>JACXIK010000019.1:12060939-12401726 GCA_014737385.1 Bombus superbus | reverse complement strand
AACGCGCCGACGGGTTCTCCGTCCTGTTCGAGAAGAAACTGCGCGCTCGAAACGACGACGATAAGCGATGGAACGAGGGGCAAATGCAACAGGAACCGTCCTATACCCGTATCGTTATTATCCTGTGCAGCGACGAGCAAAACTATTTTGTACGTATTGCCGATAGCGAGCAGATCGGTTCTTATAATCTGTAATAATAAAACGTAATTGTCACTCATCCTTCTGCTTGTTGATTTTTAGGAACGACCAAGTTGAACGGACGAGCGCTACCTCTTTCCAACGATTTACGAATTGTTCACTTTGTATCCCGCTACTGTCGCGCGTGCTTCGTACTTTGTCCCCCCCCCTCCCCTCCCACACACACACACACACACACACACACACACACGCGCGTATCATCTTCTACCGTAAGAAGACCGATCGAGACTCGAGAAGCTTGTTCGATTAAATTAACGAAGATCCCTAGGGTCGATCACGTTGTTGGCAGGAAGAGAGTCGCAAGCGGCGAAGATATAAATCTGGACGATATAAATCTGTTAATTTTATTTTCAACGTGCGTGTATTTATTTGCCGATTAGAATTTACTACGATCATCTTCTTCTTCTTCTTCGTTCTACCGCTATATAGTTGCAACGTAATTACCGCGTAGCGCTTTGCCGATCGTTGGTGTATCAGGTTGTCCGAAAAGTTTCTTTCGTCCGCGAGGAAATAACGAATGCTCTGTTTTATATTATTTCCGTCGAACCACGTAGGATCGTAATAACAGAAATAGAAGAAAACGGATCGTAGGTGGTTCGATGAAATAACAATAGAAAAGGAAAAGAGGCTGCGCGTCTATTGTTTCCTTGCAAAAGGAAAGAAAGTTTCTATTTCTTCGTTGGCAGACGAGGTACCAGCCACGAGTCCACGCGGCGTAAATTTCCAATTTTCAAGCTTTCGGTATTTCGTACGCTCGACGCCGAGGAAGGAAGATCTTCAGATCGTTGAGAAACCTGTACTTTGGACGTAACTACGTCTATGGAGCACCGCGTAACAAGACGCAACGTTCTCACCTGGCGATTGTACCGTAATCACGGTAATTCGCTTGTACGTTGCGAACTCTGCAATACCAACCGAGTGTTTGTTACGATCGTGGAAGATAATTTTCTGAAAGAAGCCTAATTAAACGTCCCCTGAACGACTCATTGATACATCGGCCGAGGATCCATGTACATCGCGACAACGACGCGGCTTGGTTCAACGGATAAGTGTGCGTGCGTGTATTGTACACGCGTGCACCGCGTATGTATACACGCGGAGAAGGCACAAGGATGCGTGTGCAGTGTGCACGCACTGGCTGCTCCCAGCTCCATGCGTACAGCCAGCCATTCATGCATACGCCCATTCATACGTCTCTCCGGCTCACCTTGAACACTTTTTATCGTCGGTCGATGTGGACGTGGTTGCGGTGCGACACGGCGCAACGCGACGAGCTTCGCGAACGCGCTTCGAACCGAGCGTCTTCGTGCGCCGACTTCGACTCGCGCGTTTACGAACTTTAGAAACTCGTTGGACAAAGTCGTTACACTTTCCCTCGGATACGATCGGATCTACGGTATACGCGAATGGTCTTCTTTCGAATGGCACGCTTCGAGGGGATTTCGTCGGAGAATCGTGGTCGCAGAGTTTCGCATAAACACACGAGCGAAAGGAAACGTTGCGAATCTCGGACGAGTAATTTTCCGATCTCGCAGCGAAATTTAAGGATAAGAGCGTAGAAATTGTTCGTTTCGCGTTGACTCTGTTTTTCCCCGTTTTCGAATCCGTGCCAGGCATCGCGACGCGAATTTCTATACTTGTATGTGTCGGCGATAGTTTCGTCTCGGCAGAGATACGGCGATCTGGCGGCGAGTTTTGTTTCAACGCGGTTCAACGCGGACGAGAAAACGACGGAAAGTCGGATGCTGGCGGTGAAAGATATTTTTCCTAGCGACGGCACTCGACGATCGTGTTTCTCGCGTCGCTCGCGCCGTACGCTTAGTTTGCGAAGGAAGACGGGCGAAGAAAACTTGACGGACAAGCGAAAAGGCGTCGTCGTCGTCGTCGTCGTCGTCGCCATTCTTCTTCGTGTCGTCGTTGTGGAGCGTGGCGCGCACAATGACTGCAGGTTTCCTAATACGGTCTCGTCGCGGAACTCGATGAAAAAAAGAGGAATTTTGGCCACCGCCGGGGGCCTGGGAAGGAACGTCCCGCGTTAGATGCTGCCGGCGCAGAAATTTAATAATCCACTATCGTTCTCTCTTCGCGACCTTGCCTTTCTCCGGCTACTCGCAGCCAGATTTATCGTTGCTTCTTAACAGGAAAAAAGCGCGATTCCGGTGGACGAATTTAGACACGTCCCTTGGATCGTCCCTCGCTCGACCGCACCTTTTCAACCTCGAGAAATATTCCCACAGTTCGAACAAGTTTCTTTCTTTCGTTTGGCGAGACGAGAGCGAAATCGAGAGGTAAAGGTTGGCGCGAGGATCGCGGCAGAGACGAAGACTCGAGTTCGGAAATAAAGCGAGAAATCGACGAGGAGAAGGAAGGACGAGAGAAGACGACGCGCGGAGAAGAAGATCGCGAGATCGAGTGGAGGCGAAAGTTATTCGATCGGCGTGTCGACGAATCGTAGGAAGACTACGGGCAACAATCTCCGTCCGCGTCTCGTCGAAACTGACGGATTTGCCTCGTCCTCCTCTCGTCGTCGTACGTTCGAAGATACGCGTTCTCCGAAATTCTGAGATTACCAGATACGAAGGGAAGAGAAGTGGAAACGCGTACGTTTCTTTGTGTTTCCACGGGGACTGGCGTTCTGCTCGGCAAGTGCCTTATACGGCAGAAAGATAAGAAGTTCGCGCGACCAGTAAATCGGCGATTTAAGGCGAGTCGGTGGCCGCTGAGACGCGGAGCCGAGATAGCGAGCGCGCAATTGCATCGAGCGTGAAGCGCGAAGCGAGCAGGCAAGATCGGATAGAGCGGGCTGCTGCGGCCGGTTCGCTCGAAGAAAGACAGGTTCGCAGTCCACGGACAGGTTCGTTCGCGAAAAACTTCAATTTGTCTCGCACGCTCCCCTATCCCGCCGCCGGGATATCTCCGCTGACTTGGCTGGATAACGCGTGCGCGCACGCGCTCTTGCGCCAAACGAAACGAGATTGCCGCGCGTGTAGGAGTCGACGTTCTTTGGAATTACGAGTTTCTAAGGGAGTTTAATCGTCGGGCTGGAGATTCGCGCCAGGTTCGCAGAGGGTGGCGAAGGAAATTTTATTTTCTTCGAGTATAGGTCTGCGCAGGAAGGTCGTAGGCCGCGCGGTAAATTATCGAGACGAACGAAATATTGGATTCGCGACCGTAGGTAAATTCGCCACCTTGTCCCTTGCCTCCAGCCTTTACTACCAATGCGAAGTTGGATTTATTTCGCTGAAAATAGCACCGGCTAACGTACGAACGACGCTCGTCTCTGGAAAAATTCGTTGGCGAGTCTCGCGTACCATCTTGGCTTTGGCAAGTAGCTTGGTAACGCAAGCGCACCTATGCGAAAAATTGATTCTCTCGAGAACCAAGCTTCCGCTAGACGGACGTTGCTCCGTGCTTTTGCTTCGCGTATAGAAAAGAGAATCGCGTTAGAGATGGAATTCTGCGTTTATCGAGTAACGCAGCTTGCCGATCGACTTTCTGTGCCGCGACTCCATTCTAGCGCTGAACCTGCCGACGTTTCGCGTATACCTATATAAATATACCTATATAATATATATACAAAAAAACGTATCTCAAAACAGAAAGAGATTTTAGCAAATTTTTCTCGGCGAGTAAACGATAAAGAAACTTGCGAATATCGAAAAATGGGTTGTACGTGTATTACAGGGAAAGTCGACGAGCTACGCGGCGATACGGTAACGTTGTATGCGAGAAATTCTAAACGAAATTTCAAAAACGGTCGAACGACCGCTTCAAAAAAAAAAAAAATATACGTATCTTAATACAGAAAGAGATTTTAGCAAATTTTTCTCGGCGAGTAAACGATAAAGAAACTTGCGAATATCGAAAAATGGATTGTACGTGTATTACAGGGAAAGTCGACGAGTTACGCGGCGATACGATAACGTTGTATGCGAGAAATTCTAAACGAAACTTCAAAAACGGCCGTTCGACCGCGCGTGCTAGGTTTAGCGCTGGATCTTTTGTCCGATTATCGCGCGATCGAAAACTGTCGCGCTCTAAAGCTTCCTTATCGTTCATCTCGACGAACCGTAATTAAGCGGAGCTTACACTCGTTACCGGCGGTATTTCCAACACATTGTCCGTGTACACGGTTCGTGTACGTGTCCGTTCTGCACCATAGGCACGCTTGCTTTTTATATGGTGTCGGCGCAGCGCGTTCTCTGCAATTATATTCGTCCGAATGGCAGTCGAGTGCGCGCCACGAGGCGTGGGCGGAGTCAAGCGATTTTAAACAACTGCCCGTAAGCATTAATTAAACGGAGCCGAGAGGCTCGTTCCTGATGCGCGACGACTCCATACAAGGCGGCTGGTCTTAATTTCGCATTCGCGAAATAGTAACACCGGTGCCGCTCGACGCAATACATTGTTCTGTCCGCCGCGACGTAGTCTACCCGATAATTAATTAAACCGTATTTCATCGAACGCTTCCATTTACGCGAACCAGCTTCCGCTCTTTTCGCTATCCGATCGGTGCCACCCGCGGAATCATCGTCGCGTTGATCGAGGAACGCCCGTTTCGCGTTTTAAGCGTGTCGCGCGAAATCGACCTGTCGTTAGCTACGGCGTTGCTTTTGCCGGGCGTTGGTAAACGCTAGTGTCTGATTTATCGGGTCGTTCGTGCAATTGCTTACGTTCGTACGCGCTTACGCGTCGCGTGTACGTCTATAACGTATACGAATAGGCACCGTGAAAAACGTTATCTTCGTTTCGCTCGTTCTATCCTTACGCCGTCGCGCGTACCTTGCCATTTTACGCGCTTTACGCTGTTAGATATCCTACTAAGAAACAACAACGACGAAAAGAAAGAAAAGAAAAGAAAAGGAAGAAAGAGTTATCGAACTATCGTCTATTTAATCGCTTTTGATCCATCGTCGTTATATATCGTCGTTTCCCCGAAGTCGCGAGTCGAAGGAACGAGTTCCCTTCAAACCGCTGCTTCTCGCGTCAAACGCCAGTCGGAGAATCGTCTCTCCCCCTGACGACTCAATCAAGACCAGCGAACCTTTACCTGCTCCCTTCGACGATCCACCCACGAAACGAAGCGAAACCAATGGACCGGAAAGAGAACGAGCCGTTACGCAAGACGCTCTACTTTTACCAGCCTGCCACGGTGACACGCGACGACAAGCCGATAATTCCGGCCGATTAAGATGCACCATGTCGAGACGTGCTCGCACAATTCACGTAATTCGCGCAATTAACCCCTTAGAGCCGCATTCCCGGCCGTTCGTCGGCATCCGGTACGTCGTTCGTTCATCGTTGTTTCGTCGAGGAACGGGTTCATGAATGAACCCGGCCGTGGTTCGGCAAAAAGCCTGCTTCCCTCTTACTTCTCTCCGCCGCTCGTCTCCTTCTTCGTCGCTCCGTCGGTCTGTTTTCTCTGTTTAGCGTCGAGCGAGAGGCAGCACGTAGAAACTGGTATCGGCACAATGCCGTCGGAATACGCTATCGGACCGCCTCTATTCGTTCGGCCGCTATTTCAACCTGCGCCCGCGGCCCAACGCAAGAAACAGACGCCACCGGAAATCATCATTCTCCCCGGGTAGGTTTAATCGAAGGGAAAACCGGAATACGCCGCAGGTTGACTGACAACAGGAGCAACCTGTCCGCGGCCAGGATTCCGCGTGGATGATTTTTCTTCGCCGCAGCGATCCTCTTCTGCCAGACGGACGACGCTTTTCTTCTTCTTCTTCTTCTTCTTCTTTCTCCTCCTCCTCCTTCTCGTCTATTCCTTTCCCGACGCGGATTAATTAGACGAGCTTTAAATGCGACGCCGTACCGCGCCGCCTTGTAAAATCAAACATTTTGCAGCCCTCTTATTTTCTGCTACGTAATTATACGACGACTCGTGCCTTTAGTATGGCTCTCGAGGCCTTGTTCATACCGTTGAAGTAATTCTTACTCGCAAGGAAACTCTGCGCATCTGTTCCATCGTTGAGTTTGCCTAATCCTCGAAGCCATCTATGACTGTAATTGTAACAAACCAGTTTGGAAGGGCCCGAGGCTCGTAGACTTTTTAGCAACGTATTAGGTTGTCCGGAAAGTTTCTTTCGTCTTACGAGGAAATAACGGATGCACCGCGTTCTCTGTTTTATTTATTTTCGTCGAATCGTGTACGATCGTAATAATAGAAACGGAAGAAAGTGGATCGTAGATGATCGAATAAAATAATATAAAAAGAAAAGAGGTTTGGTATGGCTCTCGAAACCTTGTTCATATTGTTGAAGTAATTCTTACTCGCAAGGAACTCTGCGCATCTGTTCCATCGTTGAGTTTGCCTAATCCTCGAAGCCATCTATGACTGTAATTGTAACAAACCAGTTTGGAAGGGCCCGAGGCTCGTAGACTTTTTAGCAACGTATTAGGTTGTCCGGAAAGTTTCTTTCGTCTTGCAAGGAAATAATTTGCGGATGCACCGCGTTCTCTGTCTTATATTATTTTTGTCGAATCACGTACGATCGTAATAATAGAAATAGAAGAAACTGGATCGTAGGTGGTTCGATAAAATAATATAAAAAAAAAAGAGATTTGGTGCAGCTCTCGAAACCCTGTTCATACTGTTGAAGTAATTCTTACTCGCAAGGAACTCTACGCATCTGTTCTATCGTTCAGTTTTCCTAATCCTCGAAGCCATCTATGACTGTAATTGTAACAAACCAGTTTGGAAGGGCCCGAGGCTCGTAGACTTTTTAGCAACGTACTAGGTTGTCCGGAAAGTTTCTTTCGTCTTGCGAGGAAATAACGGATGCACCGCGTTCTCCGTTTTATTTATTTTCGTCGAATCGTGTACGATCGTAATAAAAGAAACGGAAGAAAGTGGATCGTAGATGATCGAATAAAATAATAGAAAACGAAGAGAGGTTGATTGTTTCCTTACAAAAGGAAAGAAACTTTCGGGACAACCAAATACCTTGCACAAACGATGCAGCGGAGTGTAGACAGGTCAGTGTTCGTAATTATATAAATGCCCATAGGCCGATGGCTTGGGAGTTCTGTTGGAAGGTAACGCCGATACCTATGCACTGATATTTATGATCCTGATGCGATTCGCGCGGCGAACGTACGACGAACACGCTCGTCTCTAAATTTCGTGGGATGGCGACGCGACGATATGGTAGCCGGCACTGGTACACCAGCTGGTCCAACTTTTTGTCCAGGGTCGACAGCTGCGACGAAAACGAAAAATCGGAATTGGAATCGGCGAGAGCAAGAAACCTGCAGCCCTTCGACCGTGCAAGGTGATGCGCATGGGACGATCCGTGGACCAAACGCGTTTGTCGCGATAGCAGAACGCTCACTGTCCAATCGGTCCACAGCTGTTTCGCGTTCCCAATCGCGTACGTACGATAGCCGCGCTATCGAAAATTTCGTCTATTAAATCGTAGCGCGCGCCGGATGGAAATCGCGCAACAGGGTCGTTCGTTCTTGTAATTTCAGGGTCGTAACTTGCTTGTCCGTGGAATCCATTTCTCCCAGATTTCCGGATAACATCGTGTCCATCGAAATGGCCAGCTAGCTGTAGCTCTTCGATCGAGTTGCGTTTCGGCGGCGCTTGATCGAAGAAGTAACCGTTTGAGAGATGTAGTTAAAGAGAAAGGCAAGAGTTTATCTTGCATTTAACTTTTATTATATAATATTATGCCGTATTTCAGTTACATAATTTTAAGTATTCGATACCCTATTCGTCATATAGGCATACACGTACCTAAGAACGTGTTCGGCACATGTACACCTATATATGATGCACACACGTGGCGCATACCGCTGCGTGTCTGTTTTAATAATCGACTTTATTATCAATATACAAATAATGGAAGACATAGCAGCACCTAGAAGTGCTGTTCAAAAGACGACCTCTTACCTAAAACATTCGTAAATTTTATTGTTCTTTTTTGCCGCGAGACTGTTGAAAACCCCTTTTCTCGATAACTGCCATCCTGTAATTCACGCTGTTGCCGCCGCAAACGAAGCGCGATATACTTCTAGCCGTAGATTTGTAAACAACGTACTAAATTATCGTAGGTAACCAAACTGCGAGATACATAACGATAGAGTATTGTAATTCTTTTTTTTCTTTTTTCTTTTTTTCTTTCTCTCTCTCTCTCTCTCTCTCTCTCTCTCTCAATTCGATTTCATTCACCTTCAATATTTCGCATTTCGCGTTAGGCTATTATACGACGAATACGTGGTACGTAAAATTTTTGCGACCGTATTTTGACACCGTGATCTTGTTCGGATACGTGTATATGTAGTTGCGTGCGTTAAACAGAGACGTCGCGTACACAAATATACGCAGCATCGTACACGGACGAATCCTTCTCTTTCTCGTCTTCGTGCCAGTACATCTCGAAACGCGCAAGTACATAGGCAAGTATCTGGCCAGATGTACGTTGTCGTCAAATCACCGACAACACGCAAGTATCGTTTAATGTCTTCGTACATTTGAAATTGATAGTTCTTCGTAAGTATGTTACATTTTACCTTGCCTTATTTTTAATAAAAAGAAAGTGCTACGACGCTTTACTTCCTAGTCGGTTGTTCGTTGCTCCAAGCTTTTTCGCGCAATATTCCATTCGCGTTCGTCGCGTTTTGTTCGCTCTCGACGAACGTAGTCTATTGCGTTTACGTAGAGTTACAAGCGGTAATTTGGAATCGAAATGGCGGAACGTTGCGCGACAACTTGTTCGCGACTTTGAGAAAGAAGGCGAAACGAGAGGGAAAAAAGAACGGATCGGTACTCGATCTAGTAAGTGCAAGCGTAATATCAAAGTCTAAACACTATGTAACGTACACGATACGACACGAGGTCGACGCTTTTGGCAATTATTACATTGAGAATTCAAGGAGAAATTTTGGTGTTCACGTTCGGTGAACATCGACATCGATCCGCCGCGATCGTACGACGACAGCGTCTTCGTGAAATAGGAACGTTTCGATAAAATTTCTATTACCACCTTGAACGAAACAACACGCGCGCTCGGAGCATTAATAATTATAAAACTGACCGCGCTTGTATTTGAGCGGGTCGCGCACACGTTGCACGTGTGCTTCGCGTATAAATGATTATCAGCTGATACACCATATACCGATCTCGGAAGGTACGGAAACAACGGTAACGCTCTGCGTTTTAGACAAATCGAAATACAAAGAAATAGAACGTCTCGTTTGACACGGCAGACTCGCGCAAACGACAAAAAAACGATCGTGCTTCCTGCCGCGACTGTAATCGAATGTATTGTATTACGAGATCTTAGACGTTTACGCATATTGTCGTTGCCACTCTGTTCGAACACGCATCGCGAGTACATGTGATTCTTATCGATTTCTTTAATATATTACGACTTATATTCGACGTAATACGATTACGAAATATTTAGATTAGGAAATATTCACAAATTTCTTCGCAACAGAATTTATAATGGGATATGTAATCATAGATCAACATTAATATTATGTATTTGGATATGTACATGTCTCTGTGCGCGTGCGCACGCATGCCTTAAAGGCGTGAGCATGTGTATGCGTGTGATTGTTACGTACACATAGAGTGCATATGCGCGTACGTGAGTGCGTGTGAGTTAATGTTTATACGTGTACGTATCGTATGTACGTACGTACGTACGTATGTATGTATGTATGTATATATATATATATATATATATATATATATATATATATATATATATACACATACACACGCGCACACAGACATAAGCACGCACGCAACGTAGACGTATATACATATATGTAGCTTATGCGCATACACTCGTCTCGTTCTCTCACGCGCTCACGCACGGAGCTCGTATGCGCGCACTCACCAACAATCGTGTACGAACGCGCATACGCATGCACTCGTTCGCTCACTCGTATGCACGTATTTATCAATTATATAGGTATTAATCCGATAAACTAGTATACCATTTTCATAACTGTTTCATAGAAACGGCAACGCTAAATTCATTTCAAAAACGTTAATTCACGAGTATCTGTGTGTCTCTGTCCGTCTGTCCGCTCTCTGTCTATCTGTCCGTGTATGTACGTGTGGATGTGCGTGCGTGTATACGTGTGAGATCAATTCGAACAAAGTCACGCGAATCGCGTCGCCAGTGTGCTGGAAATCGCGATCGCGATGACCAACGTGGAAAAGAGATGACAGGGACGACTCGCGCTACCGCAAAATTTGATCTCCATCTCCTCTGGATGGTAGTTTATACACTTCGGAGGTCTACGACGATACAGACGTTCTCTTCTCGCGATGCAAGCACCAGGCTCCGTCAGAGCCTCTATGGGCTCGATGCTCAATTGTTTGCTCCCGCATGGACACAACGTGTCCACCACCAGCAGAATCAAATTCGTATGGCGAATCTTTTGTACGCTGAACGGCCTGCAAACATATACGTGAAAATATACTTCCAATGCTGCGACCAAGCGACGATAAGTCTAGCTGCTGTCAATCAAACTTGTACTTTTGAGATTTTATGTATATACGATGAGATACGAGGATACCTACCAAATATTAGGTTGTCCCGAAAGTTTCTTTCCTTTGGTAGGGAAATAACAGGCGCGCAACCTCTTTTCGTTTTAGATTATTTTATCGAAAAATGTACGATCCACCTTCTTCTATTTCTATTATTACGATCGTACGCGATTCGATTCGAAAATAATATAAAACGGAGAACGCGGTGCATCCGCAAATTATTTCCTTGCGAGACGAAAGAAACTTTTCGGACAACCTAACGATATCGCTGGATGGATCGTCGGTGCCATTCGTTGTAATATCCTCGATATTCGCCTACCTTTCGCAACCGGTGTCGTGACAGTTGGTTAACTTTCCTTTCAACGGATTACTTTGACCGCTGGTGTTCAATCTCTCCGGTTGTAGAATATAAAGATCCGTCTTCTTCTCGCAAGATCTCAAATTTCTCTGCGGATAATGGGCAGACGTAGCTCGCGTTGTCCCAGGAGAAACGGGGGTTGCGGCGGCAACTGCCGGAAGCCTTGGGAACGCTTCTTCGTTTTCCTCCGTTGTTTCGTCGGTCGGATCTCTGCTTATCACGAATGGATCGAACTCGTGAACTTCTCCCATCGAGTCTTCTGAAAGGTATATTCGCGTACTAGGAAATTCTTCTCTTTTCTCGTCTGGCATGGCCGATATAGCTTACCATCGAGTGCCCTCGCGGATTCGCCAGCGAACGCGAAAGCAACTTGCCATAAATTTTGAAAATTAAAGCCGAACGCCATGCTCCACAGAAAATTTCCCAGTATGGCGATCGTTGTAGCGACGGAACCCGAAAGAGTCCTCGGTGCGGCCGATTGATGAGATTCTTGCGGACTACAAGTGCCCTGGTAGTCGGTCACCGTTACTTTTCTGAAATCGACCAACGAAATTAGCTCGAAGACGAAAAGCGTCGACGAGTTGTTCGGATTCGTACCGCGCGTCCACGTTCTTACCTATAAATCCTGTCTTGAACCAGAGAATCCATGATAGTACCGTCGATCTCGCCGAAGAATTTCCCTGTATGCTCGTGTCGTTCGCTGATTATAATGAACCCGTTATTGTCTAAGATGTAGCAGTCTAATGCTTCGGAAGCGCAGTTTTTCTTGCAGCTCGTACCGCTGCACTGAAAACGTTAGAAGCAGATCGTTGTTAAACGAGTTGCGGAAACGGTTGCGATTCGTTGTTCGGTTCGATTCGTCTTCCACGAAGGAAAGCACGAGCGTGACCGATATTTCGTGCAAGCTTACCGTCGAAGTAATGTTGACGAAACGAGAGGCCAGTGAAGAATGCTGAAACTGTAATCCCACGACCGCTGCCGGTGCTCTGTGTCCCGTCCCGATGAAAACCGCGTGAGTGGCCGTGACCAGTGGATTGGGGCTGTCGGCTAATTTGCAATTTCGTCGGATTTACCGCGCGAACGAGATGTTAAGAAACGACAACGAAAGAGAGAAGCGAGGAAGAAAAATCGCTGTAGGACGAGGTTCGAGCGTTAACCGTTTGCGATGGAACGTGGCCACAGAGTGGCGGCTGTATTTCAAATGTTCTCTTCAAACTGTAAACGTCGATTGCTTCGACTAGTTGGCTGTGTGGCCAACAAAAAATACGTCGATCGCGAATGGTCAACCGTACGCGTATTATTTCGTCCGTAGAAGATGGAAAAAGCTGGAAGAACGCGAGCGATACTTACCGGCATCGAAAGGCACGCTGAAAACGAAACTTTCCGGTTCTATATAGTGTTGGTCCACTGCTCGTTTATACCATGAAGAGTCTATAGCTCTCGCGTACTCGTCAGCAAACGGGCTAAATGAACAACAAAATGTTCCTCACGATTAACCAAACGTTTCATCGAAAGTTGCTCCGAAGATATTTCTATCGCGGTTAGACTCTAATGTGTTGATGGTTTCGTTGCAAAGAGAAACGTGTAGGCATTTTAGAAGAGACGGCAAAAATTCGTATGAAATTCGGCAAACGTAATTAACTGGCAATGAGTGTTTGACATTTACGGTTCGTTCGTGATTTCTTCGGTTTGTTGATGCTCGTGCCAACGAAATAGGCCACTTTTCGTTGCGATGAAACTCCTTGTTACACCGAATGTGCCTTTTCCTTGACTGCAAACACGAAGGTGGTTACATATGGAACGTAATAAAATAAGTAAGAGACGGCGCAAAAAAAGTATAAGAGAGCACGAGGTATCGTTGCTTTCATATTCGATAACGAATATGTACAATTACCGCGTAGAAAACAACTCGATACGCGGAATACGTACTTTGCAGAGTAAAGATCGAGTACGATCAAACCTATTCGTTCGCTGATTTTCGTTAACGTTGCTCATTAGAGCATGGAATATGTGCACGATACAACTTCGCGACTTCGTATATGTTCTTGAAAAGAAGTGAATCTCGATGTCGTACTTTTACAGTCGTCGAGGAACGAGGAAACTCGTGCGATTCATACGATTGAATTAGTCGTTAAGAAAAAGTCGAGAGAGATACGAAAGTATAACGACGAAAGGGATATCGGATCGTCAGGAATGTTTTCGCAGGTATCGTAAAACGAACGATTAATACGACATTTAGGAAAAGATCACCGTGCAATATATCGACGAGTGCGCTTATACAAATAATTGTGCATAATGGATTACCTGTGCAGTAGAGCCATCAGTATGGCAATAGGGCTAGCGGTGGAGACACACAATATAAAATGTAATAAAAATATGCGATAAAAGGTAGCATTGTAAATGAAAAAGATTAGCCGTTGCGCATAGTACGTGTCGCGTTTGAACGAACAACGCTACTATAATATACATGTACAATGTGTAATATGTACATACGTACGTACATACATACATACATACACAGATACTTTTCTAATCTTACTCGATCGAAGTAATTGTAAAGAAGGAAATTATAACAAGTCGAACGAACAGTTAAGAACGATTAAAGTTATTTTGTTTTCTTTTGCTCTTCTTGCACGCTTTCCAGCTCTTTCTCTCTGATTTCACATGGTTGCGCCGCCTTTTCCTTCTCGTTTCTACGGATGAGACACCTCCTTAATCCGGCTCTCGTTTCCTTGCCATCCCCTTTTCGTCGCAAAAAGCGCTCCCTCGTACCTTGGACGGTTCTCAACAACGCAGTCCAGTTCGATTATCGTTCAACGATGGATCTCGTTCGCAACACGACTATGCGAGTCAACGGCGACAGGGGGAGAAAGTAGAGTAGGCAGCGGTCTTACGATATCAAATAAGATACGTTATTCGATAATCGGTGCGTGAAAAAAAAACCGCGTGCTTGCTTGTGCATTGCAGTGCGTTGTCAATATTTCCACTATAAGTGTCCGCGCATGGAGGACATGCATCGGCGAGTTCCACTCACGCAACCCACTTACCTCTGATTTTCCTCTTTGTGCATCGCACCTCTTTTGTCGAAACCGTCGGTGACCAACGCATCCAACACGAGCGACTGCACTAACGTTTTATCGCCTACGGAATGGAAACAACGATGGGCAAAAGGTGACGAACCATTTCGTTTATTCGTGGCAAAAGTAAAATACGCATTGGTAACGGTGTTATCGCGCGCTACCTACAACTTACAATAATAAGCATCTTTGTCGGCCTTGCTCGCTTGTTTATGGTGCGAGCTCGGACTCCTTGGTCTCAAGGACATCCATTTCCACCCCGGGCTTTGCGTTCGTGCCAAGAAATGGAGAACGCGTTCTTCGGGGGTGGGAAACCACTTATCGGAAGCCGAACTATATTCACAGTACACCCAATCGGGATGCACCTTCCAATTGTTCCCCTTAAAATAGTCGGTTACTGAAAACGCGAGACACGGCAAATTACAGAGATCGCTTTATTTCATTTATTGCCTGGTTTTCTATCGGAAACGTGTCGCTGCTAATTTCCTTACCGTTTATTATCGCGCGTTTGATTTCTTGTTCGGCCTTCAGTTGAAACATACCGTAATTTTCGGGCAATGCCAGCCCCAATGAAAACGGAGTTCCTTCTATCGGTGTATAAAAATAATTGTGACGTCTAATGGTAACTCGTCTCTGTATATGTATATGCACGCGTACCGGAAAAATAACAAAATGCCAATGAAGATAGGGTTCAAGCTTAAACACGCACGTACATGCCTCTTACCGTGCCCGTAACTGCACGTATATTTTCAAAATCTTGGAACTTTTGTTCCACGTATGGCGAAATAGACGCGTAAAAAATCGATTCGAGCGTTAACAGACACGTAAGAAGCAGCATCTGGCGTTTTCAATGTCATTTTCTCACTCACCATATTGTCGTAATGAATTTTGATCGCGAAACTAGTTTCCCCTTCTTTTTGATCAATCATGTCGTGCCTCAACTGTATAACGACATATCAGAATAAAAAAAAGAGAACGTCGATGATATTGTTATTAGATAGTTACCAGGGACACTTACATCGAGCAGAAGGGAATTGTTCAACGGATGCAACGGTCCATCGTACTCGGCGAGTTCGACTTCCGACAAATCCACGTTGATATACGTGGGTTTTAACGTTTCCTCGTACTGCAACGAAACGAGAACAAGGGAAATTTTGCAACTGACGAACGTTCGTTTTTGTACTATGCTACGATCTGTGTATTTGATTTGCTTACGTCTGCGTTTCCTGGCTGCGTATATAAAAACAAATAACGCGATGTCAGTGAACATTAAAGACTACGAGTCAACGGCGATTAGATTAATTTCCTCTACAAGGCATTCCACAAAATCATTGCTCACCAATGGTCGTAAATCCGGATGATACAGAACGCGGCCGTTATTGTCGACGATAAAAGAATATGCGTTGACACCCAACTACAAATCCGGAAAATAATCTGCGATTAATCCGAATAATCCGCTTTCCATTGCACGCGAACGTTACGTATTCGCATAACCGATTTTATCTACCTTATAAGGTGAAACCAACTTCTGTATCTCTTCTATGGGTACGTCCGTGCCGACGATGCCCAATAAGTTAGCCGTTTTCATCTACAACACGCACATAACGATATATATGCTTTTAAACTGGATAAATGAGAGCATCGTTGCAAACAGTGACACGATTCTAGATTTTGATGAAAAAATATTACCGTGTAATTGCGACGATCTAAAATAGGCGCGGTGACTGACATCATTAACTGGCCAATGTGTTCTTTACCGTATCTACCGCTCTGAAACAGAAACACGGCGGAAGACAACTCCGCGTACAGCGGATCACGTTTGGATATAAGACAGATATAAAGTAAAAGCGAGGATTTTCAATTTGCTCACCTTTCCGCCAACGTAAGCTGGACTCCAATGAATAGGGTGTTCGTGTTGGTAGAGCACCATAGGTCGTGCGAGTACTTTGATATATTCGAAAACTTTGCTTCTAACGTCTTCCTGTTCAGTGATCCTCGCGTAGAATCCTGCGTAATAGACAAAATGGAGACACGAATAAGGCATGCTGCAATTACGTAAAAGCGTAACGTACAATAAACAACTATAATTTATCGAATGAAACTCGATAAATACAGTGGAATTACGTTTGTACAAAGCGCATCTGTTTGAACCAAATTTTAGTCAATGGCCAATTAAACGAATTCTTACTAGTTGAATCCACTTATTTATTTCAAGGCAAAGTCTCGCTATATGAACGAAAAATTATAGATGTAGCTACTAGGAGAATCAGTGGACTCCTATAGTACGAACTGCAATCAGGTACGTGATCTATTCGCGTTTCGACAAGTTCGTAGGAATTGAGTTTTACTCGATGCTACTGTAGGTATCGAGCATCGTCGATAAAAGTTGAAAAACGAAAAAGGAAAAGAACAGCGGATACGTACCTTTGTTCGAGCATGCTACGTTGTGTAATTCCGGACTTTTGTCACCGCCAATTAGATACGTAAAAATACGGACAGGCATGTGAGGCGAGTTGTATCGTTTTATCACCTCTGTAGGTAGGCCAGCGTTATCCGTAGTAATTAACATGATCGCTTGATTGCATTGACTCCCTTGTACCGTTTTGTTGTATTTATGAAGAATCTCAAACGCGGTCCCAAGAGCAGCCGATATATTCTTTGGCATTTCCTCGTGCTTCATGGAACTCGTTGCTATTTTCAATTCTTGGATATTTTCGGGTGACGCTTGAACCAAACTGTCTTTGAAGCATTGCACGATCTCTTCCGCGGTGTCCCCGTAACGATAAACGTTAACGTAATCGTTGGGACCCAACGTGTCGAGTATAGTTTTAACGGTAGTTACGGCCAAACGCTTATTCCTCTCTGAGACGTAGCAGTCGATATCGACCAATATCGCCAGGTCTTTCGGGCTATTCGCGGCTCCAACGAACCAGTTAGAAATTCGGAAATCGTACACGTCTCGAACGGCTCGTTTCGCGCCTTTACCAGTGCTGAAACTTCGTTCTTCGATAGGTGGCCAAGAAATTGCTGGAACAAGTAAAGGATTATCGTTACGGCGAAGGGAAACCACAGTGGGACGAAGCAAATTATAAGAAGAAATCGATAACGCGTGGGGGGAAAACCGTACCAGGAAAACGTCTCAAGAATCCCGAAGTCGCTCCGTAATATTGCCAGGAAAGCGAAGAATCGCTCTCGTAATTATTAACAAACAACAAATCCAAATATTGACTCCATTGGATGCCAGCGGCTACTTCGCGATCTGCAAAGCAAGCAAATTTAAAATCTCATCGAAGGTGTAACAGCCTAAGGATATCGTCTGGTTAGATCGTTTAGTCGTGTTTTTATCAGGGCCATGATTGTGCGGTATTTCAGGTATACCTACCAATTTCTTTTACTCCGGCAGGTAATAAAACGGCGGAAAAAGTAATGTTCACGGCTAAGTGATCGAAGTGTCGATTAGTCGAGAGCAAGGGTTCTTGTCCCGTTCCCGATATTTTTCCGTCTGAAGCAACGTCGAAACGCTGAGAAGGGTAATATTTCGGCACCACGTTACCGTCTCTCGGTGCCGACACAGCTGCCTGTTCGGCGCTCTCTACCAACCTCTGTAAATGTTCGTTAACGATATACAATGGTCTTTTGGTTTTTTTGTAATACAATCATCCTTACCATAACGGCGTTCATTTTAAAGTCCAACATGTTTTTTACTTCCGTGGCTATGTCTCGCACTACCACCAGCCCATCCTTTTTTTCAACTTGTGCTTCCATATCGTGATATTTCTGAAATGAAAATGAGACAGGCCAAGTTTTCCACGTGTACCCTACTATCCTTACAAATTGGAGCTTTTAATCTGACATACGAAAATACCATTACCTATAGTATATATACTATTACGTTCAGATATATCGCGGACAATCGCATAGTTAACCTTTATTCGAATAAAATTTGCGTTACTTCGCTGTTTCAAAGCTTTCTACGCTGTTACGTCTGCTACTTAAACATTAAAAAAGTATGGACGGCTCTCTTACCCTTTGTATTTCGCTCATTTTCGTAACTTGTTTGCCAAATTCCCATAAATCGACGCCAAATTTTAAGGCCCAGTTTTTCACTCTGTAATAGAACAAGGATAACGTTAACAGAACTTGAATCTGTAGCGAAACACGTTTCGTGTATTTTGATTTCGATTCTGTAAATATTCGAATCGTTAAAGTACGTTGGTTCACGGTCTTATTAACATCATCGAGTTCTTTCATCTCTTTCTCGATTTTTCCTTTAGTTTGTTCGCTGGTTCGCGAACGCAATTTGACCGTTCAAATTATGAAACTCGATATCGAGATATCAAATCGAGAATATATCGCTAAACGAATAAGGGAGACATCGGGACGAATATCGTTATATCGATTGTTAATTGCGCCTTAAGTCGAGGAAAATATCGTATAAAGATGAAGTTACACGCTACTTAACGTCTCCGTTTGAACCGAAATCGACGATTGTTCTGCTCGCCAGTTTCTACATACACATACATCGTATAGCTTTACCTGTAAATGAGCACCATTGATGCATTTGTATGTATGTACGTACTTACGTACATGCTCACGTGCGCACGCACGTAGGTCGTACGCATACACGCCGATTCTGATCCTCGTTAATCGACTGTGTACGCGTAACTCTACACGCGCCTGCGTTCTTTCCAATTTTCGTTGCTTTCCTTCGACGATCATTGAAAGCACTATGCTGTTTGTCTTTTAACGCAGTCAGATATATGTATATATAAGGAAATACATATTTGTACTATTGCGCGCTGTGACGTATTACATTTCGGCATCTTTCGTGTCTCCTTTATCCCTCTCCCCTCTACCACAGTAGACAAAAATATAAATATTTTTCACGTGAAAAGAGGAGTAGAATACGATTCTAGTTTCGATTGTCTTTAATTTTCAACTTGCGTTAGAGTCGAACCACGATTACCACGCTATCAATGATACGTTTCGATACGTTTGACATCGCATATGGATATACTCTGTTCTTAAAACATCCACGCCCTTCCATTTGCAATATTCTATATTCGCCTTGCTTTCTTAATCCCATTAATCCCTTCTAAATTCAATCGTTGTCTTATAATTTCTCTTTTACTTGGTAAATACATTTATAACCTAAAATGATATACGATAGAGAAAGAAGCTATAGATCCTTACTCGTTATGAGGTATATCCTCTTCTTGCTGATAGCTTGATTTGATCCATAACAGTAACAACACTCCACAGTGCACAAGTTTTTCGACGGAGAGAAACATTATTTCGACGCTATCGACGAGCAGCCGAATACGAATAAATGATGAAACGAACGAACCAATCTTTTAAAAAGAAACGCATACGTTAATTCGAAGTAACCTCTCGAAAAGAATTAGTCTTACCGCTCCCTCGTAGTAGCGATCGATCGGCCGGAACACGCGAGTCAGCGTTACGTGCGTAAATTTACCGTTTCGACGGAATCTTGTTTATCCATATACATCTACATACATTTGATAGAGAGCACAACTTTGTAACGCTTATATACGCTAGTACGTAGAAGCTTCTATGTATGATTCTTCGCCTTCTTTCATCTTCATCTTTAAACGTACTCTTCGCACCTCACGATCGAAACTACGCTAATCGTATAGCCGTCGAACGTAAAAAACTCCTTTCGTTTCACTACGCACGTTTTCGACGTTTCATTGCGACGAACGTTTGTACGTATTTGTCCGTCTGGCATTGTTCGCTCGGACTTCGCTCGTTTATATGTTTCGATTCCGAATCAAATCATTGTTTTTTTTTTTTTTTTTCTTTAAATGCGTCGCCGATAAAAGTGTCACTATCGATGATAACGATACGACAATGACGACGACACAACGCAACCAGAATGGTAACGACGTCTACGACGATGATAACGACGTCGATGTATAGGGAAAAGTTCGTAAAAACTAGCCAATCAAAGCAACTTCAACAACACGTAATTCACCTCCAACGCGCAGTTTTTCGTCGTAAACATTTTTCAGAACATGTTACGAACCTCTCTAACGATCGAATCATCTCAAAAATAAAAGCGTCTTCGACGTACGCGCGTATGAACACCCGATCGACCGATCGCCCGAAGGACCGAACGACTAACCAACCAAGAGAGAAACGAAAAAAACGATCCTACGTCAAATCACCCCCAGACAGTAAGTTGGTGTTCTTCTTTATTATCGTATCCTTTCCAAGTGAACGTATATTTTTCTTTTCACGAATAAATTAGACATCGTTCGATGCGCTGTCGACACGATTCGTTTTGTGAGATTCACGATTGCACCACCGATTACCGCCTTGTCGCGCGATCTCTCAAGTATGTTCACACCGTAACGCGCAGAGAACCCGAAAGAATGAAGGACGAGGGTGGGACAAGGGAGTAGTTGTAGGGAGAAGGAGAGAGAGAAAGAGAGAGAGACCAAAGGGGGTGGGATACGAAGCAAAGAAGGGGAATGCGGAGAAGATAGAAGAAAGAAAAAAATGACAGAAAAATCAGGTATTTGCACGCGTTACGCGCGCACTGAAAAATACGATACGCGAAAATATAATATACGGCGAAAATATAGGTTCTTTCCCGGTGAAAAATGACTATATTACATGCGATGACTCCGTTTTGATAACACTTCCTCATGAAAATCGGACAAAGATGGTGTACGAGTCGCTTTATGCTCGAACGAAAGGTGGCTGGCTGGTTGTCTAGCGCGCGCGCATTACTCTTACTACGGTACTACGTTAGACTCGGGCGTTTTAGGAGTAACGTTATTCTACTGGTGCGAGCGCGTGCTCGCAACCACCCCTGAAAACAGGAATGACGGCAGTCGGCGAATATCAGCTAATGGTAATGGTAGTAGTGTTGTTGGTGACATTGGCACCAGCGGGGATGATGCTAGCGGTGCGTGGTAGGGATGACGATGGCGATGGAGGCTGCAGCGATGAGAGCGGCGACAGCAGCGGCAACGACGGAATCGGGGATAAAACGGAACTAGGGGAAGAGCAGCTTAGATTGACGACACCGAGGTGGGGAAGGTAGACAGTAGGAGGTGAAGGTTGCCAGATATGAAAACGAACAGAGGCGATACGAGAGAACAGAGATAGATCAAATACTATCGAGAAGGAGCTGTTCCTTGCGAAAGAGTGAAACCGAACGAACGGACAAGTTTAAGCTACCGAGCAGACCGAGATGCTCGCAATCTCTTACCGTAATAGAGACGGTTGAAATGACCGGGCGCGCAAGCTCGGTATCATTGATTTAACACCTATCTATATTTTCAAGCGCAGAGTCAACTTCCTAGATCCTAAGGATTTTGGAAGCTTCAACGGTTTTTCCATCTTTATACCTTTTCTCTTCCAAACGTAAATGCCTAATTAAAAAACAATCGTCTCGTCTTTCGTAATTCATCTAATTAGATAATCGATATAACATACTAATATCAAAATAAATAACACAATGATAATAATATACTCGACTGTTTATATCTTGAAAATACAACATAGAACGAAAAATTTTTCATGTTTCCTATAATTAAAATTAAAACAATCGAATAATGACATACTTTTATTTTCTTATCTTAATTATCACTTTATAGAATAAAAAGCATCGTTCGAATATCTAAACTTACAACATTCATCGTGTCATTTCTGTGGTCCTTTTCCGCTTGTTATTTACCTATTTAAATATCTATAGATATAGAATATCTTAAGTAACAAATTAGCATGTATATATGTATATGATAAACATTCTTAATTGTTAATTAT
Organism: Bombus superbus; assembly: GCA_014737385.1. Taxonomy (NCBI): domain Eukaryota; kingdom Metazoa; phylum Arthropoda; class Insecta; order Hymenoptera; family Apidae; genus Bombus; species Bombus superbus. Next base: position 12,379,777 of record JACXIK010000019.1, on the reverse strand, counting down.
AGAAGTTATAAACCTTAACTATTGAATGTATTCTTGACACTATCATTATTATTAGTATTATTGTTATTATTATCACTACCATTGTCGCAATTACTTATACTACAATCTTCATCGCCATTATCGTGGTTATAAATCATAAAATCATTTCATAAATCATTATAATTGTTATTACAAAATCATGAAAAAAGAAGTATTACCACAAATATCTATTTTGGCTGAAAGAAAAAGATTATTGATTTCCGCGGGAAACAATTATGTTGCCTAATATATAATTTCGTTCACGCACATATTAATCACAAAACGAAGCTCTTGTTGTGCATAGTCTTCCGGCAATGGTAATTGAGATACCAGTTGATATATCGACGTAGACTTATTCTCGTTCAGTTGTAACAAACTCCTAGCTAAGTGTATCGTTCTCTTTGCAATTTCCGCTTGACAAAGCCTATCACAAAGAATAATCATATTCAAATATTAACGATTTGTTGATCTTTCACACTCTCTATACAATATGTAAAAGGGAAGAATTGTAACAATTTACCTATGTTTCGCAGTTAAACATGGAAATTGATTGATCTTGGGAGGAAGACTCGACAGTCGTTGTTTTAGTGATTCCAATTTAGAACTTATTCCACGTGGATCGGCACTACGTAGCAAAGATTCAACATTCATAGTTATTTCCATATATTCCCAAAGTAATTGTCCTTGGTAGGTCCAACCACTTATAGTGCTACTACATTCTAAAGGAGTCAGTGGACGCAATAAGTTGCGCAGGTAATCGTAATTCTCTGAACAAAAATTGAAAATAAGTCATACATGTAACTTTAACATAATGAAAATGTTCATAATAACATAATAGAGAATAAATAAAAAGGCGTGACTTTAACATAACTAAATGAACATTAACTCATAATGAAACCGTTTATTATACCGTTTATTATAACATCTGCTGCTAAATGTTCGATAATAATTTCATGAGCCATATTCCACTGTTCTGCTTGAATAAAATAGAAAGCTGCTTTCCCGTATCTGCGAATAAGAAAAAAAATTCCCTTACGTCGGGTTAAAAAGTACACTAAACTGTATTATTATTAGAATTTCTTATCTAATCCTTTACAGAGATTTATCAGCTACGATTACCATCACAAACCGTTTCGTTCAAAACTAAACACATGGAAACCAAGATTCCACGTAAAATTATTCCATGCGTCTTGTGCATTGCATCTTAAGTGTGAAATCTTTGCAACCATGCGTTTACATTAGCGCGAAACGACATTTGATGTGTAAACAAAGTTACCTATATGTATGATTAATATAGATCCAACTCTCCACTTACTTTTTAGCTACGTAACTTTTTACGGCTTTCGCATGGTGAATCCAAATCGAAGGTATACCCAATTCTTCCCGTAAAAATGTTTCTCGCTCGATGAAATCAGGACAATCAGCAGGATCATCTATTTCGACATGTCGTTGCAATAAATTCATTACCGCAGTCTTCCTTTTCTCGGCATCTTTTAAATGTAACATTACGAATATGGCCCAATGCCAGAGATCATACGCTTCTAATTGTGTCGCGAAATTAACATGTGTCAAAATGGCAACATGTTCCGAAAGATGTGAATAACCCAAAGCTAAAAGTACTTGCTGCATCAGCCAACTGCGATCAAATTAAATTATTCCAGATTACAAATTAAACTGAATTTGAAATTGCGAGAAAAGAAATTGATCGATTACCTGAGTCTAAAATCCATTGGATCAGCAGTGTGTGTTGCCGGATTTAATAATTCACCCAACGTATGATTGCCAGTGCAAAATAACTTTAAAAGATGAAAACAGAGATCATATATTGGTTTCCCATTATTTATTTCAAGCTCGAAATTGTTCCCTCTGTATTCGGGTTTCGGTATCGACGTATAAACATCATTTGTCTTGGTTGTATCGAAGGAGGCCTCGTAAATGTCTAATATATCCCTTATAGAAGCAGTCGGAGATGAAAAATACCTGCACCATACACGAACGATATAATATATAAATACACGTATATTGTAATATTTTAATGAAAATTGAAGGAAGATTGTATCATCTTATGAAAATATGATGTTTACCACAAATGAACAGCCAACGCTCTCTTCCAATCGAAACCTTCACAGACATTGATTGGACAATTTTTACTAGGCGGTTCACCCGCTACTAATGCAAAAAGCTTTAGTCGATCTAATGAGAGATTTTCATCAACACCGGCATTTTGCCATAATGTAATTTGCTGCTGTGTTAATATCTTTATAGGCATTCCACTGCACAGCTGCGCCATCAATAAGGCCAAACAATGATCACCTACCTCTCGTGCAATTTTACATGCCTCTTCTAATTCGAAAGCTGCAATTTCAAATAGGCGATGAGCAAAAATAAGTCAAAAAAGAAAAAAAAAAAACAGAAATTCTACATAATTGCATAGAATTCTTATCAGGTACACATACCAGATAGTAAAAGCAATATCTTTGTTTCATAATTAATATCCGTATCCTCCCACACGAGTGTTTTTCGTATAACGTTTCTTAACCATTCCCCGATTGCCTCTCGCCGCGCAATTACGACGCTATGATCTTCTGAATTTTCTAAAATAATGATACACACAAGAACGTGCACGTTACATATTCTACATATTTCTGCTTGTATATCGGACGTATATCAGGAACAAAAGATATATGAGAAAAAAACGGAGGAAGGAAGATTACAGATAGAGGAAGAAAGATAAGCGGAAGGACGGGATGGAAGAAGAAATTATATTATGTTTGAATTTTAATTATAATATATTTAAAAAATTAAGCGATCAAGTTGTAAATTAACATACATATTATACATACCTGTGGCAACGTTTATATCAGGTAAAGTTCCCCAAAGAGCTACACAGAGTTTCCAAACGTTAGCAACATACGAAGCAAAAGAATCTGTGGCAAACTGTTCTGCAAATTCTTCGGCTAAACTACAATGTGCGTGTAAAGCCATGCTCGCCTTATTAATATCTGTATCTACGTCAAAAATTAGACAGTCGCCATCTGGTTTCATTACACGATGTGACAGCTGAATTTTTAGATGACCTTCTATACTTTCCTTAAATGATGTTATAAAGAATGAAAATAAAAGTATAAATATTAAAATGTCTAATTCTAAATAACGTAAGTACTTAAAAATGAAACTTACTTTGAATGTCTTAACGCGTTCTTCACCGGTTCCACTACCACCCAAAAGTTGTATACGTTGGACTATCCCAACAGATGTTGTATCTTCTGGAGAACGACCACATACATAAGATCCAATTTGTTCAAAAGAATTATTTAATAGTACATCGTCAGCCTGCTTTTTCGTACTCAATGTAAGTAATGTTAAACCACGTCCCCAGCTTGGTTTAAATCTTCTTCCCATTTGTATGCCTAAATTAATACATAGTATTAGCATATACTTATTTATATTATCTACACGAATTCTTAACAAATAAGAATATGATAAAAGCTGCTTACCAATATCAGCAACTGAACGAGATTCTAGTTTATGTATAATAGATTTTGATAACGGAATCACTTCAGAAATACATCGAAGAATTGTAGTCACCGGAGTTATCGAAGGATCCGGCAAACCTTTTTCATATATGGTTGGTGTCTTAGTAACAATGTCCATCGAGTGTTTCAATTTGGAATCTATAGCACAAATTGATTCCCTTGTAACTTATAAAATGTACAAAATATTAATCTTACATACATCATTAACCCGATATTACCTGTCTTTGAAAGCATCGGTTCTTCGTAAGCAATCGTTGGCGTGCGATGAATTGCCAAATTTGATCGTAACATTGGACTGTAAATCGATTCGTAGTTTTGATCTTCGTCTAACTTTTGTGCCGTATTGGTGAAACATCGCAAAGAACTTTTACGATCAGAAAGAAATAACGCGCGATTCGATTCTAAAATAGTAATAGTATTCCAATGTTAAATAAGAATAAACATCATTCTATAAATAAAAAGATTAATAATATAATCTTAATACGATCAGAGTTTACCTCGATCATAAGCCTCGTTAATCTCTTCATCGCTGCCATCAAAGAAACTGGCCTTCATTAGTTGCAGTTTATGACTGTCGGTACCCAAAATGCGAGCATTCTCACCTGTTGGACTTACCGGTAGTTGTTTTTCACGATCCTGATCTATTGAAAAAGAATTTTTCATACGGTATAGTAGCAATAAATACAATAGAATTATCTGTTATCGAATTAACTATATATCTCACGCACCTGTTCTAAACGACCGGCGTGCGACAATTGCTTCCAAGAGAAGTTCACGCGTATCTAGATCTGAATAGTCTGTATTCGCTGTTTTTAAATCATTGGCCTTGGATGTATCTTTATTCTAATTAAAAATAAGAAATTGATTATAAAAATTTGGATCATATAGGCACTCCAATTTTTGTGTAATTAACGAGTAAAACAATCTTACTGAAACTACTTTCGATTGCTCCTGCTTGGTAGCACATTTTTGCTGAGTTGTGGCGCACAATTTTAATCTTTTCATGTCATTCACTGTAGGGACATTATTATCTTCTTCATCTGAATCGCTTAGGCCATATTTAGAAAAATGATCTACCTGAAACGATATATAACCATGATAGAAAGACAAATATGAGATTAGAAAGATTATAAAACTGCTTTGGATTTAAGCTACCTTAAAAACCCATGAACCAGTTTCAGGTCGATACTCTAAGAATCTAGTATCATGTTTTGCTGACACTCTTCGTAATTTTTCTTCATAATCCATCGCAGCTAAACGATGAGGATCGGTAATAGGCTTATGTAGAGATTTATCGTGTGGCCATACTTGGTCTAAAGTAACTTGTGCTTTACGATTTAATCCTTCTCCGCTAGGTGGTTTCTTCTCATCGTCTGGATAAATGATGACTTCCTTGTGTCGAAAATGTACAATTTCGTCTAAATTCAGGCCATATATATCAAACGATTCAGGGAAGTACACATTTCCATAATCTTCACGCCCAACAGTGAAGTTTGGTACAATACACGTTTCACCGCGAACATACTCGTCTAATTTGTCAAGCGGCGGAATTGTATAGTAACCTGCACGTTTCAGCGTTACTTTAGCTGCGTTTGGTTTCCAATTCGAAGTTTGTAACGTTGAAAAGGAACTATCGTCCAATTCTTGACTCGAATCAGAATTTTGGGTCACAATGTCCGTACATGTTTTATCAACGACAGATGAATTCTTTATAGACGTATCCGCAGATGTATTAATTTCAGAGCACATTTGATTTGATGGATTGGTGTTAGCGTAAGGTCGCAATTCAGTAACAGTATTATTTATCATCTCTTCGGACAATGCGTTCGGACTAGAAAATGGAGAACGTTGGGCCTCGTAGGATTCTTCGTCCAAATTTTTTGCATTTCGCGGAAGGCTCGTTTTCAACCAAGACAAAGATGATCTTCGATCGTTTACTAATTGTCGATTATTATCTTGACTATGATTTTCTTTATCCACAGTTTCGATAGATGTATTTTCAATATATGTATTTGTTACAGATGATTTCTCTTCTCTTTTGCCAGAAGATTGTAAGTTTTTGCCTACAGTTTGTGAACTTTCAGTAGGCGATGGAACTATTGAGTTCGATATGGATTTCGGACGTAGTACTAAACGCTTTGCATTTGGACGAGGTTGAAATGCTTCCGAGAGTGGATCTTCCTCTTCGAGACCTTCGAACATTGATTTCTACAAAATTTCATTACATATATATATGATACATATAAGTTATGTGCGGAGAAAGTTCCAATTACATAAACATTCCTGTTACAGCGATATTTTACCTTGGATAATTGTGCAGGGGTAACAACTTTCGCCTTGATTTTCGGAGATTTATTATCAGCAGTAACCTTATACTGTTGACCGTTCATTAATTTGGATGGCGCGTTTGCCGGTTTTAATAACTCTTCCGTTTTACCAGAAGCCTAAAATCATGTCACATTCGAATAATATTTATAGATCACCTAAATGTGTTTTAATAAGTTCTCAAATAAGTTCTCAGCCGTATATATTAAAAACTACTTACTGGTAAAAGATTTTTTAATAACGGTGAATCGCCGAAAGGTGCAGACACCAAGGCTAAAATTTGTTGATGCACCGGCACAGTTCCGGAACTTTTGACTTGATTCGTAGTATTTCTATAATAATAAGATAGAAAACATACTTTCAATCGTGATATTCATGTGAATAAAGATCGTTAAAAATTCGATGTAATACCCAGCTCCGAGTAATCCAGTTCCAATTCCCGTTCCCATATTTGTATTATTTCCGAAAGTTGAAGATCCAAACGACCCCAAAGTATTAAATGGTGCGTTATTGCCAGTGTTCCCGAACAAGCCGCTTGATTTTTGCTGACCAAATAAAGTAGAGCCACTACCCAACATTAAACCTGTATTTGTACCTATAAAATAAATTTATATTCAACATCAATAACCGTTAACAATAAACGTTATACCTCACTATTTATTTTATTTCTCTTTAGTTTTATTTAATTTTGAAATTATCGTACTGCATTGATGGTCACATTAAAGACTAGCATATAAATAATTTACCGAGTCCGGACGATGGTGTAGAAGTTGAACCAAAAGAAAATCCAGACGTTTGTCCTGCAGGTTTAAAAGGTGTATTAAACAATGAAGTACCGGAGTTTTGACCTGCAGCGAAACCTAGTGCAGTTCCAAAAGTCAATGGTGTAGTCGAACCGAAAGTCGAATTTACTCCGAAACCTATCGTTCCAGCTGATTTATTACAGAATAAAGCTGTACCCGTATTGCTCGTTGGTGCCTGACCGAAACTGGAAAATCCAGTACTAGACGATGTGGAAGGTGCATTAAAAGCTGATTTGTTTTGATTAAATAGACCAATACTCTGTAAGAAGATAAATATAAGAATGTTAACATCGTTTAGAATACAATCGCGATCGATGTTTATGATTGACGGTTAATGAAAAGTTTCTCTTATTTCTTCTTCGTATTACCTGATTCGGTTGCGTTGAACCAAATGTGGAGCCGAAAGCAGTGTTTTGCCCCGTATTAATGCCACCGAAAGCTGTACCAGCAGTTTGGTTAGTATTGCTGGTTGCAAAAAGTGGTGTTGGAGCTGCTGCTGTAGATAAAACTAGTTGTATTTTGTGGATATAAATAATTTATACAGACGTGTTTACCAACACCGATATAGTAATTCTAAAGTGATGTTAGCAACGACGAAAATTACCAATAGTATTTGAAAAATTAGATACTTACTACCAAATGGCTTATTCTGGGTATTAGTACCAAACAGATTAGTGCTTGGAGTAGAATTAAAAGCAAAATTATTTGTTGTTGTTGTCGAGGGTGTACCAAAAGTATTTATAGGCTTTCCAAATAGACTACTTGAGCCAGACTGTGTGGTCGCTCCAAAACCACCGCTCATTCCACCAAAGCCTAATTTAAAATATAAAACTATTATTGAGAAGATAAACAATACAAATAGTTCAATTTTAAGAATAAACATTAAGCTATTTAGTCCTGAAGAACATCTAGTAAATATGCAATAACTAATTTGCATTAGAATATTTTACCCGTTGTTGCAGTACTAGTACCTGCCCCTGCATTACCAAAAGGTGAAGGTTGTGCTGGTGCACCAAAAATTCCTGTACTGGGTCCTAAGCATCAAAGAAAACAAATAACATGATATATGTTGGATTCGCGTACTCGAATAGAGAACACAACACATTTGGTTAAAACTCTCTCGCTCATCAATAACACAGCACTTTGATAGAGTCAGTCAAATCTTCACACGACTCTGTGAACCAACCGCGCATACTAACACGCGCGCACACACACAGGTTCGTATTGTTCGCAATCATTCCACATATACAATATCATGTATAAATATCAAATGAACATTATTATAGATATGTAATGATTTGAATTAATTGGATTATATAGTTACAATAAATGATGTTGGTTTTTACCTTTTCGTCCCACAGAATAATCTTCGTAACGTAACTCTTCGTAAGATTTTGTTTCATATTCTTTCATTGTTGCAATGCAACAATGTCTCACCGATATAGTATGAGATATACCATTCTTGGACATGGAATCAGTGGTAATCATAGGAGAAAATTTAACGACAGTACCAGTCATACTTGTGGTTGCCGTGTTTGTATTGCCAAAACCTAGAACAAGATTCTTCTCAAATTTATCTTTCTAGATCAAGTAGTAGAATAGATTTTTCTTATCATAATTTATATAACTATAAATTATAAACATACCAGGTGTTGTACCAAATAAATTGGTATTTCCAGTAGTACTGCTTTGTCCAAAAGGTGTGGTTTGCTGAGCTGATTGTTGGGGTTGCCCAAATAAATTTGTACCAGATGTAGTACCAAAACCAAATCCAGCTGGTTTATTCGACTGACCAAATGCTGACGTTGCATTATTTGTACCAAAAAGATTTGTACCTGCATTCTGCTGAGAGCCAAATAAATTGGTATTTGTATTTGTTGTACCAAACCCTGTAGAAAAGAAAATTTTAATATATTTAGTGTTTTAGTATTTTAATATATTGCAAATCAAGAAAAATATACAGACATAACAGAATTTAAACTTTTACTATATTCATTATGTTGATCAAATTATTAACTGTATTTAAAGATCAATAAAAAAAACCAAAGATAGGATTAATATGTTGATAATTATAAATCAACGCTAACAAAATGATATCTTATATATTTTACAAATATTTATATGGATAAATATTTTCAAATTACAGCTAGTAGAATGATCTATGAATCGTTACCTCCAAAAGATGGTTGAGTAAATGCAGGTGGAGTTGTAGTATTGCCAAACAAACCACCAGTGGTAGAACCTGCAGGCTTTGAACTAAAGAGAGAAGTATTGCCACTGCCAAAGACTGGTGTAGCACCAGAACCAAAACTTGTTGTAGTGATTGGTTTACCAAACGCAGATTGCCCAAATGGACTGGATTGCGTTGGTGTATTAAAACTACCTACAATAAAGATGAATTAAAACAGGATTTACATAAGAACACAAAAGAAGATAGAGAATACAAAATACAAATATAATTCGTTTTACTTACTGAAAGATGTATTTCCAGATTGACCAAACATCCTGATTTGTTTTTAATATTTCTTGGCACCTGCAATATACTGGTAAATAAAAAAGTTCAAAACAAATATTTCGAAATAATAAAATCCATTGTTACGTCGCATTCAAATTTACTAAAACTATAAAGCAACATATTAAATAACGTATACTCAAGTATTATTATAAATTTTACACTATTTTCTAAAACTTATCAATTTGAAATTAAAATGTGATACAGAACTACACAAGATTCACGCGCGACAACACTGTGATATCTATTTTCTTTCTCTTTTTTTTCTTAGAACGTTAAGAAAATTACCGTTAAGACGCCAGAAGTAAGAGTAAATTGTCATTCACTGTAATTGACCATTTGTCGAAAAATTGTTATGAGTACATTAAAATCGTCTGTTACAATTTTATGAAACGAATTCTTCCCAAACTATACATCTTCCAAAATTTGTTTTGATACAAATAATTGCTTGATAAAGAGGTTACACAAATGAAATTTTTAATGATAATACCAAAAATTCAACAAACAATATATGAAGAGCGACAATATATCGTTTCGCGGGATTCGTACGTTTCAACTACCTCGATTGCTGATTATTGATACTGAATTATAAACGCATAAAATTCGTAGAAATCACGTAAGTACGCGTAATATACGTCGTAAAATGGCAAACCTTGAAAGTCAATCGATAACACAGTGACGATATTATAATTTTCATACGAATAAATCAGTAACAAGCAGGGTAGACAAAATAAAAGGTACAAAAGTTCTGCAATTAATACGTCACGTTTCACATTGATTGAACTGTATTTAGAGACCTTTTTGTCAAATTGAATTAACAAATAACAACATCTAGAACTTTTTTCATTCGGAGCCGAGTAGGGACTTTTACATTATTATCGTATATTTATGTTTTTATTTTGTATAGTGAAATTAAACAATGATCAATATTTGGACTAGAAATATTGTATTATGATATGAGATTATCAAATTAAATAAACAACAAGAAGTATAAGTTAAAAGGCATTATGGAGAAGTTAAAGAAACAGCATCATAGAATCCGATTGAAATGAGACCCAATAGAAAAAGAGACTAATTTTGCTTTGATATACACGTATATACTGAAATGTACGTGTAAGTAGGTGGGTAGAATGCATTTATAAAAATAATGGCTGACTAGTAGTGTATCGTACACAGAAAGAAGCGATTGTATGGATTTTAGTTGTGATTCAAGTCGAACAAAGTTACATTTTGTATTAAAGCACACATTAGATATCGATAGACTGAACTTTACAAATACAATTGATAATAATTAGTAAAAAAAACCAAGCAAGTTTGTTACTTAGCCTCAGTATAGAACTTTACGAAATTCATAGTTGAATAAAATTTACAATCGTATGTATGGTTGTAAGAATGAAGAAAAAGATCCATAGAAAAGATATGTTGATCGTATGATTGTTTTCTGTATTATACAGCTTGTTATCAAACGTTTCAATGAAGTCATATTGCTTAAAAGAGAAAGGATACTTTCGGTCGCGATGCGACTTGCACGATACATTTCGTGTTTTTTTCTTCAATTAATTGCATTTGAGCTACGGTTCTTTGTATTTTATTAAATTTTTCCACATCCTAAAGAGAAAATTTAACACGATGGTACATATACCGAGTGCGTATACTTACAATTTTTGGGCAAAATCACCCACGGAAGTTGTTGAACTAACTTGTTTAATGCCAAATGGGGTCGTTATACCCTTAGAGACTAATCGCAATATCACTTTGGCCGAAATTAAAGAGGTAGGTCAAAAATTTAATAAAACGTAACAAGACTAATATTGTTTTTTTATATGCTATAAACAAGAGTAATTTAAAATATCAATGTCGATATATATTTTTACATAGGATCTCTGGGATGAAGCCAGCAAATATCCTCTTCATGGTACATTAAAAGATGCTCCGTCCTATGTATTTTCATGTATCAACTCTAACGCAGAAGCAGAAGAACTGCGAGACGAAACCAGACGTTTATGTGATATAAAACCATTCTGTTCTGTGCTTAAAGTTATAGAGCGTGAAGGTGTTAAAAGCGATAGAAATTTAGATTCTCAAATTGGTCTTCTCATTGGGAAAGGACTGCACGAGTTTACAGCCTTAAAGAATTCAGAAGTAAATGACTTCAGATGGAAAATGAGAGTTTTAGGAGACGAAGTTGCAATGGCAAGACAAAAGAAGTCTTGGATGGAAAAAGTACGTTACCAGTTTCCGACCCGATTAGCACCAACTGCCACAATACCAAAAAATATCGAATGTCGATTAAAAGATGGGAATATCGTTCTTGTCACTAAATTTGAGAATACAGAGGTAAGACAACAGCTGCTTTATTACGTTTATTGTTACTTGTATATAAAAATTAAAATATTTCTATATATCGGGTATGCATGTTATATAACAAATTTTTATTAATCATTGAAATTAGTTGGTATGTAAACAACAGGATATTCATGTTCTGTTGTGCTTGGTGAGACCTTACTCTTCTTAATGGCTGTATTCTCCACAGAGTGGAAAGGTTTGTTCTCATCGTCATTAGTACTTTGGTTATGTTCAAATTTGCATGATTTTTTTGGTGTAATAATCTTGACTTTTACATCACTACTGGTACTGTTGCTATTTTCTTTGTTTGTTAATTGTTTGTGGGTTTTATATTCTTCTGGATTCTTAATCGAACAATCAGTATGCTCAATTTCAAGAGAATAATTTAACGGAAATGCATGAGCAGAATTTTTTATTCTTTGGTTAGAAGTGGATTGTTTCTCGTCAATTGTTGCACCAGTATTATACTTATGCGTGAGATCTTTGAGAACATCTGAAACTTCATGTTCTGCATCATTCATAAGATCTAATCTTAATTCTGCTTGCACAGCATACATTTGAGCCTTTAAAAATGTAAAAATGATTATGCAAGATTATTCTCATTTCTGTAGGCACTAAAAATAAAAACAATTACCTCCAAAGAGGAAGCTTTGTAACGCCAATAATGTAGTTGTTTGGTGATGTTCATTTTTGTTTCTTCTTGCACTACAAGTTTTGTACAAAGATCTTCAACTTTTATACGAAGTTCTTCTATTTCTTTTTTCTGAGTATCTAGCAGAGACTGAAAGTACCTTTTAAAATAGAACAGAAAAATAGAAACAACAAAAAACAGAAAGGCAGCAATGGACAAAAACATATTGATTATTACAGAATTTCATTATTTCATAATATAATTTGGTTAACATTTTGTACCTAAAAGATGTATCGCTACAATTTGATTGTTTCGAATTACTATTTTTCTTAATTTCAGTCTTCAATTTGTTTTCAAGATCTGAAATTCTACTTTTGTATTTCTTAATTAATTCCTCATTTTCTGTATATGTATGGTCTGCATCATTATCTAACTTCCTAAGTGTTGCAACACGTTCTGTCCTCAGTTTTTTTATCTCCATAATTTGTGATTTACATATGCGTTTGAGTTCCATGTACTTCTCACGTAATACATTCATTTTACTCATTACATCCTGCCGGCGATCTTCCACTTCAGCAAATATCGAATTGCCTGTAAGAGAAAAAAATGAGCTAGATAGCCCATGAAAGTAATGAAATTGCATAATTTGCATTGGTGCTTACCTTTATGAGATTCACATGTAGGATCCATTTGAAGTGATTCCAACTCTGTACGTTTCAAAGAAAGCTCTACGCGAACTTCTTCCAAAGTTTGATCTTTTTCCTTTAGTTGTTCTTTCATACTCTATCGATAGAAAAAAGATTTTACATTTTATCTTATGAGATTTACGATCACGGGTATAAATAATTTGATTTTCAGTATCAAATACATGAATAATTCGCTCCTCACTCGAGTATAATGTTCATAATGGTCGCATCGAGATTTTAATTCCGCGATCGATTCTTCCATGTATTCATATTTCTTTCTTTCTTCTTGTAGTATCGATAAAAGTTCATCGATGCGATTCTTTAAGGAGATGTCTGTTTCGAGAGAAAGATTTGCGAATTGATCTACGATAACAGCTTCGCATTCAGTCTTTATACATTGATCAGCACATTGTCGTAATTTTTCAATTTCTTCCGCTTGTTGGTCTAATTTCGTTTCTAGATTCAAAATTGTGTTTTCATACTCTTTCGCGAGAGTGCGATGTCTAAAACGAAAAACAAATAGAAAGAATAGAAGAACCTAACAAAAAGAGATTAACAAACGAGATTGTCTGCTACATAGAAATTTCGTATATTTACTTTTCTTCGACTTTCAAAACATGTTGTTCTTTCTCGGAAATTCGTTGATCATGAGAACGTTCAAGTACTTCATTTGCCTCATGAACCTCCCGTAGCATTGCTTCGTTTACTCGAAGTTTTCGTTTTAAATCATGATTCTCTTGCCTACATTTTTCGTATTCAGCTTTTAATACATTATAGGAACGACTCTGATTAAGTATTTCACAGTCTTCGATATATTCTTCGTTGCATCCTTCATTCATTGAATCTCGCGTCGACATAGTTGAAGGTTAAGTTCCCTTTTGCACGTTCAAACTTAAACGCGACGAATGTTATTGAAAAATCAACATTCGGCACACGCACACGTCATTTATCTTACCTAATCAACTCGTCGTTGTTTCTTTCCAATTACAGTTCGTATGTAAAAAGCATAGACCTCTGTTGTTGATATGCTTTTCTTTCCTATTTCAATTTCTTTTCTCCCTCTCTCTTCATCTGTCCCCCTCTTCTACTTCTTTGATCCTTATTTCAGTTATTTCCTGTTCCGTTCCGCCTATACGCTAAAAGGCGGAACATTCGAAAGTAAACGTTAAAAGATAAAAGCTATTTTATCTTCCTAAAAGATATATGTACAATATTCGCGTGTAACTGCAATTTGATTTCAGACGGCCTTCACATTTCAAATACCACACACTACGACGCCATATCAGTTACTGGTATCTATTTTAAATAAACGAGCAAACACTTTAATGTCGAAAGGACACCCAAACGATTTTACTCTAAAGGTTTGCGGACAGGAGGAGTATTTAATTGGAGACTATCCTTTAATACAGTTTAGTTATATTCAAGATTGTTTAGCGAAAGATATTACTCCTACATTGGTTACTCTAAATAGAGATAGCGTCTCTGTTGATCAAGAAAGTACCGCGGAGAACGTAGAAGTGGATACCTTACAACGTACAAGGCCTTCCTTTTCTACGCTAACTCTACGCAAGAAGGGTAAACATATATCTGCTTGGAAAATAGAGGAACCGTTTGTTTTTACTGTGAATGGTATATCACGATTAAACTGCGATGCAGCCCATCGTACCGTTGAGGTATAAATCACGCTTTGGTGATCAGTAAACGTGACTCGTTTCGAGATATCATCTTTTACAGTAGCTGATTTATATTTCTTCCTCAATTTTCGTTTTTACAGATTGGTCTTCAAGCTGGCCTTTTTCATGGTGGAAAATCTCTGTGCGAAAGCCAAAAGACTAAAGAAACTATTGTCAGTTCTGACGGTAGTTGCGAATGGGAAGAACCGTTGAGGTTTGACATAAAAGTACGGGATATACCGCGAATGGCTAGGCTGTGTTTTGTTCTATATGAAATTAGTAAGACTGCGAAAGGACTGAAAAGTCGTAGATTAGTTAAAGATACCAAACAGGAATTTTTTATAAATCCATTATGTTGGGCAAATACAACTATATATGACTTTAAATCTCAACTAAAAACGGGAGCAATGACACTCTATACATGGACGTATGCCGAGGACATGCAAAGTGACGATCTTCTGCACCCTCTCGGAACGGTGGTCTCAAATCCCCATATAGATAGAGCTGCTGCTTTAATGTTGACATTTCCAAAGTAAGTAAGCCTTTTCATTCTTTCTTCCTTTCTCTTATTTCTTTTTTTTCCTTTTTGTTTTCTGAAAAATCTCCATTTCTGTACGCTCCCCTCATCTTATATACATTCGAGTTGTTTATCTGTCTGTGTATTTCCATTAGTTATGGGAAAGACAAATCCGTTCTTTATCCAACTCCGGAGAAAATGGTGGAATATGCGAGAAAGTTACGGGAATCATCTGCCGAACGTTCGATTCAAGAAGAACCTGATCAAGAATCTGATGTCGGTAAGCTTCAGCAACTTGAGCAACTTCGATTATTAGCGGATAGAGATCCACTACACGAGCTTCACGAGCAAGAACGAAAGATAATGTGGACATTAAGGCATCACTGTCTTCTTGAGATACCCACGCTGTTGGCCAGGTTGTTGCACTGCGTGGAATGGAATGATCATAGGTGAAAATCTAAATATTCGAAATACCAAACGATAGGAGTTATTTTAACATCGTCCATTTTCATAGAAAAAGAGAACGTTTAAATCTACTTTCCGATTCTCGACGTATACAGGGAAGTAGCTGAAGCTACGGCGCTGGTGCAACAGTGGCCCAAATTACCCGTCGAAAAGGCACTTGAATTATTGGATTATGCTTACGCTGATCAAAATGTTCGAAGTTTTGCTGTGCGTTGTTTAATGGATGTCAGCGACGAAGATTTGAGCCTTTATCTATTGCAGCTGGTACAAGCGTTAAAACACGAAAATTATTTATCTTGTGAACTGACGGAGTTTCTACTGAGACGCGCTCTTAACAATCGAAGGATTGGTCATTTCTTATTCTGGCATCTTAGGTTGGTATTGTATATTTTCCGTTTGCACTCGATTCGTTTCTTTTATTTCGTACTCCTTCGAGTATTTCTTCGAGTTCGCCTATATTTTATATAATCACTTATTTCTCTTTTATGAACATTTCTTGCTAGATCGGAGATGCAAGTGGGTGCTGTATCAGTTCGTTTTGGTTTAATATTAGAAGCGTATTGTAGAGGAAGTCAACAGCATATGCGATCGCTGTTTAAACAAATGGAATGTTTGGGCAAGTTGAAATGTGCTTCTGAACAAATAAAACAGCGAAAAGATCGGAAAGCCACGTTACAAGGATTTCAAGAATTTATTCAAGAACCTCATTGTCAAGATGCGTTGTCAAACGTTTTAAATCCATTGGATCCAAGTTTTCGATGGAAACGCATTAAGTAAGCTTTTGCATTAAGATGATACGCAGAAACTTGAATTCACTATCTTAGGCAACTTTATTATTTACATTGGACTTTTTATAAAAATATCAATCGTTTACAGAATCGAGAAATGTAGGGTAATGGACAGCAAGATGCGACCACTTTGGTTAGTTTTTGAAAATGCTGATCCATTCGGTGATGACATTTACTTGATATTGAAACATGGAGATGATTTGAGACAAGATATGCTTACACTGCAGATGTTACGAATCATGGATAAACTGTGGAAAAAAGAAGGTCTGGATTTACGTATGAATCCCTACGGTTGCATATCAACGGAAAATAGAGTCGGCATGATCGAGGTGGTTCTAAATGCAGAAACGATTGCAAATATTCAAAAGGAAAAAGGCACATTTTCGGCAACTGCTGCTTTTAGGTATATTCAAATAGAGATATTATCCATCTTTACAACGCACAACCTGTATTATATTCTTCAAATTGTTTTTGTATCTCTATAGGCGAGGATCTTTACTCGCTTGGTTGAAAGACCATAATCACACCGAGGCAGCGTTGAATAGAGCTATCGAGGAATTTACTTTAAGCTGCGCGGGTTATTGCGTGGCTACGTATGTTCTCGGAATTGCGGATAGACATTCGGATAATATAATGGTGAAGAAAACCGGTCAATTGTTTCACGTTGATTTTGGTCACATACTTGGACATTTTAAAGAGAAATTTGGATTCAGGCGTGAACGCGTGCCCTTCGTGTTGACCAATGATTTCGTACATGTAATAAATAAGGGTCAGACAAAGAAGGGTCAAGCAGTTGAATTTCAACGATTTCAGAGTCACTGCGAACAAGCTTTCCTCGTTCTACGACAACACGGAGGTCTAATATTATCATTGTTTGCTATGATGATATCAACGGGATTACCTGAATTATCATCGGAAAAAGATCTTAATTATTTAAGAGATACTCTGGTACGTTATCAGTTTTTTTTCTTTCCTTCTGAATTTAGAAAGATTTAGTTTGATGCGATTGTTCATAATAGGTACTTGAGATGTCTGAAAGCGAGGCACAAAAGCATTTTAGGAGTAAATTTGACGAAGCTCTTTGTAATTCGTGGAAAACTTCGTTAAACTGGGCTTCTCATAATATGTCGAAAAACAATAAGACGACATGAGCGGAACAAAATAAAACAAACTGAAACGAATGAATTCGATTGGCACATGCTTATCGACGAACAAGTGCTATCGTATCATTCAAATATGCAAAACTTGATTTGGACGATGAATGATTTTTCACGAAAAGAATATACACGTTTGATGTAAAGAAAAGACGCAAGCGATGGAATGATTAGACAGATTTCGTTGATCATCAGCAACTATTTTTCTTGTTGCCGTATAACTGTAACGCGTGCGCATCCTTATCCCCACGCCTTCTCTCCGACTCCTTTTCTTTTCTTCTTTATTTCTTTCTCTATATTTCATACACATTATCACATACTACGCACGCACAGGCGTTCGATTCTTTATTGTACATTTATATGCTACACCTCCCCCTCCCCACACTTTTTGCCACTTATGATAAGTGGACGGAAAATAGAAGCGAAATACGTGTATAGTACATATCATTGGTTGACATTGCGATCGCAGGATTCTCATAAACAGAAGATAAGCAAGCGTTACTTTGAAAGGAATGTTTCAAGACAATTCGCTCGCCTGACTTTAGATTGTTGCAGTATCACGGCTGTGCTATTCTACCAGCAGCCTTATAATCTTTGGATTATAACAAAAAATGGTCAAAGGCTTGGAAGAAACTTTGAATAATCCACGAAATTTCCGAATCCTGGAATACTATTGTATTGATTGTAATAAACGAAGTTATTCTTCATCTTCCGTTTCCTCCTTCGTTATTCGTACAACCTTTATAAAAAAAACCTATAAAATGTCTGTTTCACAGTATTAAATTATTCGACCGTTACCGAATATAAATGGAAAAGCTAGAAAAGAAATATAAATGCGTGGGCTGACGCGTAGGGTTCGATATTTGAAACGATGTTTATGCCTTAGACGGTGTAATTTCGGAATTTTGCAAATAAATATACACAGATGAGAAGTAAAAGGAAAAGAAAGGGAGAGTCGTAAGAGAACTAGCTTAAACGAACATACACGTACAATGAAAAACCGATGAGAGAAAATGGTTATATCGAAGGCAATTACGCGCGCAAGGCCGTCGTGTGGATTCTTTTACTCCGTTATTGGTCGCGTTGCTGGTAAGCTCGTGGATCACTGGAGTCACGTTACGTAAGTTGACACAAACAACGAATGGAGACAGGAGGTGGGAGACTGGCAATCCGAGAATGTTATGTATGTACTTCGTTTGCGGCTACCTCGCGCCTAAACTACTACTCTCGTCATGCACCGAGTTGAACGCATCCAGTCGAGTGTGTTTTTGTGACGCGCGACGATTCCACGCTGATTAAGTCGAAGCATAATACAAATAATAAAAGAAATTGTAAGTGACGCGCGCGTCCGTTCGAATATTTGTGTTTTCTTCTTTTAAAAGTTTCAAAAAGGGGCAAACCGTATGCCCGGTATCGAGCGGGACCTCGAAGGGAAGGATTACATGAATTTATTCTGTCTTGGAACCCAATCACGTGGTAAACAAAGGATTGTAGTTTGCGTGCACTTATCGGTGCCTGTAGAAACCGGTTCGATTGCAATAGTAGACATTAATGCGTAAAAGGGATAATACCTATGTTCGGTGGTACGCGTGGTGCTCGGGGCGATTCGAAGAATAGATGAAATTAACGGGAAATTGAGCCAGAATAGAGAAAAAAATATGACCGCTACAGAAGAAACTGAACCGCTAATTTCATCGAGAGACTTGGCTAGTTTTAGCGGAAGTAAATCACAAACGATCTCGTACAATGCGATCTCAATGGTAAGCAATATTGAACTAAAATATTAATCTAGCGAAATTTTCGCATTTTTTTTTTTTTTTTTTTTTATGGAAGATATATTGAAAATCAGCCAGACAACAGCTTGATCGATGAATAGATACGTGAACGAAGATTACGATCATGTACGTGGCTTCCTTCGTACTTGACAGCTTTCTCGGCATTGTCTCCCTTCGTTTCGTTTCAAGAATTTTAGATTCTGGATAAACGTATAGAAAAGCATCGGAGATACGGGGCTAGGGATAGGGATGATAAAATATAGTACAGTACTTTGTTACTAAAGATCTTTTCTATAAACTTTCCCGTTTAATCATAGGGAGAAAGAAGCGAAAGAACCGCAGCATCGTGTAGGACAGCTTCCGATACATCGTCGTTCAAACTAAAGCCCATCTTACGTTCTTCGAGTACAGGTGCAACACCGTTGATAACGACGTTGATACCTCGTTGTACCGGCAGTACCGAAAACGAATCAATTACATACACATGGAGTGATTTGAACGTGTATGCTGCCAAAAGAGACGAGAAGCCATGGGACAGTCTTTTAAGGAGAAAGAAACCAGTCGAAAGAAGACACTTGTTGAAGGACGGTAGGACTGTAACTATATACGCATTGATTAATATACTTGTTAAATTACTTGATTAAAATATCGAAAGTTGAAAGGAAACAATTTAGGAAATGTTAGAACTTGAGCGAAGCTATGGAAATCCGTTACGTAGGTAGAATTGCCGTAGAGAGGAAAAATTGGATCGACTAAAATTGAATTACAGTGTGTGGAGTAGCATATCCAGGCGAATTACTAGTAATTATGGGATCGTCGGGTGCTGGTAAAACGACGTTACTGAATGCGCTGACGTTTCGCTCGGGTTCTGGGGTAACTGCATCCGGTGTAATGGCTGCTAACGGACGAAGAGTATCTTCTACGATACTGACATCGAGAACGGCGTATGTGCAACAGGACGATCTCTTCGTTGGCACTTTGACCGTTAAGGAGCATCTTTTGTTTCAAGCTATGGTCCGCATGGATCGAAGGATACCTATGGAGCAGAGATTCGATCGAGTGCAGCAAGTAATCAACGAGGTACGTCGAACGAGGCTATATAATATTATGTAGATAAACGTACGTGCCTAACTGTGCATGTAAACCCGTGTACCTGTGTATATTTACGACAGCTGCAACACGCGACGAGTTAGCCGTTCTTTGCGCTTTTCAGCTTGCTCTGGGCAAATGCAAAAATACGGTGATCGGACAACCAGGTAGGATCAAAGGTCTTTCCGGAGGTGAAATGAAAAGGCTATCATTCGCGTCGGAAGTTCTTACCGATCCGCCGTTGATGTTCTGCGACGAACCTACGTCAGGTCTTGATTCTTTTATGGCGCACCAAGTGGTTTCCGTGTTGAAAACTTTGACTGGTAAGTCGATCGTATAGATAGACTCGATTGGAAATTGGATGTACAAGTATGCGTATAAGAACGGTTAATGGGAGATAGCGGTGATGTCGTAGCGCGCGGTAAGACGATCGTCGTTACGTTGCATCAACCCTCGTCGGAACTGTTCGCTCTCTTCGACAGAATTTTGTTGATGGCCGAAGGCAGAGTAGCTTTTATGGGCACAACGTCGCAAGCTTGCACCTTTTTCGAGACGTAAGTAATCGACACACGTGCATACATCTATACTTACGTGTATCGAAACGGTGTTTTTATTTTTTGTAAGCAACGTTCTTCTAAGTTGTAAGTTGTTCCAACTAGCGAAACGACGTTTCCAGACTCGGCGCTGCTTGTCCTAGTAATTACAACCCGGCGGATTACTTTGTTCAAATGTTGGCGGTTGTGCCAGGACAGGAGACATCCTGTCGTCATGCGATAAATACCGTGTGCGACACATTTCAAAAGAGCGATCATGGTATTAAGATTGCATTAGAAGCGGAGGCAGTAAACGGCGAATTCGAGGACTCTCTGCGAGATACGAAGTACTCGAAAAATCGATCGCCGTATAAAGCAAGTTGGTGCGAACAATTCCGTGCAGTTTTATGGCGTTCTTGGCTATCGGTTATCAAGGAACCGATCCTTATCAAAGTCCGCCTGTTGCAGACCGTCGTAAGTGCTTACTGTAACGAATTTAATCGTTGCAATCGATCGTACACAAAAATTAGATTCGTTTTAAAACGTGCTACGTATATTTATCGTTTTTTCCAGATGGTGTCTCTATTGGTCGGAATCGTTTATTTCGATCAACGGTTAGATCAGGACGGGGTAATGAACATCAATGGTGCTTTATTTATATTTCTGACCAACATGACTTTCCAGAATGTCTTTGCCGTAATCAATGTAAGATTTATTCGCTTACGTTAGTATCGTACGCATAAAGATACGAGTGAAAATAAGAAATTAAACGGCCCACTAATACGTATTCGTATACGTTTACGCGCATCGTTTGTCTTGCGTTTAGGTTTTCTGCGCAGAGTTGCCGATATTTTTACGAGAACATCGAAACGGTATGTATCGTACCGATGTGTATTTCCTATGTAAGACACTCGCAGAAGCACCTATCTTCATCGCGGTACCGCTTCTCTTCACTGTCATCGCTTATCCCATGATTGGATTGTATCCGGGGATCGATCACTTTTTCATTACCGCCGGTATTGTTGCGCTTGTCGCGAATGTTTCCACGTCTTTCGGTACGTTGTTTCTTTTGGATACGTACATATGGTACGGTACAGTTCTACGTGCGTTTAAAAATATGCAGTGGTAGTTACTTAGGCGTAATTACTTATAGGAAAGTTTTCCTCTCCGCTATTTTTTCTAGGCTATTTAATATCCTGTGTCAGCAGCAACTTATCCATGGCGCTATCCATCGGACCACCTGTGATAATACCGTTTCTGCTGTTTGGTGGATTTTTTCTAAATACAGCGTAAGGACGAACGTTCCATTGAATCTAACAAATATTACACGATCTAATAAATATTGTTTAATGTTACACGCGCACACGCACATTTATATATATGATACATATGTCGATTTTACATCTTATTGACGCAGGTCCGTCCCATCCTACTTTAAATGGTTCTCTTATTTATCTTGGTTTCGTTACGGTAACGAGGCTCTTCTTATTAATCAATGGTCGCAAGTAGAGTCTATAGAATGCACAAGAAGCAACGCGACTTGCCCTAAATCTGGTCAGATGGTTTTGCAAACGTTCAATTTTAAGCAGGTGCTTGCCATTCGTTATATTATATTTCACTTCGTACGCTTGTCGTTTCGTATTTACATCTTTATATCTTTCTTTATACTTGTTCGTATATTCATGCTTGCTGTACGGATATTCGTTGCTCATTGTTTTCCATTTTAGGAGCATTTCTGGACTGACATCGCCTGCCTGTTCGCCTTAATCGTTGCATTTCGTTTTTTGGCATTTTTGGCTTTACTGTCAAAGACTTGGACCAATTCCAAACAAAGATAGGAAAAAGAGTACGCGATTAAAAGTTACGTTTAACGATCGCTGCCAATCGTTGCTATGGTACCAAGAACCTCGCACAAACAGTGCCGTTTTCGCCGGATAACGCTTCTTCGTAATGTTATTTATTCTATACGTTTATGTACGATGAATGATTAATTTTAACATTTATCAATTGTCTATATCATTTTATTAAAATAATCCAAGTTATTTTATGTAATCGGATAATATCAAACGCAAATTACGTGTATATTTGTATTGTATATTATACGTATATTTACGTTATATGTATATGCGTGTATATTGCCTGTGTGTAAAAATCTTGCATTTTCTCATTTATTTCTAAAAGATATACTAAACTAGCGCTACTCTGTACTACCATTTTACAGCGAATAAAAGGTTTTGGAAAATTTCTTCCGGTTTCTTTGGTTTCTTTTCGACTACGTATTCGTGTCTATGATCAGTTTCAGCCATATACGTATTTACCGCGAAGAAACGGAGAAAATATTAAAGACGAAGAGCGAAAGATAGTAGCGATATAGTCGTGAGATTAAACGCAACTCGACTTCGTGTGTCTCTCCTCGATGTTTCCTGTTAACTTTTGCGGGTGACAAACGGTAGACGGTAAAAAACAAGTACACCGTAGTTGACCATCCTTCCAGGTTGAGACTCCGATATCGGTTAACAAACCGGTTGTTATTTACACCGCCCGACCGTGTATACGTAAGAAAGAAATAGTAACGAAACATAGGATACATACGGATACATCTGTTCGATAATACGCGCTAGAACGTTCTCATACTGAAAAATGCGTTCCGTTTTAGATCTTGAAATTTCACAGACGAGCTTATTCCGCGCTACTTTCGGTTCTATCGAACTCAAAGCTATCGGAGCTCCGTGGTAACAAATTTCTGCGCGATTTCCTGAGTTAATTTCTCTTTGACTTCTAACCGCTTCCAACGTCTCGCCAAACGTTTCGATCTTTCTAATTACCGACGAACACTGCGATAGAACGTAACGACAGAGCCGTATTTGATTATTGCAAAGATCGAACGAAACTCCTCTCATAGAGATCGTGTGTAGGAAATACAACGTGGAAGAGTACCGTGGACGAGGAATTCTTACGGTTTCTACGAGACTCGTATAAGGTTTCCATCTTCGATTACTGTAATACGTCTAATCTGGTTTCAACCCTCCTTAATCACCTTCTATTTTATATTTCCTTACAACTGGTACAAGTTACAATTTACTAGTAGGTAATGTCTCAGCAAGTACGTGGTACATTTTTCGCTTAGTTTCGCCTATAAAAACGCATAACTAATAGTAACACTTCTTTTCAGCGATTGCTCCTTCTTACTAAGCGACTAATATATATCATAAGACTCACAGCGAGAACCTCCGGTATTTCTATTCTACGCGTATATCAATGAAATAATCATCAAGCAATAAGAATAATAAAAATAAGAAAAAAAAAAACCACGCAGATTATGCATATGTATATGTACGTTTCAAGGTTTTATTCGGCCAAAAGAATAGGGAAAAGCGGAACAGGTACGGGTCGAGTGGGAAGGCAAGAGCTATCGCGTAACTGTGGGTTCAGTAACAATCTTATTTGTGGAGTAACTCGGTTCGATCGGCTGTCCGGTTGGTCGGTCGTTCGTGTTTTCAATAAAACGGGTGTAATCGTTAGAAGACGCTTTCTGATCGATCACGATGTACGTTTTAAAAGAAGATCAACGGTTTTCCAAAACCCAAGCTCACTTTACGGAAGAGGATGCGGTTTGTTTGCGAGGTGTGACGCTTACCTGGAGAGATCTTTCTGTATATACAATGGATCGTGGACGAAAAAGCATGTGCAAGCAATTAATAGATAATGGTGTGTAATCGTGTTTATAAAATAATCGTAATTATTTCGAAAGACAAGCTTGTTTGTCGTAAAATAAACGACCATCCGATCGAACAGCTGTGATCGACGATATTTCCCGATTTCAGTGACAGGCGCGGCAAAACCTGGCGATCTAACAGCTATAATCGGTGCAAGGTAGGATTCTATCGAAAAATTTGTAGCGACGAATATTATCGAAATGTAAATTATACGTATCGCGCGTAAATTTCTATTCTTCGTTTTCCTTTCTTTCTTTCTCAGCGAGTTACGAGCTTACTGTCTCCGAAATTGTCTTTGAATCGTCTTTGAAAAAATCCCGTATTATTTCTGACCATTTCGAACGACTTTTATCGGAAATGTATATTCTTCAGTTATCACGGTGCGCTTCGAATATCACTTTGAATCGATAGAACGAATCAAAGAGTTTTTTTTTCCTTTTCGGCGATTTTGATAAAGAGTTAAACGAATCAAAATTCTTTTCCTTGCCGTATGTTAAAATTCGTTGTGCTCATAATTTGCGACAATAATTAAGCTGCAACATCTTAGCTGCTTCTCATGCTTGTTTCAAAGTTTTGTTTTAATTCAGCGGTGCTGGCAAAAGTTCATTGATGGCAGCGCTGGCTTTCCGCAACGGATGTAAGTCCCTCTCCTTTCCTCTTTTTCTCCACAGAGGTACGATATTTTACATTAGTTTCCGATTCTTCACAGCCGAACTTTTCATCCACGGTGATATACGGGCAAACGGAACGCCAGTCGATTCTTCTTACATGATGAATAACAGTGGTTATATGCATCAAGAGGATATATTTGTCGCAACGATGACAGTGATCGAACATCTTTGGTTTATGGTAGGTATACGATCCAGTGCAAGGTTTTTGACCATTTGCCCGCGATTCTCTATCGTTTTTTCGATTTTTTATACAGGCTCGAATGAAACTCGACGGACGTGTACAAGTGTCAGACATTCGAAGAAAAATTGACAGTTTATTGAAAGATGTTGGTTTAACAAGCAGGCGTGATGTACGAATTGGTAGCGACACCGACGACAAAGTATTATCCGGCGGTGAAAAAAAGAGGTTGTCCTTTGCCACGGAAGTATGATACAATCATCCCCTTTGTATAATATTTTATCTTCTTCCCTCGCTTTCAAATTTCCTCCGTTATTAGCTTCACGGTTCTTTCAACGTTTGTTCATTTTGCACGCTTTTCACTGCTTTCTCTCTTTCCCTTTGTATCGTCGTTGATTATCGTCATTCTCCGGCGACGCAACATACTGACAGATTCTATTCAGTTGCTAACAGATCCGAAAATATTGTTCCTGGACGAACCAACGACCGGACAAGATTCCCATTCGGCAAATTGTTTGATGTCTCGGCTGAAATCGTTCGCGGCGAAAGGAAGAACAGTGCTGTGCACCATACATCAACCGAGTTCCACTATATTCAGTTGGTTCGATCGAATAATATTAATTGCCGAGGGTCGAGTTGCGTTTGCAGGTGGAATCGATCAGGCAGTGGAATTTTTTTCAAGGTACGCTTGCGTGATGTAAAACGATATTTTTCCACTAAACTGATTCGTTTTTTCAGTCAGGGATACGAGTGTCCGCGGAAATACAATCCCGCGGACTTCCTAATAGCGATTGTTGCCACGGGCTCGAAGAACGAGAATGGCGAAGAAATAGCTCGCAAGATATGCGACGTTTTCTCAACTAGTAAAACGTATAACGAAATCGATCGTATATTAGAAAAGCAGATTCAATCGATGCATTCTCGAGATGTAAGCGGTCATCTTTTTCGTTCCCTTTTAGTCCGTGCAATAATCAGACACGAAGTAACAATCTCTTTGTATTACTTCAGTCTAGATCGCAATTGCATTTCGACGAGAAATTTATTACGTGAGTATTTGAGGAAATTTCAAGTATCTACCGATCGCTGTTTAATATCGTTGTTTATACACGTATGTCTGTATATTATGACCGTTTAATATAGAAGAAAAGAAGCACGATATTGTTCGCGGCTTTACTGGTTGATTTATCGACACTTTTTGCAAGTTTTGAGAGATCCATCGGTACAAATCATTCGAATACTTCAGAAAGTGGTAAGTGATTTTTACATGTGAAAACCATAGCGAAATTTTTGAAAAGATAAAGGAGAAACCAGTACCGAATAGCGTATGAGATAACATATCCTTCGTTACGTCGTATGTTGTCATAATGAGTTAATAATTGAAGCTACGATGACAAATTGAACAGAGTGTCGCAACAATTGCTGGTTTGTGCTTCGTGGGTGCTGTAAATTTTGATCAGCTCGGAATTCAAGCTACGCAAGGTGTCATTTTCATCTTGGTGTCTGAGAACGCATTTTTTCCAATGTATGCCACATTAGCCCTGATACCGCAGGAGCTACCGCTTCTTCGAAGAGAATACCGAGCTGGGATGTATCCGATTTATCTGTACTATGCTGCGCGTATACTTTCCTTGGCAAGTAAAGAATCGTTAGTAATTGCCTCGCACAGCCTTATACTAAAGGGAAATTATTTAAAAATTAAATGCATGAATTCCAGATACCTGGTTTAATAATAGAGCCGCTATTATTTGCAACGATCATATATTGGTTAGCTGGATTGCGAGATAACGTCGAAACTTTTGGGTTCACGTTACTTGTGCTCCTACTTACTATAAACGTATCGACTGCGTGCGGTAAAGCAATTTATCCATACGATAAAGATGAAAGTTGGACATTTTAAAAGAGAATCTAAGGAGAGGATTAAACGGCATTAACGGAAACTTGTTTCAGGATGTTTCTTTTCAACGGCGTTTGAGAGCGTACCGTTAGCGATGGCTTATTTAATACCGTTCGACTATATTCTCATGATCACCATGGGTCCTTTTCTCAAACTAGGGTACTTTTAATTACGGCTTATATTCTAGGTCTAGGTGGTAAGAAAAGATAGCGAGGAAAAGGAAAGAGCACTTTTCCGTGTGCATGCAAGTGACGTGCATGTGTTTGCGTGCAAAAACGAATTAACTGGAAATATGTCAGTCAACGTTTAACTTATTTCAGATCGTTACCCTTATACATCCAATGGATTAAATACATTTCTTGGCTGCTACACTCCAGCGAAGCACTTTCCATTCTACAATGGGACGGTGTGCATAATATATGTAAGTTTCACTTTGTTAATTTATATAGAGGCTAATACGTACGTAATAGCGCGTCAATGCATGTAGCTATTATTAGTATTACGCTGTAAAATGTATGTCGGATGCTAATATTGGACCGTTCCTTTTCTACATCTCCAGCTTGTGAAACGACCGATCCTGAATTACCTTGCATCACCGAAGGGATCGATGTCCTACATCGTTATGACTTTGATGAAACCAATTTTTGGATGGATATTTTGTCAATGGTCGTTATTTATCTCGTCTTTCACATCCTTGCCTGCGCGTGTCTATGGAATCGTTGTAGATGCAAATGAGAAAGTACTATATCGTGATATCAATTCCCATGATGACTGTATTCGTTTGTACTCGTTTAAAATATATTTCTGTATTAAATAATAGTAACAATAAAATATGGTTTTAAAATTCAAAATGAGAAAACACCGATGTCGAAAGAAATTGCATACTGTTTCAGTATACATACGTATAATTATGCGTTTGTAGAGAATTGAGAATTATGTTCCATGTTTCTATCTCCGTGTATCTATCGTATAATTCGTCTCAATTTTGTTCATAATACATACACACCGGTAGTGTGACACTACTATTTGATACTCATTTGTCAACTAGATATGTAACAATTTGATGGTAAGAGGACAAGAAGAGAATAACAGGTAGGAAAAGGAATGGAGGAGAAAAAAGAAAAAAAAATGCTACAAAAGGATACGGAAGGTTTAAGTGGCAAAGGAAGAAGGAGAAAAGAGGAAAAGGAAGCGAGGAAGAAAAGAGAAATAAATCTGACGGTAAAAAGAAAAAGTGAATACCTAAAAAGCAAATAATTCTGCGAATGTAAAGAGTGAGAAAATGGAATAAGAATAAAGGAAAAAATAAGACAAATGTGTGAATCCTGGTACTTTTAATCATATAATCGGTAGATATATCTAAGCTGACATTAGAATAATTTGATAGTACTATTTCTAAGAGAAAACTAGAAAAAAAATAGGAAAGTACACATAAAATAAAACAAAATGGATAATATTACTTACTATAATATCATGAATGTGATTGTATTTAGCTTTACTCCTAAATGTATATCAAGGAAAATAAGATAAATGATAACTTTGGACCTAGCCATTCAAGTTTCGTTAATCGTCAATCGACTTGAATTTGTAAGGACTGAGGTGCAACAAATATCGGGTAGTTCGAAATCATCATCCGAGAGGCAGTATTCGAACAATTTTGATGTTGATTCTTCGATCATTGGCATCGATACTGGTGACGATAACTCGTTCGATGGAATAAACGATGGAGATGGAATAGCTTTATCGATAATAGGTTCTGTGGAAGTATAGGCTTCCAGAAACTGTTTATGATATTTTACGTGATCCGACGATAACGAAATTTTGTCAGATTTGTTCGAAATACTCTCAGTTGGTACTAAATAAGAAGATGTAGGATCGATCGAAGTGAACGAGAGATTCGATGACATATAATACTGGTTACGTTTTATGCTGGACGAATCATTCTCAAAATTAAAAGTTTTACTTTGTATCTGATTCGTCTTCATTGAGACGTCGGCATCTGCAGTATTAGATAAGACAACAGGAATCTCTTTCGACCTAGTGTCTGTACAAATTGTAGTTTCATAGATATCGTGTTGTTCCGTTTCATTAAAATTTTTTCCAGAATACATGATATTCGTTTTTTTGGATATGATATCTTCTACGTCTTCGTTTTCATTGCTTTTCTGTGTGTCGATATCCTTCTCGTTACTTTTCTGTTTGTTGATGTCATTTTCATTTGTTGTTTTCTTTTCTTCTTGTACAGTGTGTTTGCCATCTTGATGTTTCCAAAGTTTTACGAAGCGTCGAATAAGCGAAATCACATGTTCCTGATGAAACTTTTCAGTTTCTAACAGCTCGTACAACCTAACTAGAACGCTATAACATGTTTTTTCCCATGCATTCGATTTTGCCGTGACTTGATCCGTAACCTACCAGAAATAATCATGAGTTTGCACAATAGTAATAGAGAGGAGAGAGAGAGAGAGAGAGAGAGAGAGAGAGAGTAATAGGAATAATACGATAGGAATTAACAGACGATAAATACCACACGTTCAGAACCATATCTTCGTGCCTTTTCCGTAACTGCCTTTGGCAAACCAGATAATTCAGCTAAAAGGATGCCATAATCGTCAGAATATGCCGCCACGCCAGATTTTAATCGATGAGTATAAGTTAATCGGTGGCAGCAATTATCAGTTTCCGGTCCTCGAACGTTTGTCGTTTCAAAATGTAGACTGAAAAATGATAACTTAAGATGTTATTTTATGAAAAAGTCGAAGAAAGATTAGAAAGACATTTCTAGATTATCAGAAAAGAATCATACTTTGTCACGTTATAGTATAGATCTGCTAATTTCGTTAGATAAGAAAAATGAGTCGCAGCAAAAATAAAAGCAGTTGTATTCAAAAGTTTTTCGCATATGGCCCAAGCGATTGAGGCGCCTTCTTCGATGGCAGTACCCTTACACAATTCGTCCAAAATGATGAGCGATCTTGCCGTAACACAACGTAAAATATACTGCGCTTCTTTCATCTACATGATAACAAAATTGATTGCTTGGTGCAATTAGAAAAAATATATACATGCATTTGACATTGAAGTAGTACGATTTACTTCGAGGGCAAACGTGGAAGCGTTACATTCGATATCATCGCGAATGGCTATCTTGCAGAATATGAGGTCTGTTATGCGAAACATCGCTTTCTTGGCTGGCACGAAACAACCAAGTTGTGCCATTATATGCAACAAAACAATTTGTTTAAGATAAGTCGACTTGCCACTCATATTAGGTCCAGAAATGACATATAGATTCCGAGGTATCGATGCATTCTGTAACAAGAAAGGAAATAGGGAAGGTAATCACAAGGTAGACATTTTTAGCACTCGGTGCATGTGTATGTATATCGAAGTATAAGAAATTACAACGTCGTTAGGTATGGGACCATCGAGACTAAAGACATCCATTATTGGATGTCTTGAATCAACCAATTCCAATTTGGATCCAAACAATGGTCTCGTATACGTCTGAAGAGAACTGACTTGAGCAAGGGATGTTATCAGGTCCAGCTCTGCGACATCTGCGTTCAATTGGAACATACTGCCAATGTATTCTCGAATATTTTGTAACAAGTTACCGAGGAGTCTGTTTATAGAAAAATAATGTATTTCATTACCCATATGTAACGCATTGAAAATTCATCGCAGATTAACTAGTATAAAAGTTCTTTTTCCATCGTTCGATACTTACACGTTACTCATTAAGTGCAATTCCTCGCATGCAATTGCACATTGTTGACTCAATGTTACAAGCGCATTGGTAGTCATCGTGTACGTTCGTTTATTCTTCCGTACCTAAGTGTCACGTCATCGTCCGATTATATTCTCATTATATTACATGTTATCGTTCAAAACTGCTATGTAATAACAATACTTGAAAATATATAATTACCTCTATGAACTCGGACGGTAGATTAAAGTTTTCAGCATTTAAACTTCGAGGAAATATCGCTTGAATATGATAGCCCAGTGAAGCGTTACAGTTTAGAGACAAAGTTAATTTGTACTTGGATGCCAAATTTTCCACCATAGCTACCGGAAAAAAATGAACACGAATGGGTCATTTTACATACAAAGGTTTCTTATTTCTTTTCTTTTTTTCTTGGGACGCGAACACAATCTTATTTACTAACTTTTCATATCATCGATTAACTCGCAATATGTTTGTCGAGCGACATCCAACAGATCGTTAATTCCTGCTTTGATAGCAAAGCAACGTTGCATATTCGAAGATGTGTATCCGGTTACCGATCTCGCATCTGGATGTATAGTTTCGACAATTCTTTCTCGCATCAACCGAAATTCGTCTCTTTCCAGTTTCTAGAGGGTAATAAAATAAATAGTGAGAATAACAACGATACACGTACGTACGATGATAAGACACGATAGGAAATTTGCACGAACCTTTTGAATTCTGCGCAAGAGGCCACTCTCGCCAGCTAATAATATCTTTCCAAGTTCAGGTATGACGTCCAGTAAATTTTTCAATAACAAAACGTAATTTAAATTGTGCTCTGCATTTTGCACGCTGTTTTCGTGCATAGCTGGCATCGTCGATAAAGCCAGAAGTCTATCAGCGCCATAAAGTCGTCGTATGACGGGCTACAAGTTGCAGAATGAAAAAAGAAACTGAAGTTGAATAGCAGGACGATATGATAAAATCGAATATCTGAAAGAAATAATCAAATTTGCACCTGGATTAAAGCACGTAACGAACAGTTGGTTACCAGTTCGGTAACGGCGGCTTGTCGCTCGAGAATCACGCGTTCTTCACAAGGGGGCTGAAGTATGTTCGAGCGTAAAAGTTTCCTTCCCATTGGCGTTAAACAACGATCCAAGCTACCTAATAAACTGATATTTCGTCGACCACATTGCGACTGGACTAACTCTAAGCTTTGTGCGCTTTCCAAATCTACGATTACGGAGTCGATTATATTTTCTATTGTATCTTCTACAACTAGTTCTTTCTATCGATACAATCACCATTACCTATCATAGTAGCGTTCGGTGATCCTTGAAATTCGATTTTCATCGATTTTGGAGCGTAAATAATACGTTGAGTGTATTCGACGTATTTCAGTAGTGCCGCAGCCGCGGCTAATGCGTAATATCTGTAATCATGCATCGGTGTAAATTCGATTTTGAAAACATTAAGACCACGTACCAGATTTATATCGTCGTTATTGCGCTTTTTATTATACATTATTAGATGCATAAAAGAGAATGGAAGATGGTACATGTACATATATTATGCACAATCACATTATTATCGACTGAAGGTAACGCTTACTTTTGCTTAACGAATAATTCCACCGAGGAGTATTCAGGGTTGCAGAGTGATTTGATTCGTTCCAATCCGACTGTGTCGTTAAAGTGTACACGAGATATTGCCGTTATCTCTATTTCAGGAAATTTCTCCACTATCGAATTGTAGAGGGCACTTTTACCCGTGGTACGTTCGCATATCGTGTCTGGCATCAAAACCTACAATATTCGAACCGCAATCGTCAGTGGTTCGCCCC
Source organism: Bombus superbus (assembly GCA_014737385.1). NCBI lineage: Eukaryota > Metazoa > Arthropoda > Insecta > Hymenoptera > Apidae > Bombus > Bombus superbus. Next base: position 12,346,906 of record JACXIK010000019.1, on the reverse strand, counting down.
TCGAACAGAATCGGTTACACATGGTATTTCATTCAAAGAGTCAATTCAATGAATTATAGCTTTGAAACCTTTTTGAATCTAGTACGGTGATATATGGAAATACGTATATATTGAAAAGCACTTACTTCCATTGGATCGAATAAATACAATTTGCTTAACGCGTTAATATAAGTCTGAGCATCGCTGATCTGACAAAGAATCAAATGTGGACATCGGATATTCAACGCGGCCATCCCTACTTCCGATCTCGCATCACCTCGGCCGGCTGTTATGGCTGTTCGATCGAATCAAATTATACTTAATCAATTATGTATATGTGTAATTATCCTGAAAGAGAATAAAGAGGAGAAGAAGAAGAGAAAAGAGAACTGACCGAGAACTGTACCACCAGAAGCAGACTCGAGCAAGCTCGTACTAGGACCCGTGGTAGTTTTTGTTCCAGATCTGATTGTAAGAATGGTCGAACATCGCGTTATCGATAAGGAACAGCGTATGTGATCATTTGATCACGAATCGTTCAAACCGTTTCATTCGAGGCTTACCTGGAAACGCAATAACGCGATGTACTGGTTAATAAAGAAGACGGCACTACAACATTACGAAATTTCGGACTTTTGGAATAGCAGTTCGAAGTGGTAGCTGTTGGCTTCCAATTGGTTCTCCTTCGCTTTGTCTTCGTGTCAAATTTCCTGTCTGTAAGGATATACGTACATATCGGAAAGAACAATGGAAGAAAAGTGGATAAGGAAAAAGGATCGAAGAAAAAAGACCATGGATTTATCTGTGTGAGTCGATCGATAAAAAATAGTCCGAAAAAATGATTGGTTATATCGGAGAGGAAATTCCTCTCTGGTTATATGTATTCGCAACAAAATCGCTACGTACGACCTTTCGTTAACGGATGATTGAATTCTTGCAACAACCGTGCTTCGTGTTGTTTTCTTGGCGGATTTAAAGCTGTTTCAGTTCTTATCACGTTCATACTCCTTGGATCGATTGAAAAATCAAGGTGAAATGTGCAACAACGAGTTTGAAAATGGAAGGCAAATAGATACATAAGACTGCGCGCGCCATCTACATTTCTTTTGCAGAAAAAATTTAACGATTCCAAAGGTACGTACTGGTTCGGGGCGAGTCAATGATTGTCAATTATTTAACTTATTCGGTTCGTTTGGATTAAACACACGTCGAAACCACTTCTAAACGCATTTGATCGCGGCTCACCCTATTTCGTTCGCTCGCCTCGCCGGACGAGACAGTCTCATGGATCAACCTCGCATTGTCTGTATATGCATACATCGCTTAAGTTTATGCGGGAGAAGGCTGAGAATACCTACTAATTAACAAGTTGGACTGGTTTTTAATTTAGCAATATATAAGATTTATTTACAAATTCGATACCATGTATTCGTAGATAATACATACTTGTTCCAATTCCAGGTATCTCGCATATTCAATAAATAATAGTATCACGATTGTTACGGATTTAAAATAAATATCGTTTTATCGCCGGTCTACAGTTTCATTCGTTACGTACTTACATTCGTATCTATAAGTATTTACAAGTCTAAGAAAATCTTATAAATCTAAGATTGTCAGGCTCGTAAGCTGCCTTACATGATCTCACGGTCTTATCGATCGATCACGTTCAACAATAAAACCATGTTTGATCAAATAAAAGAAATACCACCGTTCGTTCGCGTTTGTGTTAAACGCACGAACAAATCCAGTCTGTATACGGGTATATAATCGGTGAAACGAGTAGTACTCGTTGTGGGAAGATGAGCTACGCGTATTAGCGAATCGTTGCTATTCTGGAAATACATGCGTCTAAAATAGTATAGACAGATGATAAATGTCGATGAAATTGACCGACATCACACAGCCGATGTGTATAATCGTATCGTATTCGGTTACTCTAGTCGTAAGAAATAGAAAATCTATGGATTATAACGCTTGTTCCGACATTAATCCGATATTATGTAATAATGTTAAGAGTGGGCAATATACATACGCACCAAATGGTGCCACATACGCGCACCACTTATAGAACATTCACAATTATAATTTTTAATTACACACTATATAATCTATATACATAAACGTTATATGTACAAAAAATTGCACACAGTCGCGCTCCGTTTACAAGTACGGTACGTAAATAATTGACAAGCTGCGATGTAAATAGGAAACGTCGAGTTTCGGTGCTCGCGATAAGCGAAATATCGTCGTTCGTGGTAAATTCTTTTCCGCGTCATACGCTTTGACACCTATTTCTTCTTCGTTGGCCCTTAGCTTACAAGCTGCGCGTACAAGTTACACGTGACTCTCGAGAGGTACTTTAAACACCTTAGAAGCCAAGCTAGTATCCGGTAAAGACTGCGGGCGAGCGTTAGTCACGTTAAAAACGACGTTACTGGGGCCACGAAAACTGACCTCGATAAGGAAACTAGCGTCGGTAAGACCGATGCGACCGGTACTTAAATCCGGAGAACTTGTTCTCAGTTGACTTTTCTTCGGTCTATACTCGTTTCTGACCACTCTCTCAGCCTCGACTTGCAGTTTATTATCCAACCAATGTACTTTGTCGAAATCCTTAGTACCACCTACAGTGTGCCTGCGCTTGATCGATCGTTCGGGCATACCATTTTTTCGTTTTAATTTCGTCGCACTATCTTTCCTAACGGATTGTCGTCTCTTGCTAATGTTACACTCGGTTTTTTCAGTTTTTGTCAACGATTCCGATCGCTTCAATTTACTGTTCGGAGAATCGGATCTCTCCGAATGTTTGTTCAAACTTTCAGACCGTTTCAACTTGCCGTTGGTCGGGGACGAGAGCCTCTCGACAGAATGTTTGTTCAAACTTTCAGACCTCTTCAACTTGGACGAGGTATTTTCAGATCTCTTATTTAAAGATTCGGATCTTTTCAGCCGCGATCTGACTTCGGAATTTGTCAGACTTTCAAATTTTTCGAGCTTGTTCGAATAATTCGCCGAATCGACATCGTGTCGAAAATCTTTCACATCATCGACCGCTTTACCACCACTTTGCGCCAACACCGACGTTTCCTTCTCGTGCCTACAGCATTCTTGCGGTTCGTTCGCGGCTAAACTTGCTTCGTAAACTGTCGCCGTCGCCGTGGTCGTCGTTTCCTTGCTCGATCGCAATTGCTCTTGTTTCGGTTCGATCCTTTTTCGTACGTTAGCGCTTCGATCGTTATCCGGCACATCGGTATTATCCGGTCGATCGACGCTGCTATTCTCTGTTACCGACGAATCCGTATCCTTTTCCGGAGCATCCTGCGCATGAGTAAAACAACCAATGGTATGAGTAAGTGAATATACCTGCGCATATGTGCTATGGATGCTACACGATTACACTAAATTTTATTCAATTTCATTAATTCGCTTTGACTTGGAGTGTATACTTGCATTTTTTTGACGAACGTATTGATGCTTTTCAATAGATGTTTTATGGAGGCTCGGATCCCGATAGGTTTCAATCGAGCATGATTGAGGACAAGCTGTTTTGTGTTCTTCTTTCTCTTCTCGTAACCCTCCACCTGCCCCTCGTTGATTTCGCAAGTTTTGCGAGTCTCGCGTTATCGCAGCGTCCTCGTCGCTAGGAGACAGATTCTCCGTAGCGGATCCACGAATCGTTTGATTCGACGAATTTACCAGGGACTTCCATTTACGATCGAACGTGGTCGTCAAGCTGGTCAGCAAATCGCTACCTGCAATTCAATCGATTCGCTTTAATAGAAACACGTCCGTCTTACCGACCGATGATGATACCTGTATATTAAATCGGAAGCGAACTGTTCAACGAGAAACACACACAAAGCATCGAACGATGGTCGTGATTGTCCTCGACCGCAAAATAAAATTATGGTCGTTCGCATAACGGCAAACAACGAGCGTGATAACGAGCGTGATAACGAGCTTGAGACGTTCGTTAGAAAGGCGTCGTTACGTGGATGAAACAGCAACTAATACAAATCACAATTTGCGTAAACTGCATTTCTATCGTCGTTCTTGCTACGCGGTATTGCTGCGAGCAACTGATAACGATCGGTCAGTATCAAAAACTGCCGTATATCCGTTTAACCCTTCACTACTCTCATCTCGATATTCTCTCCAATTTCTGCCGTCCCTCGACACGTCGCATCGAATACGATTAAACCACGATGATACCTCGATCGATTAGCAAATCTTAATTGAAGCGAAGAGCAGACGCAACAAAAGTACGACACTTAGGGAAACGTAGGAAAAGAACGAGAAGAAACGGAGGGAGATAAGGGGAAGAGAAGAACGAACGAAGAAAGGACGCGGAAGAACAGGGGAGAAGGAAAGAAAGACACAAATAACGTTGAACATTACCATCTTGCCATCTTGATAGTGTATAGAAATTAAAGAAATAAATGAAAAGGATATCGTGCAGCGACGAGAAAGCATCGAATAACAGAAAATGCAATTTGTTTCTTCTTCCAGTAGCGATAATCTAGAACTTGGAAATATTAGGAGAGAAAAAAAAAAAAGAAAGAAAGAGAGAGAAAAAAGGAAGAAACAAGGAAGCAACAATCGGTAGTACGTATGGAGATTTTGACGAACAAGAAGTATCTTTATCGAAAGCAAAGAAGGATGATAGAGACAGGCAGGCAGACGTATAGACAAACAGCCAGCCATCGCGATAACCAACGGAACACGACCGAATGACGAAGATGTCACGAATGAAAGAGACAGAGATAAAGCGATACAGATAAATAAGACTCGGAGTAGGAGATAGACATTTTGTTAACGTGCGTTTAGCGGAAATAAAGAGTGTAAAGCCATTCGTGTGAGCGAGTCACAACCATAGTCGAGCAGTTTACGACTTGGTATTCCTATTGGCAGACGAAGTAATTTACCTCGAAGGAACCTGTTTATAGTCTTGGAAGACAATCCGGCCCCTGAGCCCGAAGACACCCCTCGCGGTGGTGACTGCTCGACGGGCTCGATAGGCTCCGAGAATTCGGAGGGCTCCGAGGCCGGTGATACTCCCGAGGAAGATGCGATGGGTGTCGATGATCGTTGCGCAACATCGATGTCGGCTGGGTCTGACACTGACACTGACACTGGCCCTGGCACTCGCATTCGCCCTGGCATCGGCATCGACATTGGCATTGGCATTGGCATTGGCATTGACATCGGCATTGATATTGGCATTGACATTGGTATTGACATCGGCATGGACATTGGCATTGACGATGGGCCCGATGTCTTCGTGGCGGAACCAGAGGGGCTTGCGGTACCATGTAGGTGAGACGATATGTACCACCAGAAACCGGGATTTGCCGTTTGCCTAAGAGTGTTCAACGCATTCGCATCGTCATAATCGACACCCCATCGAGAACATGTACTAACAGCTTCTGGCAGTGACAAACGAGCAAACCATCGAACGAACACGAAAGCGAGGAGTCTGCCCCTGCCCCTCTTCCACGCTTTTACACCCTCTCGGCTTCTTCCCTTCATCTTCCAATCGATTACCGATCGATCTACCGCTAATATACCACCTTCCTCCATAGAATCTATTTTCTCTTTTTAATTTTCTTTCATTCGACACCACCTTCTTCTTTCGCTCTTTTGTTCTCTACTCTTTCAATTCGTATCGGACTATCACGTATTCGTACTACCGATTTTTCACTCGGCTTTACTACACGTCTCTCCTCTTTCGTATTTAATATTTCGAATTTAACTCGCGCAAATATGCACGCACGCACGCACGCACAAGCAAACAAACAAACACGCGTACACGCACACGTTGTAAATACGATTTCATCGTGTTCCAGAAAGACGAACAAATAGAAAGGAAAATATAGAAAACTATAAAGATACTTTATACATTTAAGATATTGCACGGTCACATCTAATTGCAGATACTATAGTAGGTAATACACCGAGAGTTTAGGTGAGACTCGTTCGAAGAACGAGCAGGAGGCAGTTTCAACGCCAAGATCAAAAGCGAACAATTCAGCGAGCAAGCGAGCAAGCTGCGCGGTATCCGACGGTATTTCTTTCTTTTTTTCTTTTTTTTTTTTTTTTTTGTTCTTTCGACATTGTCGCCTTTAGTACGTTACATGCAGATGCGAAGAAAAAGCTTTCAACGGAAATAGCCGATTGCGTGTTTTAAAATGATCGAACCTGATTCGAGAAAAACGAAATATACGATCAATAGTCGCAGTGCGCACGTTGAAACTTGTCTCGATAGCGCACAACTGATTAATAGATCAAGCTTAATCAACTTGACATTCGATATTCATCGAGGTAGAGCTAGTTATATCATGTTTGCATGCACGAGACGATAATATAAGACATAGATCGTTTTAAATCGTATGATCTAAAATATGGTAAACGAAAAAAAAAGAAAAAAAAGACAAATAGAAAACAATTTCGTAGCAACGTGCTTTCGATCTACGTAAAATGCAATGTGCCATCGTTGCACGGTTGTATCATCGGCTTTTCGCGAAAATATTATAATATCGAATAAGAGCGAGTAATGGAAAAAAGAAAGAGGGAAAAAAGAGAAACAACAACCTTGAAATGTCCGTAAGATATAAAGTTAAAGAAAATAACCGTATGCATCTATCGTGCAGTATCGGACGGTTACTCGTAAAGATCTCTTAAAGAGTAGAAAGAACAAATAAAGAGTACCTAGAAAGCTTTTTGTTAATGGTCAGAATCTTCTGAGTCCATTGTAGAAAACAAGATCCAGCTACACTCACCAAGAGCGTCGGAGAAGCAACGTTAGATAGAGAAAAATATAAAGAGAATAAATACATAAATTGGATGAGAGTTAACGTTTCGTGATAATCGTCGTCAGTGCCGGAACACTTGACAACATTGATATCGCGCACGTATCGTGTATTCATTTTTTTCGACTAGTTCGTATTTCGATAATTAAGAATAATTAAGGAGGATCGACCAACAACAAAATAAACACCCAGGAGATTCAAAGACAAGCTTCACACTATAGCTTTCAGTTTAGGTTTCAGTTCAGAAAAATAAAACAAGGATATGGACACAATACGAATATCACAGGAAAATAGTTGATATATCTATATACTAACCATCGTCCGAGACGTCGCTGGAAAGGGGTTTCCGTTGTTGATTGGTCGGCGAAAGCGACGATTGAGAAATGTTGTGCGTTTCGTGCAAAGAATCCAAACTGCCATAACGAATTGGCGGTAACGTGGCAGATTTTTCCAGTGACTGCTATAAATATCAAGAAACCAGCAACGATGGTAAAATAACAGGTATCTTGTTGTATTCGCAAATATTTGTTCTCGCAATTGTAATCGAACTGCGATCAAAAATCGAAATCGATGCGATCTTACCTCTGAATCGGTTTTCAATTTCTTTATAATAGTGTTCGAGACCTTCTCCGAGGGCAGAATCGTAGCAGGTTCGTCGGCGAGTTGCGACACTCGTCTAACGGGCGTAGGTTGTTGTTGCACGGCAATCGATAAAGATGGCATTCGAGCAGTAGATCGGGAACCGATATCGAGGAAAGATTTATCGGCAAGCCTGTCGTTAAAACTAGAAAGTCGTGTTGCGGATGAAAGATAAGTAGTAGGTGTTGTCACAGTTGTGTCTACTATACTGTCGAGTAGATCGTCGTTTTCCATTTCACGTTTAGCCAATTGCCATTCCATCTCGATTCTTCGTCTCTCTTCTTCTCTCCTTTCAGCTTCGCGTCTTTGTCGATTCCGATCCCTCTGTAACATTGCCTTTGTTTCCTGTTCAAATCTCCGTATACGTTCTTGAGTAGACGCGCTCAATCCAGCATACGTTCTTATCGTAACCTCGTCGTTGCTTTGTTTGGTGTCGTTCGAAGCGCTGGAAAGCGTCGAACTTGCATCGAAACAGCTCAGGCCAGTCTCGCTAGAGAGTCGGGAAGACTCTGAAGCCGACGAGACGGCCGAGCGGTGAGTCGGCTGAATCGATGGAACCGACTCTACCATACGATTTAAATATCTGTTTGATTTCTCCGAAGAAACATCATCGTGACTGTTTAACGCGCAATCACGATTATTAATTGTGCAATCGGCTATGACATCGGAACCACCGATACTTGCGCTAGTAATCGCAGTCTGATCAAGGGTCGGTGACCGGTCGCATCGATCGATGGAACGATTCGATTGATTCTGACTTTCGTGCATTAAAACGATCTCACTGACCGAACATTGCCTCTCGTTCAATGCCATACTTCGCCGATTTTGAAGGTTTTCTGCTTCTTGTTTCATCCTCAGCTAAATATGAAACAAACGCGATATTGCAACAGTTAGAATGCGTTAATATGCGTTAGTCTACATAAGTGTGCGCTAATGTAAATCGTAGCAAATCGTCACCATTTCGTTGTGGAAATTAATTAAATCAAATATAAGTACGTGTACAGTCAAACATTTATATCTCTCACATAAAACCAAACCTTATCGACTTCGTGAGTTTCGTTATCCGTCTCGTCTTGACACTTTCTTCTTCTTTGTATTTTTCGGTTAGCAGCGGATATAATAGACGACACAATGTCCTTAGCAGATGCCATTTCGCGTCCTATTTCGTTCATACAACGTTTTTAACGAAATTAAAGTATAGAAATATGAAAAATGTATCGAAGAATAACAACCAAAAGTAGACCATTTATAAATCGTACCTTCGACTTTCTGAATGTTGTTCAACAACAGATTATGATTATTACTGGAGGTTGTAGTCTCGATCTCGCTAGTGTCAGCTGGAAGACTGAGATTCACGCTCAGTCGACTTAAATCGTCCAAATCATCGTCCGAAAAGAACCAATCCACCTACAACCAGGTGTTTAATCGTCAATATTCCAGTCAAAAAGTGCTTTTCTTTCGTCCTTTCATCCTTGCTTATACGAACAGAACGAAAAATAGCATAGATTAGGTACATACGTTGTTTAATAAACTTTCAACGATCCGACACTGATGCGACATATCAGTAACCATAGTAACCATATTGTCTCTGGAACCACTGGCTCTAACCAATGTAGGGCCAAACACAATGGCCAAATTCTTTGCCTCCATCTTATTAACCTCGCTGTGTTCGACTATTCTTTTTAAATGAAACATTAAATACTTGAGAGTTTCAAAGTGATGTTCCGGAAGATCTCTGAGCAACTTCCTTATCGTCGTCATTCTTCTTTGCGGATCCTCAACTTTATCGGCATCGATAAACATAGGGTATAACTCTGCGGTGAGTAATGAATCTGGGAGCTGTCGAAAGAACGACTTCAGAAGAGAAGATATTACGTTTACATCGCTCCATCTAGGATCCTAGAAGCAATAAGATACATGAATCAGTAATGAAATAATAGAATGACAAATAGTTCTGCGTGACCATGCGATATTTTTACCTGGAGATTGATATTTTCGAATCCTTTGTTCACGCTGTCGGTTAAATGTGAAATAGCGGCAGTGTTACCGGGTACTCTGTAAATACCGACTACTTCGAGACCCCTCGCTTCCACGATACTCGTGCACATTTCAACGATCAATGGCACATATTCCGAGAAGGATGACTATTCGAGAACGAACAAATTTAGTTTGGTCAATTAGAATATGAGTTTAGTAAGAAAGTCTGTCGTTGACAGAAAAGAACAATATGAGTAATAAAATAATAGAGAAAGATGAAAGCAATCACCGGTGGACAAAGTTCAAGCGGTACTTTGAATGTAGCACCCTCTGGTGGCAGTTGCGTTGTTGGTGAAGAAGGAGATCCCGTTTGTCCGTGCATCCTCCGCAATTGTTTTGCGACTCTACCCTTCCATGTCTTAGTCTTTGGAGAAACCAAACTATCGATCGTTTGACTCGGTTTCCGAGTTTTGTTTATCGGTGATTGTCCGGTCGGAGATCTGTTCCTAAACGAAGTTAATTTCTTGATGCCTTTATGTCCTGGAAGGGGGCTTAATCGCTGACCACCACTACCGCTACCAGTCGACATTGTCATTGGACTAGCATTAGTGGTTGTTTGACACGTTGAGGAACTGCTGGTAGGACCTGGAGTTTGCGGGACAGCTTGTTGCTTCAAAGTACTATTATGAGCAATTTCCTAAAATACAAGACAAAACAAAACTAACGGTTGAGCGACTTGTTACAAAGGCCACGGTTTAATAAATGGAGATTACAGATTGTAACATCCTAACTTACGGACGGTTTTTCAGCAGCAGCATGTTCGTGTAGAGCTCGTAGCCAAAGCGCCATCGACGCAGCGTCTTCGGTCTGTAGCAAAACTTCTGCGTTCGGATTTGCTAACCGTAATACGTGTTTACGTTTTGTATAATCCTCCGCGATATCTACAAGGGAACATCTCACATCTACGCTTTGAGCTACATTTTCGCCGTCGCAGGATAACGAAGGACTCTAAAAACAATCGAAAACAAATGTATACATATATTACATCTTTATAAAAATTAATATCAGAGAGAAACGTAAAGCCGGAAGAAACCTATTCTAATAGGCAAGGATAGTACATAATAATAATAATAATAATAAATAATAATAATAATATTAATAATATAAAAATTTATATAGATTATAATCTTAAATTTGATCAACTTGAAAATACTTATTGCTTTTTGAATACCTGATTTTGACGATCCTTATAAAAGAAGAGAATCGGTCCGCGAAGGACACCCCATAGCTGTTTCCATGATCGATCGGAAGACCGCTGAAATTTAATAAAACGTAAAAAATGACACGATTAAATGCACCTGATTACATATATCACAATCAGTGAACCCGTACATACGTAATACGTATGTCATTACCTTGCCATCAAGTACAGTAAATTTGACATGTAAAGGTCCCTCTCGTTCCACTTGCCCGATGTCTTTTATAATGCCAGTCGCTGCTTCCCGGCCAGTACAAATAGAGTTGCCGCTGAAAAAGTCCAACGTACTATCTTTAATGCGATAACTACTGTCATACGTTTGTTGTCTAGTCGATCAAGAAATCTCGTGATCAATTCTTTTTCCATATTAATTGTACACGATAAGACTAGCGAAAAGAGCGAAAAGAACGAAAAGAGCGAAAGGGGCGATAACAATGAAAAGAGCAAAAGGAGCGAATGCATTTGGACAATTCAGCGACGCGATTCTCTTTTCCTTCATCTTTCGTTACCAACATCATCGATCGTGGAATTCTATTTCCAACCAGCAATATGTACCAGTTACAAACACAAATACAGCAAAGTATCAGGTATAGGATGGAATTAATACGCGTTTCTACAAACACGAATGGTTAGTGATTAGTGATTACTGTTGTTAGAAACGAAGCGGTCAAATCGAGCGATCAAAGTATTAATATGTTGCGCTCAATCGCAACCAGTAACGAGGAAATATACCATGTATTTAGGACACGTTTATAACGAAAACGCGGTAAAAGACAAGACGGTTGCGAAAACAGAATACACCATCTTTGTAATTTTCTCAACATGTACAGTACAGAATTGAAAAGAAAACGAACGGAAGGAATGCGGGCATCCCACCCATTGATCGTGACACAATAGGTCCACCTTAATCTCATACACATGCAGTGTATTATTCTAAAATTTGTATCGTCTGATGAGAGAAATTAGCAGACTATCCCTCTTGCCCTTGTGCCATCCCGATAGTCTTCTTTCCAGTTCTGCATAGTACTATCCTCACCGATGAATATTTTTGTTTAAACTCGTCGATTGAGTCACTTCCTCGAAGATGCGACGCAGCGATGCTATATCGTTTGGAAGTAGCGGTAGCCGCCATCTCTTATGAATGCTGAAAATATGGACGGAGGCAGAACTTGATGTACACTCGCGAATGATCAACTACGATATACTACGACAGGCAAGTGATCCACACCCCAAACATCATAGAAAGACGCTATACCCCGTACACGACAGAGAGAAGGAGAAAGAAACATAGGTGGATAGACCTAAAGAAAAAAGCTTCTACCTATCGTGGCAGCGATCTCCTCAACTTACCTTCTAGAAGTATGGGTAATAGGCTCGGAGTCGCTTAGTTCCAAATCACTGTCGACATGAATTCGTTCGCCCCAAGTTGCTTTCAAGTAGGATACCCTTCTCGTGGCACGATCTTCGTCTGCTAAAGAAAACAAACGAGGACAGGTTTCTTTGGTGAGCGGATTGATTCATTAAACTCATCGATACTTAATACTTGTTTAAATATAAACATAAATATAAATACTTACCAATTTGCGTATTCTTTTGCCGCCTGAATACAACTTCGTTATTGTGCATATCATTATCCGACGGCAGTACACCTTTGAATCATCCAAAATTATTAATTAATTATACCTCTTTTAATCTTTTATTTCAAATTAAGATGATGTAATTTCGTCGAATTTACAAAAGGAAAGGAAAATAAAATAACACGAAAGAACTAACCAGATTCGGTTTTGATGATTTGAGCGTAACTATCCTGTTGCTGTCTTCTAGACCCTTTCTCCACAATTTTCTCCTTTCCATCGCATATATTAGTTGCATCAACGTAAACGCTATTGTCATTTCCGTTCGTATCTCGCTTTCGCTCGGTATCGTCCTGTCGTTGAAACCAGTGAAGTCTAACGGTATTTAACAAATTGCTTGCACTCGTAGATTCCCATGATTCAGCGCTGTTGCTACGAATCCTCGGCCGTACTATTTCCCCGTCTATGATTCTCGGATTCGGCGTTTCTATATAAATCATGCGGAAATAACAAGACGCTAGAGTACTTTTGAAATCGAACCGATGACTCGAGTTGTTAGTAAGTTTTTAATATCATGTCGAACGTACAAAAACGTGTATGCCTATGAAACAAGTAAACCTCGTGCTTGACCAGAGCAACGTAGTAGCACAACATTAAAAGCTGTGCAATGGACACTGGAATTGTACAAGAACAATAGAGAGAGAGAGAGAGAGAGAGAGGTGAGAGAGAGGGAGGGAGAGAGACAGAGAAGAAGGAAGGCAGGTAGGATGTGTGTATGTATAAAAGTAAGACTGATAAAAGGGCGGAGAAGGATTAAAGAGATGGGTGAATCGGTAAATTAGTGAATAAGTGAGAGAAGAGAAATACACCGGCACAAACACAACATTTAACTAAATCGACTCTCTCTTCTACCTTCTAAAGTGTTATAGATGCCCGGCGGTTCACAGTGGATGTGTTTGCTGCCTACAGGTATTATTCTGTTGCCTTTTAATCCGCTACCTAGATATTCACAGTAGTATATTAAGAATGTACAATAATCAAAGAATTATCTCGTTTTTTATTCGTAATCCCATAAGGATCCCGTAGGGATAAACGTATCCTTCGATCAGCAAAACAGAAAGAAGGAAGAAACAAATGCGAAAACTTACCACTATCCAAGGATTTGGTTTCCCTGGTTGGCACAGGTGGTAATCTTCTCGGTTCTTGAGCCTCGGCTTTCGATTCGAATTCTCTTCTTCTAACGGCAACGTTCGGTACGCTATGCTTGGTCGATAATCTCGACAACTCGCTTTTGTAGAGGCTGATTCGATCACCAGTCGGTTCATCGTCGTCGCTTAACAATCGCCCTGACTCGAACTGTTTCGCACGCTTCGATACGATTTGAAGTCCTTGCGGAAGTACCGGAAATTTATCATTCACCTTTTTCTCAGGTCCAGGAGACGAAGGCAGAGAAGAAGTACCATTTTTCGTATCTAACGATTGCCGTTCACCGGGTAGTAAAGTGCCAGCGCTCGCGATATTTTCATGTATTCTCGTCAGAGTTCCAACAAAGATGTTCGATTTAGCGATGTTTCGTTGCAATTGTTGTTGATGTTTATCGATGATTCCTACGCTGTCGTCGATCAGTTGTCGAGGTGAATCTTGTTCTTGACACAGCGGTGTCGGCATTGAGCTTCGTGCGGGACAAACCCAAGACTGTCTTGTTCTTGGCGACAAGCTGGGAATCATACTGACTGATCTGCGTTGCCTGTGTCCACTTCTCTCCGGAGAACGAAGACGCGGTCGTTGATTGGTTTCAGGATTGTGAGCAGTTTCACCGAAATATCTTTGCAGGATATCGTCCTCTTTGGAAACCACGAGAAGTCGTAGCCAGGGTCCCGCCTGCTGGATACGTTGAACTACTTTCGCGTATTGTTCACCGCGCGTTGGTCTTCCGTCCACAGAAACGACCCTGTCTCCTGTACGTAAGCCTGCTTCGGCTGCTGGCGAATTTCCCCGCACCTGTTTCACGAATATCGTATCCATCGGTTCGTCTATCCTCGTTCGTTCGTGTCCTGGCAGCATCTAATGGAAATTCATTTTTCATCAAAAACGATGAACGCGTCGAATCGAGTGGCAATTTTAAACGAGTACTTACGCAACAGGACTCCGGTGGGTAAACGATAAAATGACGGAGGGTAAAGCCAAAACCATTTTCTCCGCGGCGCAGCAATAACGTTCTTGGACCTCTGGGTGGCGAATCGTAGCGTTGAACGCCTCCCGTTGTTGCTATCGTACTAGCGATTGTTCCCACACCGCCACCTGATCCTGTTGGAAGCGTCGATACTGGAGGCGGTGACGAACCGTGTTCTATCTAAAAGAAATTCTATTCTTTCTCTTTTTTCTTCAACCTTGAACTTGAGATGAATCCCACCGGTAAACATAGACATACGTGCCATTAACGATTTTAGTTTAGTTTATTTCCAAGACGCTGAAACGATCGAACACCACCGTCCCCTTTTTTAACCCCAGCTCTTTGCTCTTTCTCCCCCTTTATAGACGTGTATTCTGGTATCGGTGGATAAAAAGAAAGAAACGAGAAGGAAGACGGAGAAAAATACAGAAAGCAGGAAAAATAAATGTTAAAAGAGGAACATCGCTTCTTACCGACCAACCGATGCGATTATAAGAACAAGGCATTAGCGTTGATGATTAGCTTGCGACAGATCGTTTCTTCGTTATAAAGTAACAACGACGAACAATGTGAGAAAAACGGATAATTCGAAGAAAAAGGGAGAATCGGTGAAGCAAAAAAGGAAAAAGAAATAGAAACGCGTATCGGAAAGGAAAACACGCTAGAAAGTACGGACGGGCAGGTAAGTTGGTAATTTAAAATCATTAAAACGTGTTAAGTGGCAGCAAAAGTTAATGAGTGTGAAAGCATGAAGTAAAAGATGTTGATCGTGAAGAAGCGCTTGGAAAAGCGCTCGGTGACTCGATCCTTTCAATTTCTTCCCTTCCCACCCTCGCGCTATGTCTGGAAAGTGCGCGTTTCCCAGCTTTGCTCACTAAAATAAACCGAATCGAAGTTTGGCACGATCGTTTGGTATTACGTACCGTGTGCGCCTGCCTAACCAACCGTTGGGAATTATTTCGGTCCTCAGCCATTGTGCCGTTTCCTGAAAACAACCGATAATTTAGCGTCATTGTACATTCGTATTACCAAAGTATCTTACGTTGGCAAAGTGAAAAACATTAGGAATACTATTTGCCATAAGTAATCGAGAATCCAATCGTATTCGATTCTACGTCGTAATATTTATAGAACAATCTGCTTTTCCAAAATTTCTCCGCATATTTACAACGTATGAAAGTTGTCTTATCAGTCGTATACTTTTCAAACCTATAGTGTACTATACATATTGGAATTAACGTACACATGTATGTACGTATCTACGTATATACGCGCGCACACATAGCACGACTGAACAGCGAGCCATTCTACTTTCTCTGTAACGCGACATACTTTCTTGATATAATTTACTCAGGTCGGAATAATAATACCAAAAAAAAAATATTATCTTTCATTGTCCCGTTTGATTTATTTATCCTCCGTGACAGGAGAAAAAGAAAAACTCGTTTGCAGAATGATTCGTTACGTAGATTTAACTTGATTATTTTCTAATTTTACAGCACAGCGAGGCTAACTAGAAAATGTAATACATATTAAACTTTAAAGACAAAAATAACGGTGTTCCTCCTCTGATATCGAACATTCCAACAAAAACAGATTTTTCGATCTCAGCAGGAGGTTAAAATAACAAATCGCATAACCTATTTTACATATGTAGAACGATCAAACACATCCAATGTTTTTAAACGGCTTGATTTTCTCTTTATCCTACCACTGAATCTTATCGTATTTTAAAACGCCGCAGATATCATCGTTTCGTCGGCCATCGAAATTAACCGAAAACATCGCTCGGTTTAAGGTATAAAAGATAGGAATTTTTGCATTGCGGTAACAAATATGAAAGATTCTGCTACCCTTCCCGTTTTTCATACGGTATAATCGGTAAAAGCTTTTTTTCCTTTTAATTTCGTTCTTTCGAATAGAATCGACTCAATGTGCGAATTATTTGCTCATTTTTTACATTATGCCGACCGATTCACAGCCCTGATAAACGAAACGGTTCAAATATGATAAACGATTGTTTAATATTTACGCTCGTGATTATTATGATAAGCGTACGATAAGAAATTGAGAATGCATTCCGCTGTATTAACGAAAACATATATATATATATACAGCACACAATTATCCTAATTCTTCAACAAAAGTTATATAGTAGCCGTTCGATAAGTTTTTCAAACGTATATAGATGCAACGATATGTTCTCTTTAAGAACCCAACTTCTTCGTTTGAATTTCTATCCGTCTTTTAAGAAACAAGAACACAATCTCCGTGAATATGATACGAATTGATATGATTCTTCTTGACATCGATGCAGTATAAAAAAAAACACCATCCTATAACGTTAGTTCATCGATTTTTAGGTGACCGTATAAAATATAAAATGATGGATAAATGAAATAGCATATATTATTGAAAGCAACACACGAGATTGCATATGTTTGAAAAAATCAAACTGGAGGAAAGCAGAAAAGGTGAGGTGTATAGTGTACCTGAGTGTGGCGTACACACGCGAGCGCACGAAAGAGCGACAGAGAGGGGGAAGAGAGGGAGAAAGGAGGAGAGAGAGAGAAATGTAGCTACTACTAATACCTACATAGTACATCAAGTACACACCTTAAGTAGGAAGTGTTGTGCATTGAGTGTTCGCAGCGCCCTTGCCGTTACTCCCTCGTTTTCCCTGATACAGGGATAAATTAATTGGGGATATCCGTTTGATTTTTTTCTTCTCTCTTAAAAAGTTCATCCACACCAACCATGCGCGGACGAATGGAAAAAAGAGACTTCGGTCAGTGTGCTTCTACGAAGATGCTCGCCATAAAAGATGTATCGGCGGCAGACAATCTTCGTTTTCCAAGACATAATCTTCTTTGTGATGATCGTTTTGTCACAATTACCTTTTATATCAATGTATTTTCAAACGGACACATGGCCGTAAACAGACAATATACGTATACGTGCAGCAGATACATAATTATAAATGAACGATACACGTATCCGTATGATCACTTTAGGATAACAATTACCGATCTGTTTCTCCTCTTACTTTATATTTCAGAATAAACAGTCGACCGTCTTCCATAAATGCACCTCATGTCAATCGTATCGACGCTCCGATTTACTCATTTGCTATAGACTAATCGAACAAATCTGTATAAACCATATCCGCTAATCTTATTTTCAATTCTCGTTAAATGCAATGATATATCGAATTACTTTAACATATTTGTAGAGCCTTGGTACGAAAGTGATAACGTCCACGACACAGTACGATACTACACGGCACGGCACAGTAATATGGCGACCTAAGAGAATCGAGCACAGTGACGATAGTAAAGTCCGCAAAGGTAGCCGTCATTGGAAATCGAGAAAAAGTAACGTCAAGAATATACCTTACGATATTCTTGCACAATTCGCAAGCAATTTAATTTCGAGCCATTGTGAAAAAAATGTCACAAAACACTACTTTTGTGCCCGCCATTATTCTAACCGTCTTCCTCTACTTTTAACATTTTCTTTCTTTCGTATTCTTTCCTCTTCTTTCCACAGTGAGCCATCCTCACTGCCCCACTAGTACGTAATACCGCTCACTCAGCGTTAGTTAACTCCCTTCTCTATCGTGCAATCCTCGTTTATCTCCTTATTTTTTTAACGTATACGTTCGCGATCTCTGTTAACGACATCTACACGTTAAGGATATTTGTATGGTACTATACCGATAGTTAATAAAGATGCTGCCTATAACACTGTCCAACAAAAAGACATTTATTTTCTATTCTGCAATATCCACTCAGTGATTCTTATAGAGTTGCTCGCTCTAAACACAAATCCGGAAGCAGAATTGCTCTATTATCGTCAATTTTCAAAAAACACGAACTTATAAATTAAAAACAAACGATTTGGGGCAAAAGTAAAGTACAGTTACTTAAAAATTAGAAATGTTGGAAGTTTCAAATTAGTTTTAGAAGATAAGAAAGAAAGGTATCTAAATATGATAATGTCCTGTATTTGTGGTTTTGAATGATTGTGTTATAAATGAACACCAAACTTTTAAAAAGGCCGGAGTGCGTAGTATTTACGTATTATTTTCACATTTTTTGCGATTTTACTCCATAGTATCGGATTCTATAGATACGTCTGATGAAGAACGGTCTAGAAAAATGTCGAAACGCGGTATTTAACTCGAACAAGTTGAGAAAATAATAATCGGCAATACGTGCGTGGTGTTTTGCCGACATGTGGTTATCGTGTGCCGCGGCTCGTCAGTGCCGTAACTACGCGCAATCGACATCAATAGATTCGTTCAATAGAGCACCTGCTTTCTATACGTAATGTAGTCTTTTTTTGTAACTTTCTATTGTTTAACTTCCAAATATTGTTTTATGATTCCATTTAGTGCTGCCTCGCATAAAGTTAGAGATTATTGAAAATTTTGTAAAGGTCATGAATAAATCAGTGATTATGTTTGGTTATTGTAGAACAAAATTCGTGTTGATCAGCGTAATCACCACGTTCATATAAATAGGCCTCAACATTCATATCCCGAAAGCATAAAAAAAATTGTCAGAAAATTGAGTCGTGAAAAATCAACATGGAAGACAAGAAATGTATGTATGTGCAAATAGATGAAAGCGCGTGTCTCAATCAGAGACAGAGATGCTTTACTCGTGTCTGCTTGTCTCACAAAAACAAGAACTTTATCGTCTTCCATGTTGATTTTTCACGAGTCAAGTTTTTATTAACGAGATCTATTTATGATAAATAATCACTCGTGAAATGTACGATCATAGACAAAATAGAGAATAGATCTAATATGTAATGTTTTTTCGCATCCCATATTTTGGGAGGGTAACATGATCCTCTTATCATTTTCAAGACACATTATTAAAGATGTTACTATAATAAAAGTGGAAGTAAAAATGCGAAACTGTAAAAAGGTCTCACGAGAGGACACAGGGATAAGGAAAGTACAGGTAGGTACTGTACTGTTCTCTATCGCTACCGTTACACGCATTACTACATTGTTTTATTTGTATATGTGACATCTTCAGCCAATACGCGTGCTTAACTTTATGATTGTGTAGAGTCTGTCAAAAAAAAAAACCAATCAGGTGTGCAGTCCTTCCAGGGGACTTTCCAGTTCCTTTCTATACTTATCTTACATACACGGATTTTTTCGAGGTCGGTATTTCAGAACGTGAGACACAAAATCCCATATAATGTCAGGTCTATCTTATATTTAGTCAGTGGTTAATGATATCTATCATTCAAGTTAACCTCTTATATCATAAAAGTATAGGTTAACTTGATCAAGTCCGCTGGAAAAATTGAGTTATGCATTTTTCAAAAGAAATTCGAACATTTGAATTATGCCAAAACTTTCCTAGAGTATCTAATATAATGGAAAATCTTTGTAAATGTGTCTAGTGGTTCGGAATTGTCGTCACCGTTTTTCTCACTATGCGCGATTGTATCTAAAGAATTTTATTCTTTGTGAGTCATATATCATTTCGAAATAGAGAAAAAAATGTTGACGCGACACAGTGTAGTTACAGAATCTCCTTCACATGTCGAGACAATACCTATAAATCTTGTTGCTACTGAGGATGGTCGAACGCTTCTAGCAGTAACTGGTAAGAGTCTGTGATAATGAAATTGGAAATGTTTGCAACAAACATTTATAGCAATTCATTGTAAACTTTGCAGAACATAAAGACGGTATGTTGGAAATCGTTGCAACTCCAGTTATGCTTGTTGGACAAAGTGAAGCAGAGTCGTCACTGGTAGATGTAAAAAATTTTAATGGAAATCTAATATTACATTCGGTACATTGTTATTTTATACTTCGTTGTTTATCTTACAGAAGAAGCTTTTATTTTTTAATTATATGCTATTTCAGCCTGTTTTTCAAATAAGCGTTGAAAATATTGTCAATGAGTCAGAACTTCAGCAATCAACGCAAAATTTTGAGATTGAGCCTAGTAGCATTGATCAAATAAATTTACAATCATGCAAAGAATTAACATGCAAGGAAACAGTTACACAGGAATATCAGTCTCTTTCTTTGAATGATTCATTAGCTAGTGAAAAGGATGGAAAAATTTGTAAACGAAAGACAATTAATACATCTGTGAAAAAAAATAGTCCTGGAAGACCCAAGAAAAACAAAGCAATTTCTTTGCAAGTAATTCAAGTAATTTTGAAATTGCTTACATTCTATTTTCCCTTATGTGATTACAAATAAATTATATGTGTAACTAATAATCCATTACATACGATGTATTTGTTCTTTCAATCATTATATGGTATAAAGGTAACAGAGAACAAATTTTTTTTGCACTAGGATACAGATAGTTTAACATGCGACATTTGCCATCAAGAATTTGGTAAACAAACATTATATCGGAAACATATGGAGAATCATGCAGAAGAAAAACCACATCGATGTCCAAAATGTTCTGCATCGTTTAACGTGCCGGTAGTAGTAATTCTATTCTTCCTCGTTCAATGTTTCATTTGATACTTTCAATATTAACAAATTATATAATGGAATGTATACTCTAGATAGGGACTTCATTATTTATTTTATATTAACATTGCAGACAAATTTTACGCTTCACATGGCAACACATAATACAGGTGAACCAAAATGTCCAGAATGTGGGAAAAAATTTGCGAGAATGGCTAGCTTAAAGTCTCATATGCTGTTACATGAAAAAGAAGAAAACTTATTCTGTACAGAATGCGAAGATGCTTTCTCGACAAAAGTTAGTATTAATATTAATAAACTTTTTAATTGCTAATTGATTTATTCACAGTATAGTTTTTTCTTAATTCAATAAAGATAAGAAAATAAACATGAAAGTAGTTATTCTTTCGAAAATCAGTGACAAATTAAAAATTATTGACAATATACTTTATCTTGAATATTATAGACCCAATTAGATGCACATTTAAAGCTTCATGGGGAAAAATGGACGATTGAAGAAGTACGAAAATGTAAATTATGTAATAAACAGTTCAGTCAACCCGCCTTGTATAGACTTCATATTCGTGAGCATTATAGGGTAAGGTGCTACCAGTATCAAATGTATTCCAATTGATGGTTCCCAGAGTTGCTACCACTATTTCATCTTTAGTTGCAGACAAAAGTAGTGAAACAAACGAAAAGAGGAACAAAACACAAAACAATGTATAAGTGTACCATATGTTTGAAGTCTTTCCAAAAGCCAAGTCAATTGATGCGGCATATTAGAGTGCATACTGGTGAAAAACCTTTTAAGGTAACCTAATTTTCACTTTGTGTAATTATATTTTTGGGATGATAAATGATCTAAATTTTGTTTAATTTCAAAGTGTACAGACTGCGGTCGTGCATTCACGCAAAAGAGTTCGCTGCAAATTCATATGTGGCAACACAATGGTATTCGACCTCATGCTTGCGAATTTTGCAACGCCAAGTTTAGTCAGAAAGGTAATTTTTTACAATAACTGTTTACAATTGAATTTATTGCCGTTTATTTATTCATTGAGTCATTCCTACAACCATTTATACGTAAATATGAATACTTGTAGGTAATTTGAATGCTCATATAATGAGAGTTCACAATGTCCCAGAAGGAGAACCTATATACGGATGTAATTATTGTTCATGCGTGTTTAAAAAGCTCGGCAGTTTGAATGGTCACATGAAACGTATGCATAACAATGTAAACGAGGTAATTTATGACCGAAATTATTACTTGACATGTCTCTCAGTTCATTTGTTATTAATGCTACAATGCATTGAAATCATTAGATCGATGTGCAATGACATTTTTAGGAGAATACCATTAATGACAATACTCATTCGAGTAGTACCGTGGAGTCAGATATACGTGCAACAGTGGATAATGTTATAACACAACTGGCATCTTTGGAATCCGACATTAATCAAACTACAGAATCGTTAAATTTCGAACCGCAATTATTATCGGAAAATGTAACGAAAAAGGATATTTTGCAACAAGCATTGAAAAACAGTGGTCTTCCTAGTAAAAATAAAATTGCTTCTGAAGGTACGCATTACACACGATAAACTATAAGATTATGGCATAATTATTTTTAATAATTATGTCTTGTTTATTGGTGGTATATCAGAGATAAAGAAGTTTGGAGCTCGTGTTAATTTTGTAACATTATTAGATCGAGCGCCTGATGGTGATACGAGGTAATCCGTTTTATATTATATATCTAAAAGCAAGTTTATTGCTTGCAAATAGTTGATATAAATCTTTTTTCCTTCTTGCTATTCCTTTAGAAAATATTTGACAATAAAACAACGATGCGTAGGAAACGTGAGATGGTACGCGTGTACATTTTGTCATAAAGAATTCAAAAAACCATCAGATTTGATACGTCATTTGCGTGTTCATACTCAAGAAAAGCCTTTTAAGGTACTTATATGCACACATTAAAACATTTTTTACATATTTCGAGGAGATCTTTTCTTACTTATTTTATCTTAGATCCTTTTTTTTTACATTTAAACTTATTTGTATCTCTAGTGCACCCACTGTTATCGTTCGTTCGCTTTGAAATCTACTATGATAGCACACGAACGTACGCATTCAAGTGTCAAACGTTACTCTTGTGGTTCCTGCGAGAAAACATTCGTGTGCCATAGTAGTTTAATTGCACATACTAGGTAAGTGATTGTTACATTTTTTCTTATAATAGAATCGGATGACTTGCAAATAAGCCTTTTATAATAGATTGCATGCAAAATCTGAAAATTGTTCCAATAAAACCACTGACAATGATAAGGATCCCGATACGTACACAGTAATTGATGCTAGCATTTATCCTACTGATCAATCGAAAAATCAAATAAAGGGTAAATTAAAATTATCACCTGAAGCAGAAAGCTTAGTACCGCAAGTTATCTTGCAAGAACCGCTGGTAATTAGTGATACAGGAAACAAAATTTCCGTGGTATCTTCGGGGAAGGAAAAACGTACTTATGATACAGCTACTGATCAAACCAGACCCCATAAATGTTGGATTTGTCAGGCGGCATTTAGAAAAATCAGTCACTTGAAGCAACATCATCGTCGCCACACGGGAGAACGCCCATATAAATGCACAAAATGTGATAGGTACATGTGCAAATATTTTTTTCCAATTTATTATCTCTTCTCTTCTTTCCTTTAAAACTCACTTTTCTTTTCTTTTTGTGCACATAAATTGTTAACAAGAGTATTATTTAATTCAATGAACAAGTAATAAATCATTTTAAATCGTTTCAGGAGATTTACATCGAATAGTGTTCTAAAATCGCATTTGCACACTCACGAAGATTCGAGACCATACGGTTGTTCTCTTTGTAATGCGAAATTTTCTACACAAAGCAGCATGAAAAGACACTTGGTTACTCACAGTAATAAAAGACCGTTCATGTGCCCTTATTGTCACAAGACTTTTAAAACTTACGTCAATTGTCGGAAACACATGAAAATACATAAGCATGAATTGGCACAACGGGTATAGTATCTGTTACAGAAGAAAAGAAAAAAAAAATTGGATTCGTCATTAACGATGAAACGTTATATTTTTCTCTGAATTCGTAGCAATTGGAACAACAGAAAATCAGAATACAAGAACAAGCTTCAGACAAGTCGAATATGAAGGAAAGTTCTAAACAAGAAGCGGCTCTCGAATCGTCTTCTTCTTCTTCTGCCTCTATCACTACTATCAATTCCACTATTACCACCAACATCTCTCTCACTACCACTGCCACTACCAGTACCACCCCTACCACCGTCACAACTTCCTCTTCTACGTTTTCAGATAATCTTGCACTTTCCCGTCTTGGATCGGTTGAATTGTCATTTCAGTCTCAGCTGGGATCAGAGCTGTCACAAGCTTTTCCCGAGTTTCAAAATATAACTGAAGGAAAGGAAAAAATAAGACCAGTTTTAGCAACAAATTGCGATACTACAACATTTATTAATCGTATGTTTCAAATTCATATGTGTTTTATACATATCAGGAAATCATATTTTTTATTTTGTATAATCTTGATAACCTTGTATGCACTTTTCTCTTCTTTTGTTTTTTTGTTTTTAGAAAATGTAGCTGGAATAGCTGTAACAAATCTTGAAAATTCATCGATATTACAAGCTGATGAAGCTGGTTCGGTCACGTTGCCCGTTTACTCTGGCGAGCAGACACTTACCCCGGTATTGTATATCGTAGTGCTAACTTGTTAGTAAATAAAATAAAAGTAGTTCGTTGTAATTACTTTTTGACATTAAAATCTGTTTTGTTTCGTTAGGAAAGTATACGAGAAATAGAAGAAACTTTGAATCAACAGTTTTTTAATATCGGGATGAATCTTAACTTAGGAGGTAATCATTCGAGACATTCGAGTAGTACAAACACGAATGATTTTAGTCATATGAAAGAACAACAGCAACCTGTACTGAATGTTATATATGAAAATAACAATAACAATAATTGTAATAATAACGTAGAATCAGCTGGGGAACATGTATTTTCGACGCAATTAGATTCATTCGAGATGGACCATATTACTTTGCAAGTAAGATAAACATTTTTTTTTCTATAAATTGTCTTCGTTACAAAGAATGCGAAATCAATAAAGATTTTATCTGTTAGTCAGATACTGAAATTGACATTGGACTAGATACAAGAAATTCGACTAGTATGGCGAGTATACTACCTAGGAATGTAAAAGATGAACATCGACTTTCTGTTTGTGTTACGACACCAGATGACATAAATGTTGAACAATCAGAAAAGTCTGGTGTGCAAGCTGTTGTATTCGTTTCCCAGCCAAATTTTTCCAAAAAAGAGAATATAACAAATGAATTTACTGTAGAAGAAACTCAGAAGAACACTATTCACAAACAATGTATAATCAATCCGATATTCTTTACGTAAGTTTTCGTTGGTTTCCTTTCTCAGCTGTCTACCCTCTCTACATATATGCTGTTCTAATACATGTATTTACCGCGAATAAATCAGAAACAATTATAATGAAAACAAATATTCGATTTGCGTAGAGAAGACTTTCGGGGAACATCACAAGATTTCAAGGATCAATCAAATACGCACACTTTGTCTTCCGATATTCCAGAAATCGTTAAAACCGCTACGGGCAAAGTATCCTGTGGACAATCTCTATTACAGTGTCATATGTGTAGCCAACAAGGATTCACGACAGTTGGTTTAAAGGTAAATATCTTAAAATAGATAGTAGATGTTTTTTCCGCTAATTCGGTCAGTGTGTGTCCACCGTTACATTTAATTGTTGGCGTTGTCAAAGTTTAATAAAGGCATATTTTTGGTGTAAGGAACATTTGACAAGCCATCGTGGAACGAAGGAATATCAGTGCACAGAGTGCTCTTCTAAATTTTACACAAATGGCGGATTAAATAGACATTCGAAGATTCATGTCATTAAGCAGTGAGTGTCGAAAAAAATGTTACATTGACATGAATTATAATTAATTATTGTACTTTGTTTGTGTTTCCTTGCAGACCATTTAAATGTTTATCGTGTGAGAAGCAGTTTAACAATAGAACCCAATTGCTATCACATAGTAAAATTCATGAAACTTCAATATGGAACGCTTCAGGGATAAATGATAATTCAGATAATTCGACGTTTCTGTCGGAAGTGCATCAATCACGGATTGCAAATAGCCATTCAACATTAAATAATATTATGATAGAACCCGATTCTGCCGTTTCGGAGAAAGTTCTGTTGGATACAGTAGCTGAAAAAGAAGTAATGGATCAAGTAGAAGTAAGTTTCTTATTAGTTGTTGCTACAGCGTGAAGCAAAAAGGAACGCTAACAAAGGATTATTAACTGAATGTTTTTATACGCAATATAGATTTTGCTGGAAAAGAAGGAACGAAAAGAGTATACAAACAAATGCAAGTATTGTCCGAAAACTTTTCGCAAACCAAGCGATCTTATAAGACATGTACGCACACACACAGGAGAACGACCATACAAGTGCGATTATTGCAGTAAAAGTTTTGCTGTAAAATGTACTTTGGATTCTCATACAAAAGTTCATACGGGAAAAAAGACATTTCGCTGCCATGTGTGCAACAGTTTATTTGCGACTAAAGGTAGCTTGAAAGTTCACATGCGTTTACATACTGGTAAGTTGAATAATTACTATTCAAGTTTTCGTCCTGGTTAAGAAAGAATATTCTCGTGTTATGTATAAATACTGACTATTTCTTTCGTATATTTTTGTAAATTGTTTAATAAATTTTGATCAATGTTTCTGAAGGTTCGAAACCATTTAGATGTCCTATTTGCGATTCGAGATTTCGAACATCTGGCCATAGGAAAGTACACTTATTGAAACATGCACGCGAACATAAAGATAATCCAAAGAGAAAACAGAAACATTTGAAAGTTGCAGTCATAGCTGAAGTAGCAAGTGATCTTGAGAAATGTGACGCAAAGGAAGAGAAAATGAATAATTTTGAGCCAAAGCAGCAAATAGCACAGGAACAGCAGCTGTCACAGGCAGTTGAAGGATTAACGTCCCATTTAGAGGCATATAGTATTGAAACAGCTGCTACCTGTTTATCTGATCAAATTAATTTCGACACAGAAGGTATCGTATCGAACAACAATCAGACGATAGTATCCATAAACGAAAACAATCAGTTAGTTACGAATTTACACTTTCTTTTGACAAATGGTCTTGTTACCATACAAACTGAAGAATCGTTGTTGTCACAATCATCTACATCACCAGCTAACAATTCACATCATCGACCGGCTGGGGTTCCCGATACTGGGTGTGCACTAACAACACCCAGCGTCGTATCTGATACTAACGAACAACATGCCAAGGACGAAATTCATATAGAACAAATGTTAAAAACGCCATCGAATAATTGCCTTTTAGCGATATCAACCGTAACACCATCGCTGGAACGACAGCTGGAACCATTTTCAAAAGTGACTACGGGAGAAACGCTATCAGTAGTAGCCGATAAACCCGCGATTAAAGGGAATCCATCGAAAAAAGAATGCGACATTTGTGGGAAAATATTTACAAAACCGTATCAAGTCGAAAGACATAAACGAATTCATACGGGTGAACGACCATATAAGTGTGACTTATGTACGAAATCATTTGCCCAAAAATCAACTCTACAGATGCATCAAAAACACCACACTGGCGACCGACCATACGCTTGTTCGTATTGCGAATATTCTTTTACGCAAAAAGGCAATCTTCGAACACATGTTAAACGCGTACATCAACTGGATACTGTTGACGTCAGGAAATGGAAACGTAACCGCCAATCCTTCCTACCCAAAACATCTCTTCAGGAAAACACGATCGAAGCTAAGAATCTAAATTTAGACAACATATCGTTCGTAGAGCTGCTTAAATAGTAATATGCATCTGGTACAAAAACTATTTTACTTTTTAATTAAATTTTATGCCTTTGACAAAAATCACTAACTGCGATAAAATGTCGATTAAATAATAGAGACAATAATATTTCGACATTCTTCTTAGTTACGTTATTACGTATTAATTACGTTAGTTACGTTACGTATTTAACATATTAAAAAATATGTTAAATAATTACTTGGTACTATCTCGCAAATAAATATAATCTGTCATCGTATCCGATGTATAAAACGTTCGCCGATTTATATGAAAACAAAAATAAATTTTTAACGTGTAATGTCGTTTTAATATTAAAACGCAACTGTTTGATCAAGATATCATATTAATGTTTGTAATTACATTTTGTTTCAGTTATAGGACAACCATTCGGATGATTTTTATAGAACCAACAGGGTTTAGTCTTCGTTCGTAGCAATGGTAACTTATATTTTTTTGATTTTTCATTAATTCTTCCTCCTGCTCCAGGTATTCTAAATTCTACTCTTCCTTGAGTAACGCGAAATATATAGCTATGATTTTTTAGTAAAGTTTGAAGACCTCCGCATTCTTTTCGTAAATGTATCATAGTTTCCTTAGGAATTGATTCAGCGATTTCGCGTAATTCAAGGCATCTACCAGCGTTCCAAAGTTTCGTGGGCGTTCCTTCGATAGTCAAAATGCGACCTTCATGAAGTAACTGATTCGATACGATATCAACGATATTCGCAATTAATGTTTTGTCCAATTGTGTACAATTTCGTACTTTTTCCACTTTGTCCCTTGGCTTAAAGTCACAAGTCCATTCTTCAGTTATTTCACTATCGACTGTTTCATCACTCAATTCGTATTTCTGCCAAGTCAAAGTTGTCTTTGTACTTAGCATTTGTTGAATACGATCTTCGAGTTCTTTAACATCTTCGTGCGTCCTTTCCCATCCAATCAGGCATATTCGTTTCGTGGAGGGAATTCTTAATTTATCAAGATGTGTTGTAAAACCACATTGGACGCATATACTTCTAATGTATTCAATGTATTCCGAATATTGACTTTTTGAGGCACAGTACCTTTGATACTTTGCGCCATTAAGTTCATATGGACAACAGGGTAATAAAAAGAAACGACAATTGTTAGAGCTACGTGCAGCAATTATCGGAATCCATGGTGTTAACTCGTCTGAATGGTTTCCTATGATCCAGTCTACTTCCGGATATACAGTCGTAGATGATGGAACAACAGTAGAAACCTGTATAAAACGTTTCAGTAAATTTCATCAATCGATCGAAGATACGTAATCACGTATATATGTATGTACATAAGATAAAATAAGTTGCTATTAATATCTGCATTACAAAATTTCTATCAATTGTACTTATACATACTTGCAATGGAGTTTCAGGTGGGTATAAATCCCATATTTTCCTCCTTCGCAAATCAATTCCTAATCCGCGGTGACCTTCGGTAAATAGGATGTGTACGAGTAAACCATTACCACATCCCAAATCGAGAAACGATTGTAAATTATTAGTTTTCTTTTCAAATCTCTCTTTTTCCCACAACAACAGTAAATAGGCAGCGATTGCAATGTCTTCATAAACAAATTTCGTTGGATCCGTACTTTCAGGCCAGTTCTTTATCAATTTCGTACCATATTTCTCTTTCAACTTGCAATACAATTTTGCATATTTTTCAGTTGACACGAGATTCAATGAAGTCAACGGGATCGATGTTCTTTCTGAGTCGCTGCTTCTTGCCCATTTCAGGATACATGGGAAAAGTTTCTGCTTTAACCATTCAATGCTGAAATCGGATATAATGTTATTCGCTCCATAGACACTAAGGGATGTATAACCGTCTGTTCC
Source organism: Bombus superbus (assembly GCA_014737385.1). Classification (NCBI taxonomy): domain Eukaryota; kingdom Metazoa; phylum Arthropoda; class Insecta; order Hymenoptera; family Apidae; genus Bombus; species Bombus superbus. The sequence continues at coordinate 12,317,194 of JACXIK010000019.1, read as the reverse complement.
TTGTCGTAACATAAATGCTATTTTAGCACCAAGAGATTGTTTATGCGAGAGAAAGGGTTTGTGGACATTTATTATGCAATTCTCTTCATTACTTGATAAAAAGAATTCAATACCAGTGGAAAATATGTGTGGCGTACGTGGCAATTGTTTTGCCACATATAAGTGAATCTTCCTTTTGGCTGTAATAGCCACTTGGTCAGAAACGTGTAGTACTTCCAGTAATTTTATATTATCAATGCTATCTTTTTGGTGATCTGTACTTAAAGTTGAAATATCCAGGGTACTGATACGTTGAAAAATTTGGAAGATATCGCAGCTAACTTCGATATCCAGTATTTCAATTGATGCGAGAATTCTACGGTTTACAGTTTGAGGATTACGACGCCATATACTAGTGGCTCTGAAAAATTGTGATACATTAATTCCACTTTGATCACATATTATGGTTTTGAAATCCATATTTTAAATGATACAATTGCAAATCCTTTCTCTAGAGGATAAGTTACAGAATGCCTCTACGATGTGAATAGTATCTTTATATACTTGTTAGTCTGTTTGTATACTTGTTCCTCCCGGCTTTGTGTACTAAAAATCACATTAAAACACAGATAATTAGAATGTGAAAAAAAAAGATAGAAGAAAATGGTAAGCATTCACAAAATATATATTAATATTATTATTGATATTGATATACCTTTTTAACAATCCATTCTGCATCTTGTACTGCCTTTTTCATAATTTGTTGAACACGCTCCTCATCTGGTTCAATTACGTGCTGTTTAAAACTCTGCGAGCATTAGATTACAAAACCAATTATTATTAAATAATTAAATATACTTGAAGATCAAGTTAATCACATGTTCAGCATGTGAATATTAAATATTTTACGCATAACCTATACGTTTTATTTTTTATTATTTTTACCGAAGGTAGTGAACTTGATCTTCAAATGTATTTGTTAATGTGAAAATTGTTATACAATTTACCTGCTTAACCGAATGTCTATAAAATCCTTGTGCTTCTCTTGGTAATCTTTCGCATTCTCGCAGCAAAAATTTGTACAGCTGTTTCGGCGATTTTAAAGCTGCTTCTCGTAACTTTATACTTGCCATCTTAATGAAAAGTTGGAGAAAATACAAAGAAAAACAATAATTATTAAATGTTAAGAATAGTATATTGTGCAATTTTATGTAAGAATATCAAGAAAAACGAAGTTGCACGATTGTTTACGATTCATTTTCTTTCATCTTATTTTAACTGAAATTAACACGATTTCTATGACATAGAACATAAGACAAGGAAAACCTCTAGTATAGCGTAAAACCACGGACGGTCCTCAATTTAATAAAAGTGGTAACATAAAAAGAAGATTATAATTAGTGCAATATAATTAGAAAACTCAAACGACATTGTATAATGACATGTGTATTTTTAAAATATAAATATATCAAAAAGTAAAAATATAGTCGTAGATTCTCTTATAAAGATATGTATATACATATATACATAGTAAAAGTGTTCAAGTTTGAAGGCGCTGCGTAGCATCCTCTAACAGTACATTATACAAATAATATACGTATAATTGTTAATAGTGAGATTAAAGCGTTATGATAAATTTACATCGATACAAGGTAGTAAAAATTTTATTAAAATGCTGCCGAACAAACATAAATTGGACAGATATAATTCGGTTGAAAAGTAGTGGGAGGCATCCTACTGCTGGAATAATAGGTAACATTGCGTATATACACTTTACTAATATCATATATTTGGAATACTGCTTTTCTTATTATTAAGTCATCTTATTTTAATTAGTAATCGGAGATGAAATTTTGAAAGCGCAAGTAAAAGATACCAATTGTTTTTATGCGTGTAAGCTACTTTATAAGCATGGAGTCAAGGTTCAGAAAGTAGGTGTAACTTAATCTATGATGTCTACAGTTTATCTGTCAAGTATTGTTGTTTTCTATTAATGCAATTTTTTATTTTAATTATTTTTTCCTAGACTGCGATTGTACGAGACAATCTTGAAGATATTTCCAAAGAGATAAAATACTTTTCTAAAATGTTCAACTATGTTTTTACGTCTGGTGGTATAGGACCAACTCACGATGATGTTACGTATGAAGGTAAAATCTAGTCTGAAAATTGAAAAGAGTACATAGTAAGTGTTCATTATAATGAAATTATATTTTACAGCTTTAGCATTGGCCTTTAACGATTCATTGCATTACCACCCAACGTTAGTAAAGATCATAAAAGATTGCTTCAGCTGTGGAACTTTTCCTTCACCAGCTTATAAAATGGCATATGTAAGTAATGATTCAAATGGATGGTGTAAACTAAATGATAGTATGTTAATACTTGTTTGACGATCGATGTAAACTAGGTTCTTAATTTAAGATACCCACTAAATCTGTACTTAAATTTGGGACAGACGAAGTCACAGGTAAAATGCTTACTTATCCGTGTATAACGATGGAAAATGTTTACATCTTTCCTGGCTCGCCCATGTTTTTCGAACCATCGTTTCGGGCATTTTGCAAGGTATAATATGCACAAATCGATCGAATAATTGTTTGAGAGTAGAAACGATCTTGTTCTTGTAGGAATGTTTTGCTAGTTACAAAAGTTTTGCAGCAACCGAAGTTTACATAAATGCAAAAGAGGAATCGTTTGCAGATGTTTTATATGCAGTTGCACAAGAATGTCCAACTGTAACCTTCGGCTCGTATCCGGAATGGAACAGGTAATAAAATCGACCACAATACAAAAAAATGACAAAGAAGTTGATAGATAATTGAAATTGCTTCGTAGGTACTATAAAGCGCGCGTAACCATCGAAAGTGAAAACGAAAAAGACACCGAAACAGCAAAAACGATGTTTTGTAATCGTATTCCAAGAAATGTGCTAGTACATTACGATCGTATGCCACATGTGGATTGTCTATCAAAGTACGAAACATTGATTCAAAAGTCCCAACGCCGATCAGTTTATGAGCGTTCCTTCAAGAAATTCGTGTAATGCATCTACAACTGGAAAAAGTATCGATTATTCGTATCGATTATAAGGCGTCATCGAATTTTTCTTAGTTTCTTTCTCTTTCTTTCCTTGTAGAAATTATTATAAGAAACCTGAAAATGTTTGGATATATTTGGACGGTAGCGAAGAATCAGTCCTTATGATACATCTTGCTCGAATCGCTAGTGACAAACTGCGACATTGTTCAAAGTTCAAACTGCGTGCAATTTGTCTTAAATCGGATATATTAAAGTCGGGCATTGACGAATTTTTCCATGAACTTATGAACAGGTAGGTACGATATCGATACATGTTGAAACTGTTACAAACAAAAATTATGTTGGGCTGCGCGTAAAATGTTGCAATCAACTTTCTGAAATAGATTTAAATTAACACGAACATAACTAATTTGACTGATCTGATAGATATAATATCGAGCTATGTAAGTTAGAATACGAGGGAAACGATGCCGCTTGCACGATAAACAATTTTGCTGTGTTAAAACCAGAATTACAAGTATTATTGGTTGGAAAACGGTTGAATAACAATGGGAGAGAAATATACGATGATCTTTCACGATTAAACGACGACATTTCTAAGTCTGTGCAAGTACATTTTCCACTCATTGATTGGACAGATGACGATATTAGAGATTTTTTTAGTTCACTCTGTTTACCATACTATACAACGGAAACGCATCGAAATCGATAAGTAAGTAAGCAAAAATTTGTTCTTGCTTTCTGTGTTGTTTTGTATGTTTGGTTAGATATTGCCATACATATTATATATATTTGTATAACTCGCTTCCAGTATACAGAAATACAACTTATTTTCATAGGTATGGAGCAGAAAAATAACAGCAAGAATAAGGCAAAATACGTAATATGTTGCTAATGGAAGTGTGACCGAGATAACCGTATCTCGTATTAAATGTTGTATTTACCTATTGGTTCAATAGCAGATTATTGTACGATCAATGGTCTTCTCTCATACAACAAAGAAGCGAATAAAAAAAATTCACACCAAAGTTGTTTAAAAATCAGTTTATAATCAAAACATAAGAAATTGTCGAAGTTGCATTTCTTCATATTTTAATCCCTGATTATCACGAGGATGGCGAGATTTGTTACGAAGAAAACACACGGAAAGAATGTTTGTAAATTGCTTTTTAACGTATCTTTAAAGACGATGAGCAGAAGGAAAAGGATTAATTAAACGTTCAAGGTTTTGATGAGTACAATACACGAAAAGAAGGTTTATTAAACCCTTAAATCGTATTGGTATGAATTCGTGTCACTTATTTTGAACTCATAGCTGAGTCGCGACGTCACATCGTTTTGTTCCAAAGAAAAAGAAGCTTTGTTACTTGCTCGCATCCTCCTGAAATTTAATTTCACGTTGAAGTATTTTTACTTTTTTTCTATTGAAAGCTTAAAGCAAAAGTGGATGATAGAATGGTGAGAAGGTGGAGTGGATAAGAACGGTAAGAAAGCGAATGAATTAGCGCTAGTCGCACAGTTTATGCGTGCATGTGTGCGTGTATGTGTGTATAGTTATACAATTTATAAACCACATACAGTGCGATGTTCTTCGTTATACTAATTACTAAATACGAGTTGTTTTTTTATATTCATGATTATTGTCAATAAAAAGGAAATAGATGTACTTACTCAGGTATCGAATATTCCGTTATTCGCACTGTGTCTTTACGTATTATTCTTCCGCGATCGCTTACACATGCTCTGTACCACAGAACCGCATCTCTCCCTTTTTTATTACTTTTTATCAACAATTTTGTAGACGATCTCTGAAAATAATAAATCTGAAAAAATAACAAGCAGTAGTGGTTTCAATTGCGGTAAAAAAAAGAAAAATTGAACGAGGTATTCCACGAGTGAAACGAAACAAAAAAAATTGAGTAAATGGAAAAAGTTGTGCGAGGAAAGAAGAGAGAAGGTGGGGAGACGGAAATGAGCCTCATATTTCACCAGAGTATTTCATTTAAGTTTGAAATTGATTACACGAGAGTAGAATAGAATAGAAAGAAGCCGATGATACAAGGTTGGTAGAAGACAGAATACAAGCTGTCTAACTGGATGACTAACTGGTTATTTAACCGATTGGTTCGCTGTATAGCTCATTCATCGATTGACTGACCGACAACTGAGCGATTGATTAATCGACGGATTGATTGTAAGTGGTTGCTCGACTGGTTAGTTGGTAGATAAAAATGAATCGCGTGAAAAGGACGAATATATATGGAAAAGAAAATAGGATAAATGAAAATAAAATCATATTCGAACGCGTTGAGCGTGTAAAAAGATGTAAACGCGTGATTTTTCTCGATTTCTCGGCGTCGGTCTTTTTACAATTATCGTGTCGAAGTTATTACGAGATTATAACGGAGAAGAAATCGATCGAGTAAATATTGGCAACGACGAATAGTCTATAGAACTTATTTGATTTGATGTCGCATTATGTGTGTTTGATAATTCGTTATAGTGATAATACAGACACAGGTTATATACATACGACAGTTGAGAAAGAATAAGATGGCTATAAATGGCAAAAGGGGAGGAGAAAGTTGTAAAGAAAAAACGACTGGTCAAACCTTTCGCGATAGAAACGATGAACATAAAAAAAGATTTGTATCGTTTAAAGATTGGAAATGATAAGAAAGAACAGAGGAAGAGTAGGAAAAATATAGGAGTGTGAGAGATGGAGTAGAGATTGATACGAATGGGGGTTTGATCCTTGCGTAATCGTAGATGAAGCTAGTGGAGATGAGAAGGACGCGGTGATAATGGTAACGGTAAAGTAGTGGCGGCTGTGGCGGTGGCGGTGGCGGCGGTGGCGGCGGTGGTAGCAGCGGCAGCGGCGGCGGNGGCGGCTTAGACCGACGGCGTGGTCGATGGCAATGGTCGCGTGCTGGTCGCGTGCCGGAGGCGGAGCCAAGCTTCGACTCTCTCGCGTGCCACCTCCACCCTAAAGTTCGCGGTCCCTGTTGCACCCTCCGACACCCTCCTGGAACAGCGGGGAGCTCTTCTACTCGACGCGACGCCCCTCGGTACTCTTTGGTTCCTCGCGTCTCCCCTTCTCTCCACCAGTTCCCGAATCTACAGTCGCTTCCTCGTCGGTTATTGATTCCCTCGGGTAGCTAGTCCCGAAAAGGGTGCTAAAATAGGATGAGGACGATTGAAAGAACGAAAGCGAGAAGATATAGAGAAATGAAATTCGACGATAAATACAATATACCAAAGTTGGCGCGTTTTAAATGGAAAACGAACGATCGCTCTTTTGCTTGCTCTCCTTTTTTCTTCTATATTTTCTTCTCATTCTTCTTCGTCGTTTTATTTCTTTTATCCTCGTCTTGTTTCATTATCTTCTCCTTATTATTATTATTACATTATTGTTATTACCGTTATCGCTATTACGATAGCGAAATCGCAATTTCTCCACATTTTCCAGCGAATACGCGGCTTATGTAACAGTTGCGAGTATATATTTGCTATGGAGCAAATATCGAAGCAGCGAGTGACCAACGGTTTTCCAAAGTTAATAACCGTGGAGACTCGTTCAATGATAATGCATAGGAGATTAATTTATCGTTAAATTACAATATCGAGTGGTCGCAGTGACGAAAAACGCCGTCAGGTATTCATAGCGATGGTCGTGCGATCGATGTACTATCGTCGTTGATCGAGATTTGTAGAAAGAGAAAACGAAAGAGCAATTATGTAAGTGACGATTTTGTGCCGCTGTGTGATCGGTATAAAAAAAAAAATGTGCAGCGACTAGGAAGATGAAGGACAGTTGGTAAAATTATCGAGAGAGCGCAGGAAGACACAATTAAACGAAACTCTTAGAGACGTCGATTTATTAAATTTCGTTGATTTATCTGCGACATTATCCATCCTTCGAAGTAAGTTCTTGTTTGCACAAACTTGTCGTATTGAGAGCAGCGCTCTTGAATCTCGAAACTTTGCAAACTCCCCGTCTCTTCTTCCTTTGGCTTCGCCAGTTGGTCCCCACCCGTTCTCCTCGGTCCCCTTGGTGTAACCACGGTTTCTTCTTCGTGTAAACTTGCACATTGATATAGGCTGTATCCACACCTAGATAGATAAATGGATAGATAGATAGATAGATAGATAAATAGATAGGATAAATAGCAAGATAAGTAGCAAGTAGTAAGTAGGTAGGTAGATAATAGGTAGAGTTTAGGCGACGTATTTATATTCATCCACGGATCCAGCTCGTTCGTCGCTCTTTTCGTTTCGTTTCTCGTCGTTTCTGTTCTCATCGTCTCTGTTCCATAGCATCGCTTCGTCTCGTTCGTTGCTGTCCGGAGTTGTAGTTCCGTGCGATTCACGGCATAACCTATTTTACTTTCGAAAACTCAACGGATCAATACCAACGGGAATGCGACGAAGACGAGCGAGCGGACGAAGAGAATTGCGCAAGAGGAGGAACAACGAATACGAACGACATCGTCCTCGTCCGCGGCAATTTCTTCTATGATACGAACAATACTATTGTCTCTGTGGCTTTTAGGTACGGTCAAAGATCGATCGACTGATTATTTCGCGTGGAAGCGTGTACGGTCGAAAGGTTGCGTAGAGAAATCGATCGAGTGGAATCGATAAAGATCGAGTAGCCAGAGTCGCGAGGGTCAGCAACGGCAGGTAGCGCAAAACCAGCCAAGTTGCGCGGGTACCATACGTGATATACAAATACCGGCAACCGAATCTTCGAAAAGAGTTTTGGGTTGCGGCACGAGACCGTCAGCTGGCGAGCAGAGCCGGTTCGTCCTCTTCGTTTTTTTCCTTTTCTCGTTCACGCGGGACCTCTCTTCTCCTCCTTTCAACGTCCTTTTTTACGTGCCTTCTCCTCTCCTCTCCTCTCCTCTCCTCTCCTCTCCTCTTCTCCTCGCTCCTTTATTCGTTCGTTCGCTTTTCAACCGGTCCTCGGTCCTGCGGATAAACATTTTTCGATTTTCTTTCATTTCCTTCCTTCTTTCATTCCCCGTCCGCTCTATTTTCCTTCCGGAGAGACGTTCGAAAGTCTTGTTCCTTCACCTTTACGATTAGAGGTAAACGTTCTTTGGGAAGCAATCGCGATCCAGCCGTGGAAACTTCGATAACAAGTTACCAAGACGATTTCACGAATGATCGTTTTCTACGACGAACGAGAGGCAGGTTACAGCTGAATCGTATTTTAAAAGGAGTCACGGGAATTTCAGAAACTGCGAAACAAAAGATAAATACGTATACACGCTGCTTTTTAATTGGCAACTCTCTTTCTGTTTTTTTCTTTTTTTTTTTTTTTTTTAATACGACGAGTCCAACGAGAGATTTTTAAATGCTCGTAGCGTGGGTGAAACAGGGGGAGGGGACAGCAACTGGATCGCGATGTCGCTGCGTTAACCGCGCTAATGTTTTTGCGGCAGATCACTCGACCGAAAAAAAGCTTTGTAGAGCGTCGATGCTGCACGGTAACGATGCAAAATTTCTTTTACGAGATTAGACGACGCTCGATTTAACCGTACAGTTCGTTTCAGCGAACGCTTCGATGAAGCGCGTCAGCGTGTTGCGTCGCGACGAGCGTATAGTACGTACCAGTTTGCTCGATCGCGCAATCAAAACGAGAACGCGTCTGGGCTCTTGTTCGCGTTACTTCCCGAAAAATTCCGTCTTCCGACAAGGCCGGAATTTCGATCGCCGCGCCTCGAATCTCGTGTATTATTCTTTTCTGTTATCCTATTAAATATTAGGTTGTCCCGAAAGTTTCTTTCCTTTTGCGAGGAAATAACAGAAGCGCAACCTCTTTTCCTTTTCTATTATTTTATTCCATCATGCACGATCCATTTTCTTCTATTTCTATTATTACGATCGTACGCGATTCGACAAAAATAAATAAAACAGAGAACGCGGTGCGTCCGTTATTTCCTTACAAAACGAAAGAAACTTTTCGGACAACCTAATACCTCGCCTTCGAATGCAATTTCCATCGAACTTAATTTGCTGGCTGATAGATCGGTTAATCGCTAGGAATTTTTGCAAATTCTTTAGCTTCTCGAGAAGCCGTTACTTTTTCCCAGCTTAATCATCTTATTAGATGCGCGTGCGTTTCACGTTGAAGGTACGTACGTTTAAATAGAAAGCAGTGGAAAGAAGATGGTGCGTGGCATAGAAACTCGATATATCATATCGATCGACTTTTGAAAAACGGAAAATTATTAAAAATTAAACACAAAAACCAAAGATCCCCTGCAAGTTTTTTCGCGTTCGGGATTTCATCGACAACGTTACTTTCCCTTGTTTATCGACCGAAAGGTTTCATCTTCTTTCGTAGTCTCTTAATGTCGCGTTATCTCGATCGTTATCCCAGCTATTAGATAGACGGATCGCGTATACGGTCGACAAGCTTCGTCGTCCGCACGCTGCTTGACGTTAACGGAATTCGTCCGTCGTTTCCAACGTGACTCGAAAAGCGTTTTGTATACGCGGGTAAAAACATCGAAGACCTCGTCGCGGCAGGCTCGCTCGCTTTTCCTTTTCCTCGTTGTCATACAGTCTTGTTCGTTGCGTCGAAAATTCTTTCGCGGGTCCACGAAAGAACGCGTTCCTCGCATTATACGCGTTCGCGTATGTGTATGCTTATTCGTATACGGTACGAAAGCGTACTCTTGCGATATTTACATCATTGTTTTCTCGTCCCGTTGTCGGGGCAGCTCGCGAAGTCGAACCAACGACTATCATGGTCTTCGTCGATGAGCGTATTACGTTTAGGCGTATTAGGGCACGTGGAACGTGGATCGCGTGAAAATTGACCGTTTCGCAGGTGCGTGTCGACTCAAGTGAGAAAAATAGCTGTCAGAAACGAGGCTAGAGTGGGACGGTGGGAAAGGCGAGACGGGGCGAGCGGTCGGTCAGAGCGACGAAGACCGTGGGCTATGGAGCCGAGAATCGCGAGTAGAATATAACGTTACGAGGAAGGAAGGGATGAAAGCGACTGAAAGAGGAAGGACTGAAGGAAGAAGGTGGACACGATAGAAGGTAGGTCTGGGTTCGAGGGACAGAGGTACGCAGCGTGGAATATCAAGTACGACAAACGAAGACTGATCTACAGGAGGAAGGAGTTGGATGGTCGTATACTCGCCACTCTTTTCTTTAAATCACGTTTATCAGAGACGGATGGCGAACAGCGGCGCGATGCAGTATCGAAGGAGGTGCGGCCGAAGGAGAAGAAAAAGGAACCAGCCGGTAAAGGATGGGCGGGTCGGCGGGGCGGGGGAGGGAGGGGGTGGAGGAAAGAGAGAAGGAGAGAGAGAGATAAGGAGAGAGAGAGAGAGAGAGAGAAGGAGAGAGAGAGAGTCAGGGATGAAAGGATGGGTGAGAAGCGTGGAGAAGGGAGTAAGTTGGAGGGAAAGAGGGTAGCGAGCGAGCGAGTTGATAAGTTGTCGAGTAGCGGAGCGCGGAGGCGCGAGTCGCGAGGTGCGATGCGCGAGGCAAGAGGCAAGAGGCACGAGGAGGACGAGTATGAGAACGTGGAAGAAGGGAAAGAAGGGAGAGGAAGCGGAGAAACACGCGGATATTGATTCCCGTGGGATATGCGCGCGCTCGACGAGACTCGGAAATCTAAACGTATGTACGATGCTTCGGCGGACATACAGAAAAGTATACGCGTCGCGCGGCATGCGCATCTATATCTGGACTCATCCGGAGGAAAGGAAAATAGAGGAGCGGCAAGGGGTGTAGACGGGGGATTCGGGCGGGACGCGGTGCGGTAGGCACTGGAGTAGGGAATCTAAAACAAATCGCTTTTGAAGAAAATGAGAGGAGGAAATATGTATGTAGCAGCGAACGAATCGGTGGTAGGCCGAAGCGGAACAGCCTAGGATGAAAGTCGCGCCTTACCGAGGAAAGACGTAACCCGTAGCCCCGTTCCGTGTAAATCGACCTCGCGAATCGAACGTTCTTACGTTTCGTCTACCTTGTCTTTGACGATCCCGGTATATTTCGACTCTGGTCGTGCGATGCTTTTTGTAGCGGCAAATTGCTTAGAAACGAATACACGTTGCGAATAGAATAAAAGGGAAATTGCCTCAGGGTCGATGGAAAAGGTTGTTGGATGAAACGAAGGAAACGAGAGGATATGAATGGAGCGCAACCCTGAGAGTCGTTTCGATTATAGAGTATTCGTGGCACGATGTCAAGCTCGTTGCTCGAATAACACCAGAGCTCGAGAACCATAGATAAGGATGGTAATCGGAGCGTGATAGCCGACACGCGAACGTATACGACGCTACGTATGTAAGTATTACTCGGGGAAGAGAGAGGTTGAGCGCGTTTTGAGGCTCGAACTCTCGAGAAAGATGGAAAGAAAAAAATGAGAAAAAGGGCGGAGGAAAGAAAAGACGAAAACCGGATTTCAACCGGATCGATCGATTTGTCGTTGGAATCGTGATCGCGTATACGTACGCGCAACATCGATACGTAGCGGTGGCAAAGTTTAACGATAATAAAGCAAATCGACCGATTCGTACGTCAGCGTCCCTAACGTCGATGTCTGGCGCGAAAAATTTCCAGAGATTTGCCAGCTTTTCTCCCTGTTGAAACAACCCTTTTTTACGGTCACGTAACAACATCCATTCGATCCACGCTACGGTGGGAGAATCATGGAGATGGTTAGATTCGCACCGATACCGGTGTTACTACTACAAACTATATAGCATGTACCAACTCGGTCATCACCATTCCGAAATCACTACCACTATCTGCCACTGCTTACCATTACCTACCACTACCTTCCTCCACTACCTACCACCACCGACCGCTACTTACCACTACCGTTACCACAGCTGACGCCACCTCCGAGACCTACGGGCGACTTTCATGAATGAAACCCACGTGCGATCCACGTGACCGTTCGTGTCGAACCCGTAATTTCTAGTTCTCGACCCTGACCGATTTTTCCGCAAAATTTACGACGATGTCGATCATCGCGTATCGATAATCCACCACCACGTTTCCCGTCGTCGTAATTGCCTGTTCGTTTGCCGCCGATTCTCTTCGTCGTTACTAATCAAATTCGTAAAACTTTCGATGGTAGGATGCTGCATCCGGAGGTAAAGAAAGCTGAGTTTGAAATTTTAATCTACGTTTATCCGGCAATCGAACGACGTACGAAAGATAATATCCAGCAGAGAAGCATTTTTAAGGCGTACAGCAATCGCATACAGAATCCACGTTCCGTGCAAAAATGTCAGCTGAAAGCCAATATTACGCTTTCCTCTTTTTTTTTAATAATTCGTATTATTATTCGCGCAATACCTACGAAACGTTTTGGCAAATAAGTAAATAGGTGTATAGTCAAACAAGAGAATGAGAAAAGGTTAATAGAGAGAAAGAGAGAGAGAGAGAGAGAGAGAGAGAATTCAACTATTACCACTACCAGTGTCACCGTTGCCTCCACTACTGTTATATCTCCACCCCCTACTTCGATGGTATTACATCCACCACCACTGACAGTATTTTGAACATTGGCGGCGGCGACGGTGGTGGTGGTGGTTGCAGCGGGTACGACGGCGGCGGCGATAGCGGCGGTGGCGACGGCAGTGGCACCACCATCACCACCACCACCACCACCACCACCACCACCACCAACATCACGGCCGTTCTCGTTGCTTTCGCTCTCAGCGTCGACGTTGCTGTTGCCGTTGCCAGTACCGGTGCGCAGTCGGTGGTCGCGGTCGGTGTTAGATGGTTAAAAGGAAATAGATTCGAAAACGGAGCAACGTAAACGGTAAACGCGGTTCATCCACGTGCTCCGGCTTTACAGCCGGCAGTGGCGAGCCGGTATTCCGGCGCTTACGATCTCGATTTCGCTGAGAAATCTCGTTAATCGGCAGACTAACCGAAGCAACAGCCGACGTAAATGGTGACGTAAACGCGAAAGTAACAAAGTATCCGAGAGTACGTAGGATTCGAAGTTGATCGATTTCGCAAGTCGAACGTCGAAACGTTGAACATATTTGTTGCGTGTGTCGCATGGTCGGCGCGTCGAATGCCACGTACAGAAGGTTCGTGGAAAACGGACGTTAGACTCGAAAACCTAGAACGGGATTAAAGACGATACGAGAAGGAAGAGGGAAGAGAAGCACGAGATAAACGAGAGGAGAGGAGAGGAAGAGAATACGGAGATACGGAGGCGAGGTCGATCATCGACAAACTGAAAAGAAACCGATTTTTCGCAGCACTTTTGAATAATCGTTGCACGGTCGTGTGAACGATAAAACGAATTCGATTCGAGTTAGAACGGCGAAGAGAGAGGGTTTAGTTGGATACGATCGCGTTATGCTCTTTCGCGATTTAATCGACCCGGTCAAAGAATCGAGCGACCGATCTCGAGCGAATGTTTGCCCGATGGAAAATCGCGGTGTCTGAGAAGGTGCAGTTCCGTTTTCTCGTCGGGATAGTCGTGAAAAATGTGTACCCGCGAGGAATATCGTTGAAAGCCGATGCTTCGTTTTTCGATTAACGTATTCGATTAAAGTCGGAATTGCAGTTGCAGTCGGACTTACGGTCGAAGTGGCATCACGCGCACACGCGTACACACAGCGGGTTTGTAGCACGTACACTACATACGGCCGCGTGATTAATCGATCGATCGAATCGATTCGATTCGGCTCGCGATCAGTGATCTCGTAAGGGATACGATTCGCGCCTCGCTCTTCCGTTCGAACGATATTAAGAAAGACGGAGATTCGTATGTCGTCGGTTAACGCAGGTTGCGGCAGTTACGCGAACGAAAAACGAGAAACGAGAATAACGAAAGAGCGACGGAGAAGCGGCTGAAGAGGGTGGCGAACAGGAAGGTGACGACCACGGCAAAAGCCGCGGGACGATGAGCGACGGCATAGTCGGTGCAATCGCGATCAGTCTGTTTGGTATTGGCTCACCGCGAAATTTCTTTCCGTATTGTTCGACGAACGATTTTCACTTACAGAAGCCTCGTTCCAGGCAGCGAGAAGAAACGTCGGGACAGCATGGATGCCGGTTACACGATACTTGGCAACGATGTCGATGTCTGCAGAATGTTCGACCAGTTCTCTTACAAGGTTAGTATTCTTTTTCTCATCGAGATATTTCTACCATGTTTTATACCTTGTATCATAGGAATGAAAATCTATACTTTGCAAATCATGCGTATTTTCTCGCATATCGTACGATGTACGTACGTAGATACTTGTACGACGTTTAGCGTATCGTGTATTTTGTTTTATCTCGTCTCGTCTCGTCTCGTCTCGTTTCGTCTCGTCTCGTCTCGTCTCGTCCCGTCTCGTCGCGTCTCGTCCCGTTTCGTCTCGTCCCGTCCCGTCTCGTCTCGTCTCGCCTGGTGTCGTCTCCTCTCGTCCCGTCCTGTCCTGTCCCGTCCCGTTTCTTCTCTCCTGTCATTCTCACAGGATATCATCCTATATTGTCTCCACGAAAGAGTTCATAACCGTTTGACATTCTTTCGTCCCCTTCAGTTTTCGTTGTTCGTTGTTCGTCCGTTTCTTTGTTCGTTTGAATCTCACGTTCGCAAATATTTGTCGCGATTTGTTAGCGTTTGAAACTATAACGACGAAATGAACGAAAGAAGAGGTGGAGGTGGACGAAGACACAAACGTCCCTTCCTTTCTCGTCGCCATGGCCAATTTACACGTTTGTTTCCAATTGCATTTTTTTTCGACATCTTCTTCCGATTTCTGGCTCGTGTTTTCTTTTCGTTTTCCTCGTTTCGAGGATAAAGACTGAGAAATGCCTCCGACACTGGATCGCATAACGGCATAGATCTCGCTACATCGTGTTGCGCTACCTTTATTTCCGCATCGGACGGTGTACCTTCTTTGACCGTTTCAGCTTTTCATTTGGTCCTGCTCGTGGTTGAAACAAAATGAAAGGCGAACCTACACTACGAGGGAGCTGGTATCCATAAAAGAATGAATAAACGTAGATTGGAACAGCATAAAAAAAGGGTGTAGGTCTGTGTACTCTCGAAGCAAACGTACAGGCTAGGTGCTGCATTTCCACCACATTTACATATACCTATCGCGTTGAAGTAAAAATTGAAATCCTGCTGATCGCGAGCGCGCAAAGTAAATTCGTTCTAACGAACGTCGGTAATCGAATTTACTTATCGCGACTCGTTTGATTAAGAGTTTGCTGCTGTTACTGCCGCTCGATGAAAATAAAATACATTCGCCTCGTCTTCTATCCATCGATTTCTTCGCGATCTCTATCCTTTGTCTTTCCCGTCAGGCTTGTTTCTTGCTCGTTCTCGAGGCGCGCGCGCGCGCGCGCGTCCTTCGCCCGTATACTTGTCCGTCCCTTATTCCCAACCATTCGTACGAAATGTTGAAAACGATTTGAGTACGTTTGCAACGACCGTGCAAGCTAATTTCGTAGCCGAACCGAGGAATCAAGCGCGGTAGAAAAGTGACCGCTACTGGTAAACTTGCTTTCTCTTTCGCTCGTAGACGAGTCGTTTCATAGAGAAAGTGTGTCGCACACGATGCTTTGCAAAAGAGACGCGACCGATAAGCATCGATACCTCGATATTCGCAACGGTAACGACGACAGCAACAACATCGCGAGCGATTATGGAAACCGAGAAATCTCGTATATACTCGAGTATACTCGTTAGGAAGTTCCGTCGCTTTCCGTTGTCGATCGCCTGTCGTCTAGAGGCAAACTGATCGCGGATGAGCGTAAGCCACCGACCAGAAGCCGTACGTACTCGTCGAACGTACGACGAAACGAGGAAAATTCGATTGGATCGGATTCGATTGGACAGATATTTCGGTATTATGTCGAACGATCAAGGTTTCCCGAAACAGGATGGGTTGGAAGGAGTATAATGGATGACGAGTTAGATGGGTCGGAGAATGCCACGAGTGTTTTAGCGGTAGACCGCATCGGGTAACCGGACGCAGACAGTCGGCCAGCCGGACGGTCGGACAACAGGCCGGCCAGCGGGGTTAGTCGCTTGCAGAGCCACTGACAAAATCATGAGCCACTTGTTGATCGGCCAATGACCATTCGGCCACCTCGATACTACTCGAACGTCGTTCAACGAAACCGTTGCTATTACGATGTTCCAGCGAGGCTCTGCCCGAGCCAATTGTCCGATTTAAGAAGAAAAATAGCGCGAGTATACGCGAACCCTGTCGCCAACCTTACGAAAAACAAGGGAGACGAAGATCGTGACATTGAAGGCGGAGGGAAAAGGGAAAGAGAAGAGGGAAAGAGAAGAGGGAAAGAGAAGAGGGAAAGAGAAGAGGAAACGTCGCAGGTTAAAGAAGAAGGATAACTCTGGTCAAGATTCGCAAATTGCGAACACAACGAATTCTACGTATTCGAAGGAAGCGGATCGGCGACTCGCTACCGTACGAGTACGTTTTATCTGCGAGAGTTTATCGCGAAAAGGCAAACAAGTTGAAAATCGCAGATCGCACGTGTATTATCGCTGTACGTATTATACGCAGCTGGTGCGTTTACCTGCGCGAAAGACGGTACACGTGTCGGAAGCGATACGGACGATACGGATGATACGTAGGTGATAGAATATTTGAGAGAACATCGGATCGGAAAGGGGAAACGAGTTATTAGCTTTTTATCCAGTCCCGGATTGTTTCCCGACGATTTCGGTTTCGCTTCCAACCATCGTCTCTATGCCGTTCCTTCGTTCTGGTCTTTCCTCCTGCCCTTTTCATCACCGCACACTGGCAACCGTATCCCTTATTCTTCGGCCCCCGACCCTATCTTACCCTACCTTACCTTGATTCACCCTGGTTCACCCTGCGCTTCACCCTACTACTCTTTTCTCCGTTCCCGAGCTCGCGAGCCAGCGAACCCGCGAGCCTTCCTCTTCCCCACCTTCGCCTAGCCTATTCCGCGTTACCCATCTCCTGTACCCGTACCCTCTCCCTAGTCTCAGCCTAGCCACCCACAAACCTCCCCCAGGCTGCCGCTCGCGACCCCCCAGCCACCTCGAGCCGTGTTTCCCCGTGCTCCCCCGTGCTCCCCCGTGCTCCCCCGTTCTTCCCCGTGCTTGCTTTCCTCCTGTTTCTCTTTCGCCTCTTTCTCTCTCTCGTTAAATCAATAAGCCATTCGGTCTGTTGCCACACTAGCGACGGGGCACTTTGCCCGATTTTGTTTCCGATCGGATTCCCTTTTCTGTCTAATCTCTGCACGAAACGGCGTACGACGGAGAGTAACGTTTCGGACTGCTTTTCGTAAACGCGGCAACGCGAATAGCAAAGAACGGTCAAGGCGAGGACGTTACGAGGGCAACGTTCGCAATGACGGGATATCGAGACAGCGCGCCGCGGTCGCGTCGCACCGCCGAGACATCGACGACGAAAAAATAGAGCAACGAGCTACACCTATACGGCCTGTGCCTATAGAAACCATTGGAATCTCGAGAAAGAGAGAAAAAGAAAGAAAGAAAGAAAGGAAGGAAGGAAGAAAGGAAGAAAGAAAGAAAGGGAGAGAGAAGTAGTAACTAACGGTAGGTAGCAAGTTGGTAAAGCAAGCGAATAAAGCGTAACGGAGAACCGAGTTCGTTCGTATTCGAAAGTTTCAGAGCAAACTCGGCAGCGAGGCAGTCGAATACAATGGCCAGGCAGAGAAGTTTCCGCGAAACTAAACAAGTTTATTTAACTTACCTCGGCACACCGGTTCCCATCCCTATTCTCCCTCGACTCTTCTAGAGTCGCATCTCTACGTGGAATCTGCCCTGCGAACTCCTTCCTCCGAACCCTTCCACCTCCCATCAAATAGGCTTCTTCTTCGCCTACTCGACCATCTTCCTCCTCTTCTCTATACTCTCTTTTATCTTCTCTCTCTCTTCCCATCTCATCTCATCTCGTCTCGTCTCGTCTCGTCCCGTCCGTCCCGTCCCGTCCCGTCCCGTCCCGTCCCGTCCCGTCCCGTCCCGTCCCGTCCCGTCCCGTCCCGTCCCGTCTCGTTTCCTCTCATCTCGTTTTATCTTATCTCGTCTCATCTCATCCCATCTCGTCTCATCTCATCTCATCTCATCTTACCCCAATTCCTCTCTACCATTCTCCTTCTCCTCGCGTTTCTCCGCTTATCCTACTTGCATGGACTGCTCGCCTCTGTACCTGCAATAACGGCAAGTTTTCCGAAAGTTTCCGACAGATTAACGACTATTGGAATTGTTCGAGTTATGGAAGAGAGAAGCGCAGCAGCAGTAGCAGCAGTAGTAGTAGTAGCAGCAGCAGCAGCAGCAGCAGCAGCAGAAGCATAAGCAGCAGCAGCAGCAGCAGCAGCAGCAGCAGCGGTAGAAGCAGCGGTAGAAGCAGCAGCAACGGCAGCCGTGGTAGCGAAAAAGGAATAGCGAAACGACACGATCCCAGCATCTGAATACCGATCGATAAATTTCAATCGATCGTTCGATATTGCTCGATCGATGATGCAAGAACAAAGCGGTGCTAGTTTACGTCTACGTAGCGGAGAAACACGATCCACGATACATTCGCATGTATTTCACGTACTATGATATTCGTGAAAGTTTCATCCGATGTTCGAAAAATAAACGCCGTCGATTATTTTAGTTCGATATCGACGTCGTTTTATCGTTACCGTTGGGCTATATCACCGGTCGTAACTACGCATCGACCAACGAACGATTTAAAAGGAAGAAGAAATATAGCGCTGTATTTTAGCGATCTTCGTACGGTCGTACGTACTTTCGTTAGTTAAATCGACGAAAGCGATACCGTTCGAAATACCGTTCGAAAAACAGGAAAGGTAAGAAAGGGAAAAGTAAAGAAAGCATAGAAACGGAGGGGAGGAGGTTAAACAAGGAGAGACAAATAAAAGAAAGGAGAAGAAAGCGGAGTATACCATTTGAAGGAAAATGAAAGAGATGGGACGTGGAGAGTGTAGTTTCTATATGTACAGCAAGTACATGCCGCGAAATGGGATACATATGTATATGTATGTGTGCTGTATATCTTCTTTATGGCAACCATTAACATATTTTTTGCTGTGCGTATTACCATACAATAGTGGCGCAAATATTACAACTTATGGTCGTAAATCAAAGCGGGGGAAGGGGTGGCCTGGAAGACGAAACGCTGGGAAAGGAAGGGAAGAGAACGGAAATAGGAATGGGGAATAGGAACGAGAATGGGAACGGGAATAGAGGAAGAGAGAAGAAAAGAGCGAGCACCGGAGAAAGAGAGAAGGAGGGAAAGAACGAAGGGGGGAGTTAACGTTACGCGTAGCAGAAGGCAGACTGTCCCGGTAAAGCTTGGCGAAATAAGTCAATTCGTTCGTTTCCATCGTGGATAAGACATCGAGAGTCGAGAGTACGTTGGTAGTGATCGTACGTACAAGGTCGTTGACACCAGGACTACGTTGCCAAACGAATATCCGATAAACGAGGATACAACGTTTGCGTAACGGTCAAAGTTACATCGCGTTGAAGCAAAGCAAACGTCAGGAATGTAAAGACCCGGTAAAGCGTCGATGGTCGATGTTTCGCAAAGTATGTATCTCTTTGCACGAGAATGACGAAACGCGCGAGTTACCGATCATCGGGAGAAACGAGCACGTAGTATCTCGCGTGGTCATAACCACGGCGAAAAGCAACGAACGAGGCGCCTTCTTCCTCGCGCTATCTTCCATATTTTCGTTTCGTTTCCTTCTGTTAGCGACGAAAGGCGTATCGACGTTATTTCGTTCCTGGTTATGGTCGGGCTAAGCTACGCGCATATTCTTCGTTCGTATTCTCCAGCGCATTAAAACGGAAACGTTGGAGAAATTTCAGATAATGTTCAATAGTAAATTAAGATATAATAACTTTCGTGAAAGTTGTACGCCGGCAAGGAGATGGAAAAGAAGAAAAAGGCGGCGGAGGTAGTGGGACGAGGGGGGTAGGGAACTCCATTAACTTTTATTTCTCCGGGAAAGTAACTTTGCCCCCTCCTGTATTTCCCCTCCGTCCCCGCCTAAGACGACCACCCATCGCCTCCCTCGTCCTCCGTCTGTTCGTTCCACCATTCCTCTCATCCCTCTGCCGTTTCACCTCGTTCACATCCCATCGTCGTTTTGCCTTCGCCGCTGCCTCCTCCACCTTCTCCACCTCCACCTCCCACACCACCTCCACCACCGCCATCTCTTCCTCCTCCTCTTCCTCCTCATTCTCCTGCCGGGTCTTCCTCCACCATCCTCGCTGCCACCCCCACCCCCACCCCCCCCCCCCCCCCCCCCCCCCCCCCCCCCCCCCCCCCCCCCCCCCCCCCCCCCCCCCCCCCCCCCCCCCCACCACCGCCGCCACCACCACCACCGCCACCACCACTACAGACGCCACCAGCAGCCCTTTCTCATCCATTTCAACCGCTCCTCCCGCCTCTCGAACCTTCGCCTTCGTCTCTTTCGGCAATTCGTCCCGCTTCTTCGAGAGGATTCCCCTCCGTTTCCTTGTCGTGGCTGGCCCCTCGGCTGCCGCGCGGTACCCGATCTCCTCGCCGAGCACCTCGCAATCCCCGCTCTCTCACCGCCGCCGGTACACCTCTTGGTACTCTTCGGTGCCTCGGTGCACCGATGAAACTTTGTAAAGCGACTTAGTCAAACTTTAATAAATTCCTTCGTAGAGTTTCAAAGCGGTTCTACGCGGGATTGCAAATGATTACGTTTCCTCGCTCGCTCGCTCGCGCGCGCGCGCAGCCCGAATCTTGGCTAGGCTTTTAGTCTCTCCCTCTCACCCCACCCCGCCCCCTCTATCTCACTCGTCCCCATTTCTGCTCTCTCTATCTTACTTCATCTTTCGCCGATCGAGCACAATCGAAAAAGAATCTTATTTACGTCCGTAAGAGATGGAAGCGAGATCGCTGGATACCAGTGGAAGTAGCGACGATGACGCGACGTTGACGAGACGTACGGACGATCGAATGGACAATAGCTACGCGAGAAAGACGAACGTGGAGCCTTCGAACGCGTTACGATGCGTCATCGTGACTATCGCGACTAGGTGGCCCGCTGGTAGTAGCGATATTTTCAAACGCGAAAGAACCGCTCGTTTCGAAAAATCAGAAAGTACCAGTGTCTGGTTGGAAGAGACTGGAACAGTCCGACGTGATCGGATCGAGTCGCGTATGCGCATTCCCATGGCAACGATCTCGATCAGATAGGAACTGGCAGAACAGAGAACGGAGAACGATCTAGATAATGTATTCGATACAGGTAATATATAGCGCTCCAGATACAATATTTATGTCTCGACGTATTTTGCTAGCAATCCATTATTCATTCCGTAGCGGTGAATAAGCATTTCAGAGTATCGTATCGCGTTTGTACCGACGACGTTCGGGGCTCTATGCGTTTTCAGTGCTTCTTACGTGGCACGAATCGGCCTTTTCAAATCGCGATTTTCGAATCTGCGGCACAAATTTTCCATGCGTCTGCCCGCAGCGTCGAAACCGATCTCGTTGCGCGTTTCGTTCGATTTTCAGCGTTTAACGCTTTTCGCTTCTTCCCATCGAAAACGCGACGCGAAAGATCGTCGAGACATGGAAATTTTGTACCCGATTCGCGCTCGATTCGTTGCGATTCGCACCGAAGAATAGGTCATCAAAGTCACAACGTGTGCATCGTTAAGAGTGTGCGCGCGCATAACGGTGGAGGGGATGTGGATAGATAAGTAGAAGGGGGGAAGAGAAAAAGGAGAAAGAGGAGAGAAAGATGTAGAAAAGCAGAGAGAAAAGCTAAGAACCGTCCGATCCACAGGGTAGACAAGATTCACACTTGTTGCTCCCTTCTTGGCTGTGTACGGTGAAAAGCCCGTTTATCCGAAGAATTTCCTGCGGTCAAAAGGTCACGTGGTTATAGCGCACGATCTCCTATTCCCTAGCACCTTTATTCCTTTCCCTCCCTTTACCCGTTTTTCCTTCTCCGTTTCCCTCGCTCATCTTTACCCTTCTCCCTCGTCGTCGTCGTCGTCGTCGTCGTCGTCGTCGTCGTCGCTTCTTCTCCTCGAGTTCTCGCCCCCTGTATTTTCCTTCCAACGAAATCTCTCCATCGGATCCGTTCCATTTCCGCGTGCAATATTCGAACGGAGAACAGCCGAGCAGGTCGAAGGAAGAAAGAGGGGAAAAGGGAATGAAAAAAGAATTAGAAGGTAGGAACTCCGGTGAAACAGATCGCGGGAACAGAGAAACGTTCGCTTACCGTGACTGGTAATAAGAGATCTGCGCGAGATAAGCGGACGCTCGCGTAATAAGTAAAACCGGTTTAAGAGACCGTCGACGATAATACGAATCGACGTATATACGGGACAAAGATGAAACGTATTTGCGAGTTGCGAGTTGCGCGATTCACCTCGATGCGTTGTGGTGGAACTAAAAGGGTTGGTGGTGGTACTGCGCGAAACGGAGGGGCCGGGATACAGGGGTACGTGATACAGGGTGCAGAGCAAGGGGCAAGGGGCACGGGGGACGGTGCACGGGGCACGGGGCAACGGAGTACCGAGCGGCGCGTGGAACGAGTAGGGAAACGGGAAAGTGCAAACATATGGTAAAAAAAGAAGAGAAACACGTTGAACGACGAAAAGAGAAAATCACCACACAGCCCGATAAGCCTGGGGCGATTATCAGCTGTGCAAACGTTCGCTCAAAGGAATTTGTAAAATCAACATTTGTCGAAGATGTTGAAGAACATGTTTAATGAATCTCCGAAACAGCGAGAGAATCGTAGATACTTAATAACGTCTGGCGGTCGATTTTCGTACTTGATTACGCTGTTCGATGTGATCGACATTGGAAACGACGATTTCCGACAATGGCAGCACGATGTCTCGTTTTTCCTTTTTTTTTTTTTTTTCGGGAACGAAATGGCGCGGCGCGGCGCGGCGCGGCGCGGCGCAGCGGCGGTAGACCGTCCCGCGAGAGAATATCGATTCGGCTGCCGGCGACGGAGCGTGCGGTTTCTTCGTAAAACTCTTTTAGCCGGCTGCCTCTAGATTTTCCTTCTTTCGACGAAAATTCAAAACTGACGCTTTAACGTCTCTCCTTTTCCCTTTCTTTTCTTTTTTTGGTTCCTATACTGTCGATTACGCGGATATACCAAAGGTTCGCACGGCTTTTGCTGCGTCTCGCCTCGTAAATCGGAAATAATGGCACAGCTGCGCAACCTGCATGATCGTAAGAAACGTCGAGCAACATGGGCGATTAGTTTCGACGACTATACAGGATCGATCGCGAGGAATTTGCCGTTAAAATCGTAGTTGTCACGGCCGTGTCTCGAACCCGTAACAAACCTCGTTCGAGTAAATGTTTCGAGTGGATTGTCGCTTCTCGCGAACGAATACAAATACGCGGGAATATACGTTAATGCGATTGGAATGCCACTGAAATTAAAGCCACCTTTCACGGGAATGTAATGACTCTTTATAAACCTCGACGTAACCCCTGTTTCCTCGGGCCACGCGGCACACTCGGTTGCCATCACACACAGTCGTGTCCTACTTTCTTGGAATATTCGAGTAACCGAGTATCGGTAGATAACGCGTGTTTAACGCGCGTTTAACTCGTCACGCTGTTACGTCGTCCGATACCGATTCTACTCGCTCGTAGTTGGTTCTTAATTACGTTGTGATCAGTTGTATCGAATCGCGGAAGAACAGCTTTTTCGGCAGCTGCTGTCCGATTTGCGGTGTTCTATGCTCGAACCGGGACAGGGATTAGATCGAGAGCGAACGTGGCATTGATCAATCTCGATACCGCTGCTCGCTTTTCGCTGTTGGATAGAATTTTTTAGCGAGAGAACGTAGAAACAGAACGTCGAGCGTATATCATGTTGAGAATATTTGAGGGTATAGAGTAAGTAAAGTTAGCGTACGATTGCTTTGATCGTTTGGTTGGAAGAAAAGAAGGGAAACATTGATGCTCCTGCCGCACGCGCACGGTTCCCTTTCGTCATCGTTTGACCGCGTGCGCGTCATACGTCGCGAGTCCTCTTTTCTCTATTCGTTGCGCCACCGGCCTCTTTCAATCCTGCACACCATTTCCCTCCGCTCCCTCCATTCGACAGAAACCCCACTCCTACCTTCTGCTGGCCCCTCTCCATATTTCGAACCGACGACCCCTTTCTTCTACGGTGTAGCGATCACAGCTTGTTAACTGGGCCACAAACCACGAATGTTATTCGCGTGATTCAACGTGATTCTGAAATAAAATCCTACATCGTGTTAGAAACACAACGGGAGAAAGATGTTTAACTACCTAAAAGAGTAACCGTTTAGAGATCTGGTTAAGCGCGTGATTTAAACGGCTCGAATATATATGTAAGTACACATATTTCGATCACAGAACGTCAAACGATTCGTTCTCATTGGAGAAGAAGGGCTTCCTTGTTCATCGTCGTTGTTGATCCAATCGAATCGTATCGAATCCCGGTACACGTACAATTATCCTACGATACGTTGTATCTCGCGCGATGCTCCGAGAACGCGTTCGTTTCCAATTATTAAAATGTCGCGGAACGTATAAAAAGTGTACGACGAACAGAACGCGTGTTAGGAGTTAGAGAAGATCGACGAACGGGATCGAAAAATAGGCATCTCGGAAAGAGCGAACGAATTGCTTGTTCGAGATTCGCACGATTGTTGTGTACATTTATAAGAATCTTGGTTTGTTCCGTTTAACGATTTTCTCGTACGTTGAATCATCGTTGTTCGTCTTCCAAAAATGTTCGCAATTGGGTGGTCGTGTATCGTGCGATGTCGTATCGTCTCGTGTCGTGTCGTGCCATTGCATTGTATCCTTTAGCGATATACGAGCAGGGGGCGCGCGAGTCTACTCCCCTGTCGAAAGATCTATCCCCACTATCGAAGCGTGCCACAAAATGAACCTCCCTTCAATCATTCCCGCGCCGGCCGCCGCGAGGAGCGCGCGTCGTTTTGCCACGCTGTCACTAGTTACGCCACGAGTCGAATATTTTGTGTATGTTGCGCAGCGATCTGTATTTTGGTTACGTGTTATGTTTCAGTAAAGTTCGTCGTATACATGTCTATCTATATCGATGTAACGTAACAGAGAGAACGCGCGTGGTGATGTGAGAACGTGTTGCTTGTCAAGTGTCGACGTGTGCATTGAAACGGTCGCGTGACGAAGAATCGCCGAAGTAAATAGTTTCGTTTCGATCTTTTCGTTCTGGTCGCGCGTTTCTTCTTTAGTTTCTTTAGAAAATCTTTTTTTCGCTTCCGAACGAAATCACTCTTACAGAAAAGGGGCTGTGTTTTGAAAGAGAAGAGTTCGTCGTGATAAAACGTTAACGTGGTTAACCGGCGGTGGTACGCTCTGCACGTTACACGTGCATTCGATAACCTGGATCTCGTCCCGACGACGAGTCACTCCGTTTCATCGGTAAGTCATCGATCTCAATATTGGTAAACGGTATGTTACCTTTCTCGCATACGGTAATTCTTGGATTTCGTCGTCGAACCGTGGGCTTGCGATCAAATTCGAACATCGTCGAACTAAGATTTGTTATTTTTGGAAACGATCGTATTTGCTTTCGAAATGCGTATTATGTTTGAGGTAAACTCGGAACGCCATCTATCGGGCGATGGTTTAACTTTATGAGTGACGCCGATTCTAACATTCAGAGAATTAACACCGATCGTGGGATTTTCAAGTTATTTCACAGTAGTTCGATTCAACAACGAGAGAGCACGATTCGCGCGTTGTAGCCATTCGTTTACCGACGAAATTCTATTTTCAACTGTAATAAAACTATATCACGTTCGTTTACGTTTATCGCTGTATTTATTCTAGACCAGAGAGATTCAATTATAACCACGATAATTTATAACCATACGAAAATGTACTACTTTCTTCGTTCTGTTGAAGGAAGGGAGGGGGGATGCTTAACGATGTTATTCAGGAGAAATTAGAAGAAACGAGGAGGTACGGATTACAAATGGTAGTGATGTTGAGTATGAGGAGGGCAAATGGCGGGAGCGAAGGGGGAGGGGATTGGAACGGGGAACAGGTTTAACATCGGTTATATACACCGAGTAAGAGACTCGTTCGTGTACGTACGTCTATTGGATCTCTTGCTTTCGCTTTGCTCTTCCGTTTTCTTACTTTAGATAACTCCCCCTCCCCCCTCCCCCCTCCCCCCGCACCCCATTCTCTTCTTCGCGTTCTTTTTCTTCTCCAGGATTTAACTATTCTCCGCGTTGTTACTTGCAAAAAAGCTTTCGAATTCGATCGGCTGGAAAATCGAAATATTACTTCAGACAGAAAGGATCGAAGATTCGATACGTCGTTTGATTTTTTTCTTTGGCGATAAAATAACGAACGAAACCAACGAGGGTCGTTAATCGGAGTGATATCGTTTGTCGAAATCGACAGATTCACGAAAGCGTTTTCATTTCGGCCCGATCCTAACTTTCTTGTTCGTGTCTCTTACGTTACCGTCTTCCTATCTATCTACCTACCAATCAACCAACCAACCAACCAGCCTACCTACCTACCTACCTACCTACCTACCTACCTACCTACCTACCTACCTACCTACCTACCTACCTACCTACCTACCTACCTACCTGCTTGTCTGTCTGCCTCCTTGCTTACCTACCTACCTACCTGTTCCCTTTCTTGCTTGCCTGCTTGCCTGCCAGCCTGCCTGCCTGCTGTTACTTCTACTGGAAAAAGTTACGTATCGTGCACCTTACCTTCTTTTTTCTCTTTCTATCATCGGTTGTCTTTCATTATCACTTCTTGTCGTCTACCTCATTCGTTAACGTTATCAACCTTTGAACGATATCCTAATTTCAGCAGGTGTCACTCGTTTGTTTCGATAATCGTCGTTGGATAGAATTGATGCAGGAGCAACGTTTTCCCTCGATCGGTACGGTCCTCTCCGTTACGAATGTTCGTTTACCGACCGGCCCACTTACGAATTTTGTATAAAGTCTGTCTCGAATTTTAGTCAGAATATTAAATCGCGTTACGACCGAGTTTCCTTTCTTCTCTGGGATATAAAACGCGTTACGATGCCACCTGGTCGACTCGTTCGAACGAAAACCGTGGCACGACCCTCCCACGAGAACATAGGCCGTAAGAATCGAAAGTCGTCTTCCAGATGGCGAGGAAACATGGTGTAAAGGACGAAGAATAGCGAGCATTTTTTAACATTTTGTCAAATCGTCTAAAAAAAAAAAAAACGTAAGCAGGGGAGGATGTAACGGAGAAGATAGAAAAGTAAGAAGAGTTAGATCGATAATAGAGCGTGGAGGAGGAAAGGAGATTTCGGACAGGGTAAAGTGGAAATAGATGCACGGGTCGGTGACCGTGGAGAAACGCGAATAACGCTGTTCCCTAAGAGCGAGCAGGTGGAGGAGACGATGGTGACGATTGCAACGACGAGTACAAGCAGGGGCGGAAGAATCGCAGCGTTACGTCGGACGTATCGCCGATAGGTTGGCTTTGGGTTTTAAAACTTGGCCGATGGTTACAACGGATGCGTATTCGAACTATCGAAACGCCTCGAGGCTTCGACGTATGCGCTCGTAAAAATCTGTATAGGTAGACATTTGATCGCTTGGGTACAGATGGCTCGTCGGAAGGTCGATCCTTTGGAATACGCGTTCACAGTCTTAGAGAAAATTCGCGTCCAACGTAAAAATCAGTCCGATCGATTTCTACGATCGGACGGCACGTAACATTTTCGTCGCGTGTAATCCAGCGAATCGGAGACGAGTCGAAGCGACCGTTGGGAACGCGGAAGCACAAAGATTTCGTGCGTGCTTTTACTCGTGGTGCGAAACATCGAACGAATGGAATCGACGAAGCTACGCGCTCGTCGAGGCCATTGACCGATAGAAGGGAGGAAGGAAGGAAGGAAGGACGCGCGTGTCCCGTGGCGGAAAGGATACCGAGACGGGGTTGACAAATTGCGGATATTTCGCGAGAATCTCCTCGCGGATTGACTGTAGAAATAGAATCGCGGTCTCTACCGATCGTTAGTCTGGTTAGGAGCGTGAAACGTAACAGCACAAGACGTTGTAAGAAATCTTTTCGGCCGAAGGGAAAACTTTGTCAAGCAGTTTGACAAATCGATACAAATATTTCGTTTGTTTCAGAGAAACGAGGGACTGGACTTTTCGTTGAACGTCCCGCAGCATCATCACTCGACGTCCTACCACCACAATAGCTACGCCATGGCTGATCAAGTAAGTTTCTATCGTATTCCGGCTCGATTCTACGCCGTTGTATTTATGGCGGGGTTCGACGCGCTTCTTCTCGGCTTTCATAACAACACAAGGTAGTCACCGTGCCTGTGGTGGAGCGGAGCGAGACTGAGCCGTAGGAAGGGATGGAAGGTTGCGACAGCGAAACGAGAACCCCTCGACGAGAGGAGCGTTCGTTCGATATTTTAACCGCGAAAGTCGTTGCGATTAACAAGCCGTTGGAAATTGGCGAAGGAAATTCGACTGTCGGGAAGAAGACTCGCAGCCCGATCCGATATCTGGCCGTGGTTACGTGTCGGATGGTCGAGGGTATAGGTGCTAGTGCAGGTGCAAACGGGTGGGGGCGGAGACGCGTGGGAGTGCAGGGCTCGGGTTGCGACCGCGGGCCGCGGACCATGGGCCACGGGCCACGGGCCACGAGCCACGGGCACCAGGCGTCTTCGTATATACATACGTGGCGAACGAAGGGAGCGAATGAGAATAGGAACGCGGTCCAAGGGGGTAGGAAAGATGGGACGACTATCTTGGTTAGGCCGGATAGGCAGAGGACGCGAACGTGGCGGTGGTGGAGGCGGTGGCGGCAACGGCGACGGGGTTGGGAACGGGAACAGGCATGGGTACGGGCACGGTTACTGGGTAGGGTACGGGGGCAGGAGTGTCGAACGGGTGGGAAGGGTATAGGGCGGGAGGAGAATAGAGGAGAGGAGAGGAGAGGAGAGGAGAGATAGAGGAGGAGGAGGCGGAGGAGGAGGGGTGTAGAGAGAAAGAAAAGTTTGGAAGCGGTGCGCGGTGGAGGAAGAAGATGGATAGACGCGCGTAGTCGATTCGGAGATGGAAAGGGAGGAGGAGGATGAGAAGGAGGAGGCCGTGGAAGTGGATGAGGAAGAGGAGGAGGAGGAGGAGGTGGGGGAGGGGGAGGAGGTGGTGCGCGAGAGTAGGAGTAGAAGTAGAAGGTGTAGGAGTAGTTGAAATAGGACGGGTACGGGTACGGGTACGGGTACGGGTACGTGTACACACGGGCGGCGTCGGGACGTTACGGGGTGAAGCGCGGTGAAAAGGGACAGGGGAGAGAAGAGAGAGGCGAGAGCGAAACGATAGAGTAAGAGAAACATCGCGAGGTAAGGGGTAACGCTCGCGATGGGCACGGCGAGGGAAGAGAGGCAGAGGTGTACTCGATCAATAGGCAAGTACGTTCCTTCAAAGGAAAATTCCTGATGCTATTAAATCCAATTTAAAAACTTTTATTCCCCGTGTCCCGACGCGCTCTACACGGCAAATGTATTTTCCTCCGTTCCCCGCTCCGAAACGCTAATAAATTGCTGAAAGGATTTCAAACGATACGACGACGAGGATGCTCTCTCTCTCTCTCTCTCTCTCTTTCTCTCTCAATCTCAATTTTAATCTCAATCTCAATCTCAGCGTCTCTCTTCTACGAGTCTCTCTACCGTGCGTATTTCGTTGATCGGACGACTATACGGAAGCTCGATTAAGCAGGAGGAGCAACAGCCATATAGGCGCGCGATGTCGTACGTTTCGAATCGGCGACCGTACTCGTCGAATCACCGATTGAAATGTCCAATTCGTTGCTTTCCTTCGTAGACGTTTCACACTCCCAGTTTCGGTGACGAGGATTTCGACATCCCGGCTATCCATTCGCACTCGCATCAGCAGCAGCAACAGCCGCAGCAACAGCAGCAACATCAGTCGCAGCAACAGCCTCAGGCTCAATCTCAACACGATCCGATGCACGGTTACCAAACGCAGGTAAGTTTCGTCCAGGACGAGACAAAAGTTTCGCAGGGGGCGAGACGTTGCGCGTCGTGCGCTTTCCGCTTTTACGGATTCGTTCGAATGATAAGCGCCGTTCGAACGGCTTTCGCAGATGATGCAAACCGGCAGCGTGCAACAATCTCCGGATGGGTTGAATCTCGATCCGGGTGGATATCAGCAATCTCTTTATCTGCAGCAGGACCACACGATGCAGCAGCCGATGAGCGTTAGGTGAGTCGGAGCCGTAATCGGATCCGCGTGCGATGTAGATAACGGATGAGATAAGTTTGCCACTGAAGCAGAACCGGCGCGCGATCGCCAATTCCATTCTTGAATTCGCAAGAAACCATCCTCGTTAACTATCTACAAACATCTTTTTCTTCGATGTTTTCTGGTAGCTCGACGTATAGTAACTCGCAGGGTTCCTATGCGACCATGAATTCTCCGCGGCAACAGCATGGAAATCAGCAGATAATGTTGCTTCAACAGCAGCAACAGCAACAACAACAAGCACAGCTGCAGCAACATATACAGTACATGCATACTCAGCAGCAGCAACAGCAGCAGCAGCAACAACAACAGCAGCAGCAGCAGCAGCAATTGCAGCAACAAATACAATATAGGAGTCCAACGGGCGGCAGTCCATCCGCGATACAGTCAAACGCGATCCCCGAGGCAAACAACAATACTACCACTAGCGAAGATAGCGACGACAGTACACCTCATTCCGGAATGGTGAGTTTTAGTCGATCGATTGGCACGCATCTCGAATCTGACCGATCATGTATAAACAACGAACGAATCTGGCACGATTCGCGGTCGTTTGTCCAGATTACCGGCATTAAACGACCCTCGCCGGAACCGACCGACGTTGCAGCAAAAAATCAAAGGAAACCAAAATCGCAGAAAAAGAAGAAGAAAAGAGACCCCAACGAACCGCAAAAGTGGGTATTCTTTTTGCTTCTCCTTCTTTCTTTTTTTCTTTCTTTCTTTCTTTTTCCGCCGACTCGTGTCTCGAGCTGTTTAGCGTAGTAGCGCGCGTGCGCTATAATAGATCTCGAAGGCAGCCCGATCGAATAGAATCTAGTTTCGGCAAACCAGAAACAGCGCGATAAAGAACGTTCGAAAGATCGATTAGATTGCTCTCCGTGAAAAAATTATGCGCGTCGATGATCATTTTCTCTCTCTCTCTCTCTCTCTCTCTCTTTCTCTCTCTTTCTTCCTTCGTCGTAATGGACACGCGCTATTTATTTTACAGGCCTGTTTCGGCGTACGCTCTATTCTTCAGAGACACCCAAGCCGCGATAAAGGGACAAAATCCGAATGCGAGCTTTGGCGAAGTTTCCAAGATCGTCGCTTCGATGTGGGATGCGTTGGATACCGAGCATAAGAACGTGAGTACACGCAAAACGTAACTCTCTTCCTTCTTCTTTCTGCTGCTTCCGTGATGCTGCTGTGGGCTACGTTAGAGAAATTTCGGTTTCCTCTGGACCAATGAATACGAAGAAAATGATATTTACGTAGGTTTACAAGAAGAAGACCGAAGCAGCGAAAAAGGAATATCTGCAGGCACTGGCAGCGTACAGAGCGTCTCTAGTTAGCAAGGGTGCGGCCGAAAACGAACAACAACATCCACAGCAGCAACCGCAACAGCAGCCATCGTCGCAACAGCAACAAGTTCAATATACGGCGTATGGTAGTTACGCCGGCAATGGAACACCGGCAAACGTCTCGTATCAGGTGTATAGTCCGCAGCCTCAACCTTCTTCGCCTCAGCAGCAACATCCGCATCCTCATCCGCATCAACAACTTCAACATCATCAGCAACCCGCGCAACAAATGCAGATAAAAAAATCTCCTCACCATTTAACCATGGCAGGAAACTCGCAGCAGCAACAAACGCAACAGGTAATCGTCTTTCTTCGTCCGTTCATCGTCTCTCTCTCTCTCTCTCTCTCTCTCTCTCTCTCTCTCTCTATTTTTCCGTCGTCGCGTTACGCGTCTTAAGAGTCGTGCTTTTCTTTCAGACTATGATGACTACATCGATGGCGCCAACGCATATGTCGCAACAACAACCGTCGCAACAACAGCAGCACATGCAGCAACAGTACATGCAGGTCAGCAGCGATGCGAATTCATTTTCGATCGTTTCTCTCTCCCTTTCGTCCTCTCACACTTTCATCATAGCGCAACAGCCCTCTTTCTCACATTCTTCGTCATCCTGTTCATTCTTTCCGTTCGTGTACGCTTAACGCGTGAAAAGCCGCGACAAGCACGACGCGTAGTAGCAACGATATGTCGTGGTGCGACGCTGCCAGTTGCCAGCAACAGCGCCAGGCAGCAGCGAGTGCAACTTGCGAGTATGTTACCGCGAGACAAATCAAACAGTAGAACACGTGTACGTTTTCGCAGATGCCGCAGCAGCAAGTGCAACAAGTGCCGCAACAAACGCAGCAACATCACCAGCAACAGCAGCAACCGTCGCAACAGCAGCAGCAGCAGCAGCAGCAGCAAATGATACATTCGAATACAGCAAAGAGCGATTCGTTGTCGAGTTCACCGTCGACGGTGAACTCCGTAACCCAGGCTGCGAACATGGCTGGTCAGAGACAGACGTCGAACGCTTGTATACGTCACGGATGCCCGAACCCCGCCGTTGCAAACAGCGAATGGGAGGACGAGTATTGCAGCAACGAATGCGTGGTCAGCCATTGCAGAGACGTGTTCACCACGTGGGTATCTTCGAACCAAAATCCACAACAAAATTTCTCGACCGTGAAATAAGGACGACGGGCCGAGCTGGGTGAAGCGCAGCGATCGTTTAAAATGTTTCCTACCGTTTGTTGTAGTCGCGGAACACGAATATACCTGATGTTCAAAGCGTGATCCGATTCGATATCTTTTGTACATATGTCCATCACACAGATACACACGCACGTACACACGCACGTACATACACACGTACACGTGCGCGCACGCGCACACGTACACGCATACACACACGTGCGCGCGCGCACACACACGCACACACACGAGGTTTCGCGTTAAATCAAAAGACGAACGACCGGAGGATAAAACCGCGCTAAGCGAATCGCTACCACAGATCTCCAAGTTTCGTTTGAAAGACTGCGTGCGTCGTAGCTCGATGCCCGTCAACGCGGATATGTATTTGCCGTTTCACTTTTCCACTGACTACGATTTTCACGCGAGGACGAGCAACGTAGCTGCGTAATCGCGAAAGAGTATTAGTATCGCCAAAGTATAGCAGCCGGCAAGATCGGGCTGCAGTTCGAAGGAATCGATCTCGTTATTGCGCGTTTACCGATCGCGCGAAACGTTCACGCGCCGCATACGCGCTATCGAAAACGAAAAGTAAGGGTGAATCGCGCGCGACCGTAAACCAAGTTGCATTCCTTGAACGTCTAGTTAGGGACCGTTTAACGATAGATAACAGTAATTTCGTAGGAATATATTCACAAACGTTAGGATACGTCTATTCCAAACTGAACTCGCATAGGTGCACCACACGCCGTGTCCAAGTGGTAGGGACGAACAACCGTAAAAATGAAAAGAGCACAAGTATATTTGCCTGCTGATATCGAGCGGCGTTCGACGACTCGTTTAGAATCGATAATCGATGCGAGAACGCGAGTGACGAGCGCGAAAAGCAAGACACGGCGAAGAATGGGAGAAGAAGGAGAAAGGACTGGCGGTTGGTAGCCATCACGAATGGGTGACGCAACTTATTTTTGTATAATTTTACAAAGAAGGAGAAAGTCGCGGAGAAGATTCGTGCAGATGCTAGGGAAGACGGATCGTTAGATGGCACGATAACGGTTCGCCGAACAGATTCGCAAGGCCGATCCCATTGTTTTCTTCGTCTCTGCTCGCTTTCGTTGCGTATCGTTTCTTTTCGTTGAATCGATATCGATATCGGCATTACGTTCTCGACGGTTATACGTTCGAATCTGGGGATGCGAACGATGCGAACGAAGCGAACGAAGCGAACGAGTCGACGTTATTTATTTCGAGACGCGATAGTCCGTACTGACGCGAGTCTTTAGCCGTTCACGATCGCCGAACAAACAGTGACTTGATAACGGTGGAAAATAAAGGTAACTTAACGGCGAGAGGGAGCCTGAAAACGTACGCGTGCGTGTGTACACCCTTCCAAATCTTTGCATCTGTTGTTCTCGACGGCGATTCTGCACGATTTCTGACTCCAGAAACAAGTGGAATTAGCAAGTTAATATGTTTGTATTACGAAAGATCATGTAGCTTTTCCGTGACAGACAGGACTCACGTGTCCATACACGCGCGCGCATATAAACGCGTGGCATCGATAAGTTTTTAAACAATTTTTTTTTCTTCCTAACACTATCCTTGTACATACAAAAAAAAAAAAAAGAATAATATTCCGTAGATTTGTAAGTCTCTACGATGTAAACATAATCTATAGTGTAACATATTGATAATGGCATAACTCACATATACACACATACGTATATAATCGTATATACAAGAGCGCGCGCGCGCGCGCGCGCGTACGTATGTGTGCATGTGTGTTGTCTGTGGTATATAAATAAATAAATAAATAATTATATATATGTATATCATATACGTATATATAATTAAAAAAATGTATATCATATATATATATATATATACATATATATAATATGATATAGAAATATATGAATAATATAAATGTAAAAATTAATCGGTGACGTCGTGCATACATGTGTACATAAGTACGTACCTACATACGCATGTATACGTATACGCGACTCACGCCTGTATGTACGTATGTATATATGAATGTGCACACGTAGCAAATGAAACGACAGATGCGAATAATAACTGCGTTGTCGTTGTTGAATGTAAACAATCACTACATAGATGGTTATGAATTGGCCGAATTGCCCGAAACGCGACGATATTTCGCACGCGGACGTACGATATCGATCCACGATCCAAAATACGGCGGGATTCGAATTTTTCCAGGGTTAGACTTAATCACGTAAATCTGTATACCGAAGAACAAAAACACAAAAAACAAAGAAAAGACGAAAAGAGAAAAAAGAAAATAAAATTTAGAAGATATCCAACTAATCGTGTATATCGTCGATACGTTAATAGTAGTACCTTGTGTCCCTGTTTCTATTATTTACCGTTACATGCCATTGCACTTACATGTACATACGCGTAACAATGCAATACTGGAAAAGAATTCAATTTTCTTTCTATAGAGTTTGCCTTTTTTCATGTAACAGGTTGAGTGGAGTAAATGTATACGCATCCACTCGATGGTACAACTATCGCGAGTTACACTCGAGAGCATTTTTTGCAAGTGGACAGACAACATTGGCGTTGAGAGCGATTATCCGATCCGATAGTGGCTCGAACAGCGACTCTCGACGCAATGTTCACTCGCGCGAACGATACTCTCGAGAGCAACCGACGATAGTTTCACTCTCACGCGCACGCCTACCTTAACAGAGATTTTTAGTTCGACGAGCTGTATTACGGGCGACAGTATTCGTTGAGCGAATAATCGATCCTTTCAAACGGAACGTAGTTTTCTATCAGCCAGGACGATATACCGTCAAGCACGTACCGTCGTTAATGTATGCGTAACACAATGACTATAGTTTTTATTTAAAATTACTTTACGAGGTACATTTATATATACATAAAAAATGTATGACTAATACATTTAAGCTTACGCAATATGGACATATTCGTACACGTGCAGTAACGTAATTGTAACACTTTTTTTTTTTTTCCATTTTCGTTCTTATACTCTGCGAGTTTAATTTCTTATTTCTTGTTCATTTATTAGAATCAGCTTTCGATGCGAATTATCAACGATTTACATCTAACTTGTATCGATTTTCTACGAACGATACCGGAATGTTGCAAGTCCCTTTGGCCGAAACAAATAAAATTCTCGCAAAAATGTCAACAACAAGTTCCGTTACGACGATCGCCATACACGATCCCGGAATCGATAGTCGAACGAATCGAGTTCGGTCGAGTCGAGTCGAGTCGAAGTTGATAGAACGGAGAAACGGTCGTCTCCGCGTTGGCAATCGGTGTGGTCGCACGAAACAGATATAAAGAGGAGTGACGAGGGTCTGGAACGAGATAGCGCGCAACTTTGAACAAAGGGAAACGAAATTCATATAAACGATGCAAATCGCGGAGACGAGGTTTACGAGCGAACGAGGAGGAGCAGGATGGGCAGGAGGGGAAAGGGGAGAAAAAGAAGAGAGACAACGAAGGCGGGGAAAGAGACGGGCTCAGCCGAACCGTAAAAGACAGGGAAAGGAGGAGACGTAATAGGGGAAGGTGGGAATTGGCGACACGAATCGACCGAAAAGAACGTTTCGCGCTCGATATTTTCGAAATTTTTGGTAAAAATATGGGACGATACACGACGAACACTTGAGATTCTTGCGGACACATAACATCCAATATACACATGTATTTCTTGTACTCGACGCGCGCATACGCGCTCCTTTATCTCGCGCATACTACACAAAGGTCTGCGTGCTAAAATCTTTGATCCGCGCGATACAATGTTTGTCACGCTAAACCGTACGTAACGTTACGCGCGTTACACAGAACGTATGGGATTCGCGGAAATGATCGATCGATAGATTCGCTCGCATTCTCTCCGTGTTCTCGTAAAATGCACGGCACAAAAATAAATGCTCCTATTTCGATTACATATATTCTCTTTCTCCTTTTCCTTACACGCATCTACGCATAGCTACACGCGCACACACACGGACGCATGCATTCTTCCGTTCTAATCGTAAGTATAACAACGTTGCACACACAGTCTCGCGTACGCTTGTACATCTTTAATTAACTATATGCTTCATGAAATTTCTGCTTTTTACAAAATATCACAAAAATCACACCAGCCTTTGTTCGCGACAAAAAGGACAACCAAATATCGTGCTATGCCGCTCGAAGAAAGATGACGCGAAACGAAACGTCCTTCTTTTACGATGAAAACCGCGGAACCAATCGTTTCGTTTTTCCCGCGGAACATCGCTGCGCACCTCGTATCTGCTTTCGCCACCGCGAACGTCGTCGCTTTCGCCCTCTGTCCTCTGCCCTCGATGCATCGTTTTAAAACGCCTTGTTTCTTGTTTCTTTTTTCTTTTATCACGACTGCTCGCGATTCGCCTCGGCCTCTCGCGCCCGTTGCCGAAAACTCTCGTAATATTTTTAATGGCAATCTCGCGGGAAGGCGTACCGATAGACAAATTAAACGTGAAATCTGGATGATGGGTAAGGCGAGGCGAGGCGAGGCGTGCGAACGCGCGTTTCTAGGGCAACTTTACGCGAAAGCGTAGAAAACACTTAAACCTACTGTCTTTTAGATTTAGTCGAGAAGCTAGTTTCGCCCGATGTCCGCGATTTCTGCTCCGTCAAGCTACGCTAGACGAACAACGTGCGACAGCGAAGCGGAAGAGGCGCAGCGGAAAAGGCTCGCCTTTTATAATCGGCGATACCGATGTCAGCGACAACGGCGACGATGACAGTGGCGGCGACCAGCTGCGACATCAGCAGCAGCTGCCAACTCACAGCTCACAGCGGCTTCGTGTCGGTCGTCGCTCATATTTTATAAAGAAGCGATGCGAACGCAACGATAGCCTCGTGACCATTTCGAAACACGATCGACGAGCAGCTTCGCGTCTTTCTTCATTTGGCGTCATCCTGTTCCATTGGCTCCTCGGAAACTTCTCGGGAATGTTCTGGGGTAGTCCTGAAAGAGAAGCGGCTGTGAGCAACGGGCGCAAAATGAAAAGACGAGTATACCGCAATCTAGCTAGCTATCTATCTAGCTATCTAGCTATCTAGCTATCTAGCTATTTAGCTAGCTAGATAGACAGATGGATAGATGGATAGATGGATAGATGGATGGATAGATTTACGTTAAATTGGTAGGCTGCTGCATCGACAGAGAGGCCATCGCGGAGACCGTCTCGGTTTCGTCGCGCTCTTTCTGTCCAGCTTCGATCGCGCTCATCGACACCGTGTGCGCGTTCAACTTGACGCAAGGCCAATGAGACATCTGCGCGTGAACGATAAAAATGAAAAAAAAGAAAGCCTGGGTGAGAGGTGGAAAGCAGGGCGAAAGAGGACAGGACGAAGGAATAGGGCAGAGCCGCCAAGCGGAGGACCAAGTGGAAGACGATCGTACCTGCACGGCGATCGTCTTTTGCAGCGTGTCGACCGCGTTTTGACAAGGTATCCTCGTCAATTCCTCTTCCCGAAGTTGAGTAGGTTCGTCCCCGAGCAGAGCCCGAACGCATTCTTGGGCGGAGTCGCAAATCGCGGCCAAATCGTAACCACCTTCGAGAGCGAGAACAACCTTACCGTTCGCCAGTCCGAGCAACTGTTGCGTCATCTTGCCGAAGCAAGCTGGACTAACTTTGTAGCCTCCGAGGGGCGCGGGATGGCCAACGGCGGCGTCGAATCCTGCCGAGACGAGGACGATGCTCGGATCGAACGCCTTGGCGATCGGCATCACGATCGTACGGAACGCGGCTAGATATTCCGTGTCACCCATCGGAGGATTCAGCCCGCCGGACCAGGCTACGTTCACGTTGTAGCCGAGACCCTCGCCAGCCCCGCACTCGGTCGGTCCGCCAGTTCCTGGAAAGAAGTTACCTTCGTCGTGCCTGTGTATCGACATGTACAGCACCCGTGGGTCGTCGTAGAACATTTGCTGCGTCCCGTTCCCATGATGCACGTCCTAAACAGACAGTAAACTCGTGGTGGAGTCGGCGATCGTACCCGAGTTGCCGTGGTCGAGATCGCGACAGAAACGAGCGCGACAACTGACGAACGATGAGGGAGGGGGGGAGAGAGAGAGAGAGAGGGTATAGAAGTAAATCTTACCCAATCCAGGATCAAGATTTTCCTGATATCGAGCTTCTGTTGAAGCAATCGAGCAGCGATCGCGACCGAATTGAAGAAGCAGAAACCCATGGCCTGGTTGGTCTCGGCGTGATGTCCCGGCGGTCGTACGACGGCGAAACCGTTCTTGATGTCACCCATGGCGGTTTTAAAGGCCAGATCGACGACGCAACCGACAGCCATTCGGGCGGCCGGCGCGGTATTCAGTTCGTTCCACGTGGTGTCGGAATCGACGCCTACTCCGCCGCAGGGCAGCCGTACGAAACTCTTGATCGGAAGCTGAGAGAGCTTGGACACGTCGAGCTTTTGTCGGTTCATCGGATTCGTTCCTGCGCGCGACAGCACGTTTTATTTTTTCTTTTTTTCTTTTTTGCTTTATTTAGGTCTATAGACTAGGCGCGGTTGTTTGTTCAGCAGAGGTGGGTGGTTGGTCGCGGCTGTAATTGGAGAGCGGCGCACTCACCGAAGAGAAGAGCGTGAGCCTCGCTGTGACACGTTTGAATCTCCTCGAGGGTGGCTTTGCGCGAACGTATTCGATCGCAGCGTTGTAGCAGTCCGGTCTCCGAAAGCCGCGCCCAGACGCTCTGCAACCTGCCTCCGTGCTCGGGATGACCACGAACCGTTTCGCCGCAGACACAGGCGTGCTTCAACATTAGCGGATCGTAGGCCAAACCGGTAGTGGATCGATGGGAAGAAGCGCGCGCGAACAGATCACCGGTGGTGGCTTGGCTTCCCTGAGGACCTGCGTCGCGCGCTAAGCACAGACAAACAGAGAGAGAGTGGAGCAAGCAGCGTGTAGGATGGTGGTCGCGTTCGAAGTACGAGGGGCGACGCGGCGACCTAAAGGCGCGCAAAGGTAAAGGAATCGCGGGCGGTCAGCTTACTCAAGTGAACCAATGGACTGGACAGCGCTCTGGACAGCGGTCTCGCGGTGGGCTGACTGCTCCTGCTGCCGCCGCCACCGGTACCGCTTCCGCCGTAGGCCGTCGACGACTCGTTGGATATTTGCAAGGTGTGTCTCATCATCAGATCTCTCTGCTGTTGAAGAAACTGTTCGCGGTCCCGCTGCTGTTTCGAGATCTCGCTCTCCTCCGACAAATCCTTCTTGCCTCCGGTAAGATCTATCACCTCGGCGGACTCGTCGTTCTCCGGGGCTTCGTCCAGCTGATTCGCCTGTCCCCGAGACCCGACGCGCGTCAACACCGTTTGACGAATCTGCTGTTTGAGGTAGTTGTGCGCCTGCTGCTGATCGTGCAGTTGCTTCTCGGCCAGGTACTCCTCGTAGTGGGTCTGTGGCGCGATAATGCCACCCTGCAGCATCGGATGACCCAACGGCAGAGGCGCCGACTGAGTCCTACCTGTGGGAACGGAACGAGCGACCAAGGGACGCGTGAATCGGCTGCCGGGCTGGAATGGCGCGAGTGGCGCGCGGCGATTCCTCCCGGGGATCTCGCCGCGGTGCCAATGAGAATTGTTCGCGCGTGCCAGTTGTTCGCCGCCGGCCGATACCACGATTCCGTCGCGGTCTCCGCGGAAATCTGACGACAGCGTAACGGGACGAAGGGCGGATCGCAGGGCGGATCGCAGGGCGAAGGAACGGATCGGCAGAATGCGCGAACGATGGTGGCACGCGCGCCGAAAAGACGGGCTGCCAGCAAAGAAGAGAGAACATACTACCTAAAGGCCGGTGACCAGCCTTTTGCAGCCTCGCGTGCGCTACTTGCGTGTCCGTGATGGGAGCGGTGGCGGTGGCGGTGCCGTAAACCGCGGACGGGTGTTGCCGGTTCGTTATCGGCGGGTGTTCCATGTTCTGCATCTGTTTGTGAACGTAGCCGCCGCCGCTCGACGCAGCGTCTCCTCCTTCGATCACCGTCAACGATGGGTAGAAAGGCAAGGTGCCAGGCAACATTTGTCCGGTAAGCGGCATCCCTAATCGGGCGGTGAACGCCGCGCGTACCTCTGCCTCCGAGACGGTGGCCAATTTCGTACCGGTCTGCGAATAGAGACGCGAGAACCAGCCGCGTTGTCCTTTAGAGAGCGACGATCGGCGGTCGCGTTACGCGATCGGCGGTTAAAACACTCACCGTGCTGGAACCGGATGGAACGTGAGGTCGCCCCAGCGAGATGTTGGGCATGGACGGTGAACTGAACAACGACAGATCCGACAGGCTACCTTGTTGGCTGCTGCTGGTCAATGGACCCCCGTAACCGGTGTTTTCCGTCTCCTGCGAACGAAAAAGACGAGAAAGAAAGACGGCATACACACACACACATATATATATATATATATATATATATATATACATATATACATATATATATATATATATATATATAAAGAGAGAGAGAGAGGAGAGAGGACGAACGACACGCGGTTCACGCGTCTTGGTCTGTACTCACCTCTTGGATCGCTGCCGCTGCGTTCGCTGCCGCGGTGGGACTCGCTTGAGAATTGTTTACGGTCGGCGGTGAATTAGGCCCAGATTCCGGATTACTGCTAGAATCTGGAAAGCGTTCGATCAGCGAGCGGCGATGAGCGTCGCGAGGTTTGCCTGCAACTCGTCGCGTACGAGACTGGAATTCGGGAAAGCGAGCGAACAACCTGTCTCCCCCCTCGGCCTATCTCGCGCGCCCGCCGCTGCTGTCCCGAATTCCTTTGCGCGAAAGGGACGCATCGCGCCCGTCGTTTCGCCTTCGGTTCGCGTTCGCGTTCTCGTTCTCGTTGTCGTTGTCGTTGTTCGTTGTTCGTTGTCGTTGTCTCGGCGATCGAAACGCGCGAAACGAGCGAAACGAGCGAAACGCGGATGCGACGCCGAGGCGAAACGAGAGGAGACTCGGTCTCGGAAATGTAATGTTAATTCGGTAACGTTTGTTGTCGACATGCTGTTACTGGACACTGGCAAAAAAAGGCAAAAATCAACGATCGATTAATCGAAAACACGGGTGCAACGAATTGTTTGCTAATGCTCACGCAGGAACAGTCGATAACTCGACGATCAATCGAACGAATTTCGATTAAGCTCGATCGAAGGACGTACTTGCTAGCAGTGATTTCCGCTTGAGGTGCGACAGCAGGCGATCCTTCCGGCGTGCCATCAGCGGTGAATTTCTCGACGCGGCCATGTTCCTCTCCACGCGTTGCTTTAGTCGCACCTTCAGCAGGTTCGGCTCCGAGGCTGGCCAATTTTAGCCAGGGTTAGTTGTTGGTCGTCGTCGTATCGGGCCGGAGAGTAGTGTAAAACGATGGCACAGGGTTCGGGTAGCGGACATCGAGGAGCACGGGGCGATCGCGTGGAACGAGGAACGAGAGGAGCGCGCGAAACGACACGACGCGCGAGCGTGTCGACGAAACCGCGCGTCTACGCGATCCGTCCGACGACCCGATCGATTCGACCAACGCGACCAACGCGACCACCGTGTCACCAAGTTCGCCTCTCTTTCGATCCGGATCGCGGACCGTGTCGGTTCGTCGATCGTCGACAAGCTCGCGATCAGGACAACGACGGATGCTCGTCGATCGGATGCAGGGGCTACGGTGTCTCCGCCTTTCTGTCTCTCTCTGTCCTGTCTTTGCCTCTGTGTAGTATCTTTGCGTGCGTGCGTGCGTGTTCGTTCGTTCGTTCGTTCGTTCGTTCGTACGTTTGTCCACAGGCAAGATGATTGACGGCTGGGGGTGGGGTGGGGGCGGGGGCGTCGCAAAAAACCATGCTTTAGTTGAGGCATTCTACTATCGTACATAGGCACACATAGAAAGAGACTACCTTCCACCAAATATGCTT
The DNA here is from genome assembly GCA_014737385.1 of Bombus superbus. Classification (NCBI taxonomy): domain Eukaryota; kingdom Metazoa; phylum Arthropoda; class Insecta; order Hymenoptera; family Apidae; genus Bombus; species Bombus superbus. The sequence goes on along the minus strand of JACXIK010000019.1, from coordinate 12,274,417 downwards.
ATCACTCGACAACACGGGAATTTATAGTATAACGTGTATCGGCGCGTGATCGCGCCTACGTACCTGTTTTCCGCAGAGGAAAATCATCGGCGAACTTTTCTTGCAGCATCTGTGGCATCCGGTAGGGATGCGAAGCGTTCGCGGCGCCAGCCGATTCCGCCGATTGCGGTTGCAACCTGACCAACAAATTCGCGGCTTCTTGTTCAATCGGTTCCACCAGTGTCGTTCGCTCGGTGGATCGAGCGACCGAGCGATCGACCGTTCCATCCAATCGTATCTGTTTTACTCGAGTACACCCCCTGCGTGGGATCCTCTTAGGGGGCAGGGGCGAGTGGCGGGAGGGGAGGGGAGGGGAGGGGTGGAGCGCGGCGCGCGGTTTCGTCGAAAAGCGTGGCGGCGGAAATAGAAAGAACGGAACGGGGAGCGGAACTGACCGGGCTGCGGAGAAGAAGAGAAGAAGAGAAGAAAGAGAGAAAGAAAGTGGCGGTGCGGCGCGGCACAGCGACGAGGAAGAAAGCGAAATTGCGGGCGAGCAGCGAGCGAACGGGTTAGAGAGGCGGAAAGCGCAAAGTATCGCGAGAGGATGTACTCGAGGAAGATGGACGACGACAACGCATGGAGGGCGGCGGGTGAACCCGCGCGCGACAATCGTCAGTCTGGAAAAATATCTCACCAGCTTCTGTATCCGGGTGTACCAGGTACGGCGCCGTTCGCAGCGGCCGCGGCCTCCCTTTGCTTCTTGTTCACGAGGAAACTCTGAAAAATCGCAAGGTTCCCCTCTCAGCGACCACTCGCGCGCAACATTGCCCCTTCCCTCTTCTACCCGTACACCATCCCACTGGTTTTCCTACCATCGAAAACGACGCTACGTTTTCAAACGAAATCGTATCTCCTAGCCCCCGCTGCAACCCGCCATCTCTCCTCTTAACGTTCGTTCTTCCTTTCGATCTAAAACCCCCGCCCGTCCTACCTTCTTCCGCTCCCTCTTATCGCCTATCGCTTAGCCTCTTCGCTAACCTTCCACGACGAAAATCCTCTCTAACCGTGCGGATGGGTTCGGCCCGATACGACCGAGCCCTGCCCGCCATTCAAGTACCTGAAGTCGTTGCTTCACCTCCGTCGAAGCGATCGCACTGTGGTCGTGTTTATCCTTCTTCCTCAGTGCTTCGAGTCTCTCTTTTTCTCTCCTCTGTTCTTCCAGCTGTTTTTGCTGCTCCCAGAGCTACGACAAAAAGAGAGGGGGGGGAAAAAAAACGAAGAAAAAACACGAGAGAGAAAAGACGCCTCGCTTCGATCGATAACGTGACAGACGGGTAGTAGTACGCGTTACACGACGACGGTGGTGCTGGACACATTGACGGTAACGGCCGGTATCGTCCATTCAAGAAAAAGAGATAGAGATATAGATAGATGGACAGAGCGAGCGAGCGAGCGAGAGAGAGAGAGAGAGAGAGAGAGAGAGAGAGAGAGTGTGTGTGAGGGGGAGAGGGGGAGAGGGGAAGGGGGAACGCGAGCAACGTCCAACGATAATTTTACCGCAAGAAGGGTGAAAGTGGAAGAAGCGAGAAACGACAGGGGGCAAGACACAGCGGGCAAATAGCATAGAAGAGGAGACGAGAGGAGAGAAGAGAGAGGAGAACACGACGAGAATCGAATCTCTAAGGACTCGACGATCTTTAATCCGTCGCGATTTACGACTTCTCGTCCCATCGAGGTACGACGCGCGCGCTCTCTCTATTTCTCTATCTCTTCTTTTCGAGTAGGTCGTGATAGAGACGCGTCGCGAATCGATCGAGTTTACGAGGAAAAGGAACGTTCCGCTGGACTTTCGACTCGGAGACGGTTCGAAGACAATGGATCTTGGACGACGGCGATTCGATACTCGGGAGAGCGATGGTCCGCCTGGTTAGTCACCCTCCCGGGAGAAGGAACCGCGCGGAACGGTGACCGAGAAACGAAATTGACGAGAAGGTGACACCCGTTATCGAACGAGCGAACGAACGAACGAACGAACGTTACGCGACGCGTCGCGACGAACGCGACTTACCTTCAGCTGGTGCATCTGTTGCTCGTGTAACTCGGCCAACTGTCGCTCCTGGGCCTGGTACTGTTGCCGCAGTATTTGTTGCTGAAGTTGATGATGCTGCTGTAGCTGAAAGCACAACCGACGCGTCCAGAGTAACGCTCGAAACGATGCCGAGATTCGTCTTCGTGGCGCGACGCACAGATTCGAGATTCGAGATTCGAGATTCGAGATTCGAATCGAGAACACGAAATCTTTTCCATTGCCGTGCAACGTCGCCGGTCACCGCCCGTTTCGCTTCGAAAGAAACTTTATCTTCTCCGGTCTCGAGTCTCTCGACGACACGGCCAGGGCGAATTGCAAGAACGTTCGAACCTGTGCGTCGATCGCGTTCCCGCGTCAACCGCGATTAAACGGTGGAAACGAAGAGAGGGACAGGCGGAAAGCAGGAGGAGCGTCGCGCGCGTGGAATCGCGGAACCACGAACGACGATCGATTACGTTACCTCGAGTATCTTCTGCTGCAGCACGTGGCCGTGGAGGCTCGCTGGATCGCCGGAGCCAGCGTGATAGCCGCCCGATGTCAAGGTGGTCGTAGCACCAACTCCGCCGACCAAGTCTCTCGGTCTGGACATTGGCGAGCCTGGAGTATCCCGGGCCATCTCTGTGCACGCATATACATATACATATACATATACATATACATACGTAACATACACACGCGTACAAGCACGCATAGGCGATCTTTCGAACGCGCGGTCTTTCGCGCGACGCGGACCTCGAGTTTCGAAGAAATCGGCGATCGTGCCCCGGCGTGCGAACACGCGCCACTGACAACATCCACGCTGAGACGAGAATATCAAGAATGGGAAGAAGCCTGCGCGCGGAAACGGCCGTCGCAACCAGCTCGACAGCGTACGTATTTTTGAAAGCGTCGCGCGCGCGGACTGCCTCCTTCCTTTCTCGCGTTCGATCGGGTCTTTCGTCTTCGACGAATCGATCGAATTTAAGTCGATCTCGAACGAAAAACTAGCGCGACCCGACGCTCTTTCGTTTCTAGGCTCGAGACGATCCCGATTCGTACCGATCTTCTTAGACGTCGAGTTTCCAGTCGCATCGCCGCTCGAACGTCTCTCCGGAGTACGAATCGCGATCGCTCCGTCTCCTTCTCCGTTTGCTTACCTTTCTGCGGTAGATGCGTAAACGCGGACGCGATCTCAACGCTCCTGTAACCCACGTCTTCTGAAACAAGGCAAAAGGCAAACGTTTAGCGGCGCTAGATCGACGACTGTTCTCCTCGCTCTTCTCCTGGCTCTCCTCCTGGCTCTCCTCCTGGCTCTCCTCCTGGCTCTCCTCCTGGCTTTTCTTCCGGCTTTCTCCCGGCAAACTTTTCGCGATTCTATAACGCGCGCGTTTCTTCGTCCCCTGCCTTCTTCGTTCCTCTGCCGCCGGCCTCTCGCACCTTCCGACTTCTCCCCCCCCCCCTCCCTCTTTTCTTACTCGTTTTCTTACGTTCAATTAATTTAATTTATCCGCCTCGCACACGGGAAGTTAGATCCCATTAGAGTATAAAGAATCGTGTGTAACGTAAGAGAACGCCAAAGCAATAAGAACATAAATACGTATAGGGAGAAAGACGAGAAAATTTATGTTCTTACTCCGTTGGCCTTCTCCTTACACGCGATTCTTTCTACTCTAATGGGACTTTGCTTCCCGTATACCAAACGAATAAATAAATAAATAAATAAATAAATAAGTAAATGGCTCGTTCGGCTTGGTAACTCGAACGCGCGCGTTCGTTGAAAGAGGATCGACGTACGGTGGAGCGTGCGCGCGTAAACAAGCGAACGTACGAATTGCAGCGGATTTCGGAATCGGATGGAAACAGAGCGAAAACAGAGCAAAGACGAGCGCCGCGCGAGTGCGAACCAACCGAGTCGAGACGACGAGCGTCGAGTTAGCGGGCGAGCAGAGGTCACTGTACGCTGCGAGAATTCCTTCGAGTCAAGTCCAAGGTTAATCGCGGAGGAGGGCCGTTCCTCGACAGGCTCGCTCCGCTCTTCACCTTTTCTTTCCTTCGTGTTTCTGTTGCCACAGCCGAAAGGTACCGACCGCAATTCCGATCGCCGTCCCTTCCAACGCAAACTCGCAACGCTCGTCGTTCGCGTATTTCCACCTATTTGCGCGTATTCGCGCGAACCTCGCCGCGTGCCCGTGCCATCCGCTCTGCCAAAATTCTTCGTTAAATCGGTCGATTCGCACAACGGAAGCTGTACGCGTGTCGCGATCGTAACGCTGGCCGTTCGAAAGGAGAACGTTCCGAACTTGTTAATTCAGCGACCGGCCCGCGTCGCCGCCTGTCACGCTGTCTCGGCCAAGACGATCGAAAGAGCGCTGCACCGTATCGGTTAAAGCAATTGCCATCGATCGCCGCATCGTACGCGTACGCGTACGCGTACGCGTTTCCATAACGTTCGCCCGGTTGCCTACGTTCAGGCACTTTCGTACACCGCGTTTCGTAGGCGCGTTCGCGCGTTCGTTCGATCGATCGAGACGGTGGTCGTGATTTGGGTTAGATTAAGAGAAGGGAATAAAGCGGCGAGCAAAGTAAACGGACGCGACGAGACGCGGTCGGACGAAGAGAGAATCCACGTCGAGGTATCGACGCCACGCCGCAACGTACCGTTATTATTAGCGAGCGAATGTCGGTGTGTAGGTCAGTTGAGTAGCTAATGTAAAGAGAGGAAAAGGCGACCGCGGCGGTCGGTTCGGCGAGACCAGCGCAGGCGGTGGCTCGTATTTTGCTCGTGCTTTCGTATTTCGGAGCGACCGCGCGTCGCACTCGAGCTTCGTCTCCGTCTTGCGTTCGATCGGACGTCGGCCGACCGAGCAACGTTCGATAAATCGGGAATGGCCGGCGAATCGGCCGAGGATCGAGGCGCAAACGCGTGGGAGAAAAGGCGAGCTCGAGCGGAAATTGGAGTGCGCCGCGTTGCGTCCCGTCGGTTGGCCGAAGGGACGGGGGTCGGTGGGAGCAAAGAGAGTCAAAGTAAGTTTTTACTCGTGTTCCTGGCCGGTGGCCGACTAGCTAAGATTAGACGAACGTTCGCTATATATAGGATGACATTTATATACGCACCTACTAAACGCGACGGTACACGCGTCCCCCCTTTCTCCTCTGCCGCTCTGCCGCTCGCCCACACGCACGCACGCACGCACGCACGCACACACGCGCCGACTTTCTCCGTTCGTCCCTACGTTCTCCTTTCGACGATCGTTCGAATTATGTCCGGTCCGCGTCGCTTTTCCTTCCGACGCGTCGCGGATTCCCTAATACGTGTCTCGTCCGATCGTTCCGCGTAATTTTTCGTCCGACGCGCGTTGCGCCGTGCGACGCACGCGTTGACGCGATCCTCCGACGTATCTCCCTTTCCCGACCGAGACCGTCGTCCGACTATCGGTATTCCCGGTTGCGACCGTCGCGTTCCACCGTTCATCGAATCGCGTCGAATCGCATCGAAACGCGCGCACCTCGTCGAACCAACGTAAAACGATCGTCCCATCGCCGTTCGATTTTTCACCACCGTGACAAAGTACTCGATCGCTGGAAGCATCGAGCGAGCGAGCGAGCGAGCGAACGAGAACGTCCCGGTACCTGGTCGTAAGTAAAACTCGAGACGGTCCGCGAGTCACGTACCGTTCGTTACGTACCGCGTGAATCGACGCGATACTCGCGCGCTGTAATTGTTCCTATCGATCCCTCTGGTTATTCGTATCCTCGTAATTATTTGCTATCGGGCTGCGTCGCGACTTGTCCGCTCCTTCTGCTCTTCTACGCGCCCGATTACGCGTATTGTCTGTTAAAACGGGCAACGGGCGTAAGAGAAACGAGCGAAAGGAGAGACAGACAGATGGTCGTTTCAACAGGTTGAAGAGACGGAAGAGGGCAGGTCGTCGCAGCGGGGAGGAGGATTCGGTCGGAAAAGCAGGCGACGCGAGACAACGCGATCGCGCGAGCCTGACCGCGTGGGCGTGCACGACTCGTACGTACGTGCTGCGTATTTCCTCGAGGCGAAAGACCAAGCAAGAGGAAGCAAGACCAATGACCCCGTAACGAAAGCGATATCGGAACAACGCGAATCGACTCGACGGTGGTCACGGACCGACGATAGAATTAGACTCGCTATCTCCGTCCGTGTTATTTCGATTTCTTATTCGCCGAAAGCGTTCGGTAACGCGAACGGATCGATGCCTCTCGTTTGCCACGTTTTCCACTGTCGTTTCGTCCGTCTCGTTCTCGTTACGCGCGCCGCGGTGACACGGGGTCGTGCGAAGGATCGCCACGACGTTTCACAGGTTTGAAAGCGAAACGGCCGATCGGACCCACGGTACTGGATCGTCGGCGTTCTAAATTGAACTCGTGACTTGGTCTAAGTGGCGAGAATGATTCGCGGTGACGTCAAGCGTGTTTCAGTTTCTGCTCTTTGTTGCGACGGGTTGGCGAATCGCGGCCGCCCGATTCCTTTCGAGAACGGCCGATCGCAAGAATTCGTTCGACGCGAGCGAGCCTCGTTTCTCGCGCGTAAACGCGTCGACGATCGGGCTGAGCGATTTCGCGTCGCGCCGATATATACTGGAAATCGAGCGAAGAAGAAACGGAGGAGAACGCGGTGTCGAAGCCAGGAAACGCGCGAGCAGCCGTGTGCGCGTGCGCGCTCGCTCGCTTTCGACCGCGATCTCCCGCAAATGTCGGTGGAAAAACGATGAATCGTGTCCGCGCGACGCACACGCGTGCTAACGCGCGACCCGGTGTCGACGAATCTCGCGAACGTGTCCGCTCTCCTTGTCCGTGTCCATCGTTGCACCGGAGTTCGTTCCCCCGTCGCTTCCACGCGAACGATATTCCAAAGAGGTCTGAAAACTAAAAACCCTAAAAACTGGTTCGACGTCTTCCTCTTCTCTCCCTCTCTCTCTCTCTCTCTATAATTTCAATCGCGCTACACTCGCTGGGACACGGGCGCGTCGGTCCTTTGTTTTTCCCTCCCTTTTTTTCCCTCGGCGGAGACATTTCCGCTCGATAGCGCCTCGACGGTACCGCGACACGAGCGACGGCAAAGCGAGCATCGAGTAACGAGGACTCGCGCGGAAGAAACGATAACGCTTTCAACGCGACTGACGAACGTCGGTCGCGACAGCGTTGCCTTTCGTTTCGAAACGCACAAAAACCCGAGAAAACCGAGAAAATAGGGGGAAAAGAGCGGTGAGACGGAGAACGGCAGAGGGGGAGGGGCGAATGGAGAGAAAGAGAGAGAGAGAGAGAGAGAGAGGGAGAGGGAGAAACCAACGGGACAACGGAAAGTTAGAGGAGCGACGCTAGTCGCTCGCGTCGTTACAAGCTAGGCACAACAGGTGTCGGTTGATTTGGAAATGGACTTTGACTCGCGATACAGGATACGGACTGCGAAAGGCTCGTGCTATCCCTCGACGGGATTTCACGGCGAAGACGGACTTTGCGGATTTCACGGACAGCGGTGGAAACGAATGGAAAATACGATACACGACAGGGAACAAAGAGAGGAGAGTTTCGCGCGAAAGGCGAAACGTTCGAATTTCGGGATTGGATTTTTAGAGCGAGTTGCGATGAAATCGGGCGTCGATGGTCTCGTGGCGCGCGTAGGAACCCCGTTTATCGACGTTCGTGCGACGAAAGAACGGTACGTCGAGGAACCAGAGGCGAAACGATCGAAAGGACGCGATACGGAGAAAGAGAAGCGGCGGCGGCGGTAAAAGCGAAATACGCGGAACGAGGAAGGCGCGAAGTATCGAGTCCGCGATCCGCGCGACAGAAAAGAAAGCGTACGTACGCGATCGCGCGTGAACACGCGTTGCCAAAATACACTTTTCTCTCCAACGAATTTATCCTCGTTCTTCCGGAGAACGTCCACCACCTATTCTCGTGCGTTTAATCGGCTGCCTGCACCATCGCGCTCACTGTTATCACTCTTTGCACCAAACGAACACAAAGGCCGGCACCGTCGCCCGAATTTCGCGGCAACCTCGTTCGCCAGGCCGCGTGCATCGCACTTTGAAAACACGGACAAACGCGGTGAACGCGAAAAATAGTGGCTTACGTTTTATCGAAGATGACAGGCCACCATCGAGTCGAGCGAATGAGTGGATGCGTCGGTAATAGAAACACCGTCGACGACGGCGACGGCGACGGCGACAATGACGGTGACGATGACGATGACGGTGACGATGACGGTGACGATAACGATGACGATAACGATGACGATGACAACAACGACGACGACGACGACGACGACGACGACGGCGATAATTTCGAAACGACGACGAAACGTAGAGACTGGAGCGCGGGTTTGCTGGAGCGCGCGCGCGCGCATGTCACGGATAACGAGAGAGAACTGCGCGCGCGGTACGCGCTACCGTTTCTTTCGCGATTCTCTCGCATTCTCTGAGGGTGTCGCGCGCGCACGATGACAGCGCCCTGCCTCGCGAGGCTCGCGAATCTCGGCTATTTATAGAGACCCGGTATTGTTGCGTTCGGAGCACATTTGCGTTACTCGCGCGAGCGCGCGCACAGCGTCGCCAACGTAATTGTAAAACTGCTTCGTTCCGTGCCTCTCCAGTTTGCCGCCCACCACCAGTTTCTATACGACTAAGAGCAGCGGCAGCGGCGGCGGCGGCGGCGGCGGCGGCGGTTGCTGCCGCTGCCCTTCTGCCGCCTTCCTAGCGCCTTTGCGCGTTGCTCCGTTCTCCGCTGCCACGTTACCCTTCTCTCCCCGCCGAATTCACCGTCTCCCCATCGTCCTTTCCACGTTGCTTCGCTCCGTCGTTGAGCCGCTCTTCCATCGCCGAAACTTCCTACTTTGTTCGTACTTTGCTCCTTTTCGTCTCACCGCGACAAGCGCGATAAACTTTGCCGGCCTGTCGTCGTCCCTTCCACTCCTTTCGCCCGATTCCCTTTTCTTTCTCTCGCGTTCCGCTTCCTCGTCGATCGAGGAAACCATTACCTTCCGCGAGCTCGATAACTCTTTCGCTCGCTCGCGCGAGAACGGCCGCTCGGAGATGCTCGAGACGAAACGTCGGAGACGCGAGAATGGAATCGCGGCGGAGAATCGGTGGCTGGACTTTCCGACCGCAGGAAATATGGCTGGCGTCTCGCTCGAATCGAGACAAAGCGTCGCGATGCGCCGTCGTATCGCTCGCAAGTACGCGCGCGATTAGGAATTTATCGTCGATGCATCGCGTTCCACTCGCGCAACTTGGTCGTTCGTTACGTAATGTATAGGATTTTGCGGAATGCGCGCAACCACTCGCTGGGAAACGTACAGAGACGGAAATAGGGAAAGGTATCGGGGCGGCGACGAGACGAGCCCGAAAGACGTTCGCGCCGCTAGCAGGTGGTGCGCGCAAACCGCGGCGATACACGCGCACGCGATCGACTTTCCAAACGTTCGTTCGACGTGGATCGACATCTTTCTTTTCCTTTTCTTTCCCCCTTTGCCACGTCGGCCTTTATACCCCGTCGTTTCTTCTTACCGGTCGCGTACCTTCGATTCCCTTCGGCAGACAGGTCCACGAGACTCGCCAGAGTCGCGAGAAAGCTACCTTCCGAAAATAGGAGACAAGGTCGCCCCTTCTTGAATCATCCGCTACCGCCGTTCGTTTGGTCGCGCCACCCCAAAGCTCGAACGTATCGATCGATCGAACGACGAGCCCCGATAGCGAGACGGTCGTAGTCGCGGTCCGTGGAAATCCTGCTCCGTCGTCGGTCGTCGTTCGGATACGAGAGGAATCGCCGTCGGTTCGTCCCGGTTGCGAAGAGCCGACGAAAACGATCGATTCGCTCGTCGATTCGCTCGTCGATTCGTTCCACCTCGCACGGAACATCGCGTCGATGAATGGCCGCGTCCATTGTTATTTACGATCCATCGATCGAGTCGGAGGAGGCGGACGGCGTTGGAAGGGGAGCGAGGCCGAGAAGGAGGGTAATAGCCAGGAGTGGCAGTGTTTTGAATTTTTCTAAAAGATGGCGCGTGCTAGGTAGCGCTGCTCGTGACTCCAATCCATCCAGGGTCTCTCGTCACTTGCCACTATTTATAGACGACCGCTCGATATGATGTACCGGCGTTATTTTTAGCGGCTTACCTAGCTACGGCCCTTTCACCCCTTCGAAATAGCACCGTGGTAGACGCGAACGAGAACGGTGTTCGTTACGCGTCCAACACACCGACCACGATTCCTTCGCACCGAGATCCTCGAAAATCCATCGCTTCCGCCAATCGTTATCGCCTTCCCTCCTCCGCCTCCTCCTCTTTCTTTCTTTTATGCAACGCGAGCAGCCGCGTACGAGATACGCGCGATACCAGATAGGTAAGTAGAGACAGATAGGTGGGTAGGTGGGTAGGTAGGTAGGTAGGTAGGTACTCTTGGAGCAAAGCGGAGAGACGCGGCAAATGAATCACGCTCGAATTCGTTTCGAGAAAACATTCACGGTCTGGTTCACGTACGCGCGTTTCCGAACCGACATCGCCGCCTATTGTAATTACACGACGAACCCGACAGACGTTTATTCGCGTAGCCGATCACGTAACTCGGTTTAATTACGCGTTGTCGCAATTACACCGTAAACCAGCTTCCGCTTGAAATAGCTAAATCGATACGAACGTTCGGAACGTACGTGGTCTCGCCGCGACGTCTCGGTCCGATATTATCCCGATTGCTCTCGAATCTCTGCAGCCGAACTGGAGCGACCGAATACCTCTCGAAGCGACAGGAGATGGACTTGCGTGTTCTTGCGTCCGCGACACAAACCCGTTCGCCCGCCTAATTGTAACGGAGAGACACGAGGGAGAGAGAGAGAGAGAGAGAGAGAGAGAGAGAATTCGCTTCGTAGGTGGTCTCTCGACGGTAATACGCCGTATGGCGTGCTAGGACAAAAATAGTGGCGGTCCCGTTCGAAAATACCAGCTGCTAAAAATACGAGCAAAAATAAACGTCTACACGTGCAAAAACACGCATTAATATTCGCCGTGCGTCCGACGTTCGTGTTTTCGTGCCACTAGAGGACGATGAGCCGACGGAGGAGACGAGGAAGGAAGAAAGGATGGGACTCGGAGGAGCCGCGCCATGAAACCGGCACTCGGAAAAGCGAAAGGGGAAAACTGCGAACCGCGACCCTTGTCCATGCGCCGGTGTCTCGCCAACGTTACCAGCGTTGTTCGCTGTGTTTGGTCGCCGCTACCGTCGCGTGCCCTTTGCTAGAGCACGCGCGCGAGAAAACAACGATAGGTCCGAGAGGAAAGACGTCGGCGCCGCGAGACACCGGGAATTCCGAACACGGAAGGCCGATCTTATCGGTTCACCCGCTCGTTATTTTCAAACCGTCGTAAAACGCACGGAGCAAGTCCGCCAACGCGTTGGCGCCACCCCGACAGGCTGTAGCGATGCTTTTACTGACTCATCGGAAACGAAAGCGACGGCGACGTGGACGATGGTGATCGCGCCGTTGTCGCCATCGCCGTCGTTGTCTTCGTCACCGTCGCCTCGCGTTACCGGACAAATGAATGCTAAAAAGAAGAAGAGAGAAAAAACAAGAAAAAAAGAAGAAGAAGAAGAAGAAGAGGAGGAAAGAAAGAAAGAAAAGAGACAAAATCGCGCGCGATCCAGGAACGCGTTGTTCCCCTTGCGAAAGTGCAAGCGCGACGCGCGTATGCAGGAAATTAGAGACCGAGACGTCGTCGAGAGGTTAGAAAAAGAGTTAAAAGACACGAGCGGCTTATAAATAGACGGAGGATGACCTTTGCACGGATCAACGTTTACTTTTATAACGCGTTATTAAGCTAGGTTATCGGTTGTATCCCACTTGGTCGCTTCCTTTCGGGCGGATGCCACCGTTCACGAATCTGGGTTATGTTTACTACCCCCTCCTGATTTCTGCAACTCCGCGAGTACCTTGCACGAGGTTTACGCGTGCACGAACTTTGGCGCCTCCTACGTGAGCGCGACGCGACGCGTCGAGCATTTTATTGTCTGGAAAATACACCCTCGCCGGCGTGTGCGCTGCATCGCGCGTCTCGCGGCGAGGGAGGAAGAGCGGAGAGCAGAGAGCAGGGAGCAGAGAGCAGAGCAGAGCAGAGCAGAGCAGAGGCAAGAGAGAAAAATCGGGCTCGATAGATTTTTTCGCCAACGAGAGACACGCGGCGAGAAGAAAGTTTAAGGCCCGACGGAATCTGCTATCGCGCGAGCTAAACCGTGGAAGAAGCGGTAACCTCCGTTCACGTAGCAACTAGCTGTTGCGATAAAAATAGAAATAGCCGTGGCGATCGATCGGCGGTCGTTTCCGTTAGGCTAGCCAACCGACGAAACGTTTTTTTACAAGTTGAATTTTGCGATCGAACGCTGTTGGATCGGAATCGCGATGCCCGGAGAAGGGGACGAGGAGATCGCGGAATATCGTGGAGTGCGCGTAGCTGGCGAACGCGAGGGCTTTGGAAAAATCGATGCGCGAAGCTCGGCCGAAGGGCGACTGGTCGGCGACGAGAACGGGAATGTTGGCCGCGTGTAAACGATTGAAAACTCGCGTAGTGAGTATCGAGCAAGCAGCAGCACCACCCACACCTCCGGAATGGAGAGCGTTACGGCGCGACAAAATTAGCACGGGCACAATAAGCGATCCCGCCTTCGCTCGGAAAAATAGATTTGGCAAAGTACCAAAACTCGGCTTCGAATAGATCCCAAATATATGGATCATCGTAGTCTTTTGCGTTCCTCGTCGCGCGGTAGCCATCCCAGTGAAAGCGACCTTTCCTCCGCGGCCGCGCAGAACCGCGATCTTTGCGCAATCGGAATGACGCTCGTGACAGTTGGCCTCGCGATCGACTGGTCGTCGACGAAACCGAACGACTCCGGAAGATCGCGTGCTCGAGTCGGATCGAGTCGCGTCGACCGCGTCCCCCTACGCCGTTCCCTGAGCACCCTTGGTAAACGGCAATCCGAGCAAAAATAAATGCAGCCGGTGAAAATAAACGCGAAAGGCGATTTTACGCGCGTGGCTGTTCGCCGCCGTTGTCGTTGTCGTTGTCGTTGTCGTTGTCGTCGTACTCGTCGTCGCGTCCTCGTCGTTGTCGTCGCCGTCGTCAGAGTTGCCGAGCGGATGTAGGCGGACCGTGGAAACTTGGATCGAACGCGATCGATTCGAACGCGGCAAACTCGATCGCGCAACCTCGCGAGCGCCTCGTTGGCGACCTCGTTTCAGCGACGAGATCGAAACTGGACAAAGGTGCGCCGACTAGTTTTTACCCTCGTTTGGACTCGCGAAACGAGCACGCATCGTCACCGTCGCCGCCGCCGTCGCCGCCGCCTTCGTCGTCGTTTCGACAGCGATTCATTTTTCGAAACGGGTCGCACGGTGACCAGATACACGCCAGACGCCTGAAACGAGCTTAACGCGCTCGAAAACAAAGCGCATCGATTAGCGGGTTGGTTAATCCAAGCGTTGCCGTACAGCCCGTATATACCGTGGTATCGAAGCGCGACGAGCGTCGCTGGTATAAATAGCGGCGTTCGATACGCTCTTTGATAACAACCACGCTGCTCTTTCGTCTCTCCGACCAACGAATCAATCTTTCGCTAACGCGCGTTTCGACTCCACGACCGTATCAAAGACAATAACGGTTTGTCGTGGTGACGGATCGATACGTAGGTATCTATTATTAGAACTGCCTCGGTCGACACGGCGATTATCGCATCCGCAGCGTTATCGCTCGTTCGTCATCTCGTCGACGGTCGCGTCCGCAACCCTTTACCGATACGATGCAGCGCGAGGCCAAGATGAAATTGCCAGGGCTAACAGCTCCGGCCGCTCTCGAACGAGATCGCGAAAGGAGAGTGGACGCGCGGCGGCACGACGCTCGGGAAAAAATCTCGAGATAGACGACGGAGTAAAATCGCGCGCGTAAACACGAGAGCCGCGTTGTTTGCACGAATCGGCCTGTCGACGCAGCTGCTGCGCACGAGACAGCGGGTGTAGGTCCGATTCGACGTTAGCTCGGCGATATGCGCGCGTGCATAATGCCAAGCATAACCGAGTAGTTTATTTATAACGTCGCGGAAATACACTCGACACCTTTATTGTAAAAGGTTGTGTAACGTCGCTTACGTGTTGCGTAACCGCGACAGAAACTACACGTTCGCGAACCGACCGACCGACCGACCAACCGTCTCGCGTTCCAGCGTTGTGCGTCGAATACGATTCGAGTACGGCTGCGATCGCCGAACGACGCGCAACGACGAATCGATTTCTCCGCTTTACGAGCGTGGTTCGCATCGTTGCGCTACGCCGTGTACGTATCGTGCGTCGAGCCGCGCGAACAAATGGTTTGCGCGACAACGGACGAGCGCGATATGCGAGAATCGATTCGTTGTTCGAGCGTCGATCGCGTCTATACGTCTTATGCCGTTCAAAGATGACGGCGATAATCGGCAGAGTCAGTCGAGCTCTTTCGATGCCCTGGCGTAAATTTAACGGCGAGAGTCGATCTGGTCGGTCGCCCGGTGGGAAAAGGACAAAGGCGTGGTTCGGATTGATCGCAGGCACGATCGGAAGCTGTGGCGCGGTTCTTTATTTTCTGAACGAGTCGTCGGTGAAGGCGTTCGGCGGAATAGAAATCAGACCGCCCAAGTACCCATGGGCGTTCAACGGCGTGTTCAAGGCTTTCGATCACGCCGCTCTGAGAAGAGGATGGCAGGTTTATCGAACCGTGTGCCACACGTGTCACAGTCTACGATTCGTTCGTTTCCTTGACCTGGTCAACGTAACGCACACGGCGGAGGAGGTTAAACAGATCGCCGCCGAGTTCGAGGTTTCTATCAGAGCTAGAACGCGGCGGTTGACCGACGCGACCCGACGCGACCCGACGCGACCCGACGCGACCCGACGCGATCACCGGTCGTAACCGAGCGAACGTTTTCCATCAGGTGGAAGACGGGCCCGACGAGCAAGGCAACTATTACACGAGACCGGCGATATTGTCCGACCTGATTCCGTCTCCGTATCCGAACGAGGAAGCGGCTAAGGCCGCCAACTTCGGCGCTACCCCACCGGATCTAACTTACGTGATTTTGTCGCGCAGACGCGGCCTAGATTACGTGTTTTCCCTGTTAACCGGATGGATGGACCCTCCAGCAGGGATAAGTCCGAACGAAGGCCAATACTTCAACGTTTACTTTACCGGTGGATTTACCACCATGCCACGAGTACGCGGCGCTTGTGAAATCGCGATTCCTCCAACCCGCCTTATCGCCTTACCGATACTTGTTTCCCACTATCGTTCCTTGTTTTCGCCATTTCGCAGATGTTCTACGAGGGAATACTCGAGTACGACGATGGCACGCCGGCAACGGAGTCGCAATTGGCGAAAGACGTGGTGGAGTTTCTAATGTGGACGGCCTCTTCGGAGCACGACACGCGAAAGATCATGACGCTGAAATGCATAGGAATCCTTCTCACGATGCTAGCGTCCGTCGTTCATATCAACAGGCGAAACTGGTCGCATATGAGAAGCCGTCGCATAGCTTACGTACCAAATATCATAACCAGAGAACCTCGACCTCCGACGTCTCCGTTCGCGGACAAGTACGGCCGAGGAAGTAGGAGAAGCGGCTCGTTACCAAACTGATACGTGCCCGTCGTTAGAGTTGTGCCCAACGTTGTAAAAGGTTCGATTCGATTCGATCCGATCCGATTCGATCCGATTCGATCCGATTCGACGCAACGATAAAGCTGCACGCGCGCAAAGACAGGGCCGGACAATTACGGAGAAACGAGGAAGAAGAGATTCGGTTGGTTCGAGTTGGGTCGCGTCGGAATGGGTGGGTCGGGTCGGGTTGGGTCGATTCGGTTCCGGTTGGTAGCGCGGGCGCAACATGTGCCACCGATAATCGTTTCGCAACGCGCGGCCTTGACGATGCCCGTATGCTCGATCGGGCCGTCTAAAAATAGAAAGCTCGAGAAACCGTGCAACAAACGTTATACCAGCTCTTTCTCTCTCTTTCTCGCTATCTCTCTCTCGCTCGCAGGCACGCGCGCGCGCGCGCGCGCGCTCTGTCGCGCTCTGCTCAGCTGGTGGCTTGAACGATCGACGAATCATAGATCATGGATCGCGAATGACAGATAACGACGGTCGCTGATCTACGATCTATTTCGGATCGAGAGATCCCCGCTGCGTTTCGAGATTTATTTTTACTCGTTCTTTCTTCGGCCACGTCGCGCGTCATCTCGCACCCCTCCATTTTTCTCACTCTTACGCGTAACCGCGTACCGAACGAGTAAATTCCCCTATCTCTAAAATAACCGTGATTCCTCGAAAGTATCGACTTTGACTTTCGTTCCTTTGCTCGCCCACTCCCTCCCCTCTCCCCCTATCTCTCTCTCCTGCTCCTCCCCGCCCCACCACCCTTTACCCCGTACTCGGGTTGTGCCGCGGTCTCGTTTCGTTTCGTTTCGTTTCGTTTCGTCTCCGGTCTGGTCTAGCCTGGTCTAATCGTGTCACATCGTGTCGCGTCGATGATCTATGCGCACGTACGCGGCTCGTCTCGGCGCTCAATGGCAACAAGTGCGATCGCGGAAGAGAAGGGGTGGCACGGATCGAAAATATATACCAAACGATGAATGAACCTACCGCGTTGACGTTGAGAGCGCGCCAGCGATTTCGCGATCAACCGTAAGAAGCGAGACGGCCTATGGTCGAAGGATATGGGCGGTACGAGAAACGATAATACCTAACGATCACTGTCGCTGTTCGATATGTTCGAAGCGACGTTCGAACCTGTTACGATTCCGATACGATCGATTCGCATCGAGACGGCAAACGAAAGATCGATTTTACCTCCATCTTGCTCGTAATCGAAAAACAACGCGGGTTACAGTTGGTAGGACCGGCGACCGACTGGTGAGAACGTAAACTATCGCGCGCGCGCGCGCGCGTGGTACTATCGCTATCGAGGTTGAAAATCAACGAAATAGAGCAGAGGAACGGTCGGCGGCAAGAACGATCGAGACATTGGAATCGAGCGACTCGACGACGACGACGACGACGACCGGTCGTTCGTAGTATTCGTCACCTCGACCGTTACCGCGGTGGAGTCTGGTTGTCGTTATCTTCGCGATCGTTTCTCGATACGCGTGGCAGTGAGTTTGCGAAGCTCGATTCCCACGCTGCTAGAATACCGTCCACAACCACAATCACGGGTCGCGTCGATTGTGACCTCGACCGCATCGCTTCTCGTTCTCTTTTATCCGCGTTTATCGTGACTCGCGAATCGCCAACCGATCCAAAATTCATCGATCACCGTTCTTGCCACTCCGACGTTGGATAGATATTAAGAACCGGAAAATCCAGTTCAAATGTATACGTGTCTACGTCGAAAACTTACCTTTGGTCGCGACGGCGCCTGCTCGCGCTTGTTCGCTGGACATTCTGTTTCCTCCAACATTCACCGAACCCTGCATTTACCGTCAACGCTGCAACGTCGTAACTCTTTTCTGTCTGGGTCGCATGCGTTTCCTGCAACGCGAACAAGCAATTTTTTTCCTTTCTCTCTCTTTCTCTCTCTCTCTCTCTCTCTATCTATCTATCTATCTATCTTAAAAACAACTACGACACAGCTTGCTAGAGCGTACGCGATCGTGGAGTTAGAAACTCCAGGGTAAGAGGAAAAAAACAAGGACTGTCTCGAAATAACTTTATTCGGAAAATTAAGTTTTAATCTTTTTGATCGGGTAGTAAAGAAGCAGCGTTCGATCAAATTAACTGTATTGTTTATAAAACAAAGTTTATACTCTGAGTAGATATCGTGAAAAAAGAACGTTAAAATAGTAATAATTGTACGATACTTGCAATCCTTGTCAAATTCCGCCTTTCGTTCCAGTGGGGACTGGACATTCCCTGTCTGTATTTTTACCCAATACACCAAATCTTTCAAACCGTTACATCTTATGCAGAGATTTCGAACGTTACAGCGATCGTGATTCGATAGTCTTCCGTAGACCTAGTTGTCGCAAAACGAAACGTACTATGAAATTGAAAATCACGAAAAGTCAACATTCCTCGTTTTTCTCCGTTCTCTCCAATCGTAAACGCGGAAGTCGAAGCGTCCACGTGACACGGGTGACGCCGTGATTTTACGACGCTGTCCGACCGATCACCACTCTCAGCGGGAAATCCAAATTTCTCATTCGATTAGATTTATTCTGGTAGGTATCGTGCGTGGTGTCGTGCGTCGCGTGTCTCGTATCGCATACCGAGTATCGCATGTCGCCCGTTAGGCACGATCTCGTTTATCAAAATTTCGAGATTCGCCAGATACGATCGATCGTGGATGCGAAGCGCGATCTCTCGAACGGTTAACCCGCTTACCGGCTGCGTCAGCGCTCAACTTCGATCGCGTTCAATTCGTTCGAGGGGGCGATCGATATCATCTTTGTCGGTCGATACTTCCGTTTCGTTTTATAACAACCAATAGTCGCGAAACCTCTCTATTCGTTGCAAAACGACGGGAATAGTAAAGTTGGCGCGTAATGTATACGATTCGTTTAGATAGAAACGATCGTTAAATAAATATACCGAACGTCCATGTAAGAAACCACATCGATCGACTTGTATTCGCGAATGCGCGTACCCTCGCGCGCACGCACGACATGCATACACGGCAGTCGCTAAACCGAACCGAATCAATTCGAAGACTGGAAAGGATAGCGAATAACGTCGATAACGAATACCGAACGAATAGATAGTGGTATTTCTAATCGAGCATGGTAAACGAGAAACGTTAGCTGACGGAAGCGCCGAGATATAACCTTCGGTTGAAATAAAAAAAAGGCAAAAATATTTGTCTGCACGCCAAAGTCACATGGAATGAAACCACTTCTTTGTCGAACCGTGAAAATCGTTTATGTAGAAACAGCTGATAAAAAGGAGAGAGACGAGGCGCACGCACTTACACGCACGCACGCACGCACGCACGCACGGGCTGGCCCGAGTGATGCTAATTTAATTTATCATTTTCTAGACTTTGAAAAAGATTAAACATTTCCGAAGATTTTAATTTCGGAAGTCGAACTCTGTGTTGAGGAGGAGCGGCATGCTCGACGTTCAATCGCGGTTACGATGAAATTCGTATTGGTATTAGTGTCGGTATTTGTAGCTCGTGAACAAGTCCCGTGTCAGTGTCCGTGACAACGATGATGATGACGATGGTGGTGGTGGTGGTGGTGGTGATGGTGTGGTAGTGGTGGCGGCGATGGCGGTAGTGGAAGTGGACATAGTGGCACTAGTAGTGGTGGTGGTGGTGGTGGTGGTGGTGGTGGTGGTGGTGGCGTTACAGTGGTAGTGGTAGTGGCGGTGGCGATGATAGTGGTCGTGTGGTGGGTAAAGAGCGGCGGTAGCGGTAGCGGTAACAGATCGAAAGTCACGAAAGCGGTCACTCGCTCTCATCGGTAAAACGCTTCGATCTCCCAGAATGGAAGATTCGATTTTCGGATGATCCGAATCGAACGATCGAAACATCGAACAAACTATGCTTAGAGACTGGTATCGCGTACAATAAATCATTTAATTGCCAAACTACGAATACATTTTGATCGTTCGACACGTGGCAAAAATGCGACGCGTAGATTCGTGGAGAATGTTTTACTTATGTATGTATGTATGTATGTGTCAACGAGAGAGGAGGGGGGGGGGAAAGAAGAGATAGATGAGTATCTGTGTATGGAAGCACGCGCACACATATGTGCGTGAGTTTGTGCATGCGTGCGTGAGTTTGTGCATGCGTGCGTGCGTGCGTGCGTGCGTGCGTGTGACATGAAGGCAAGAGGAGAAAAGATACGGAAGATTGATTGTCGACGGAGAAACAGCGAGAAAGAAGAGAGAAATAGGCAGGACTGAGAAAATTGGAGAAGAAATAGAAAGAAAGAGGAGAGAAGAAAAAAGAGAAAAGGAAGAGGTGGAGGAGAAGAAGGGGGAGGAAGCGGAGGAGGAGAACGCATCGAAGAAGTAGCGAAGAGAACAGCCAGCAATGGTCGGTACCGCGCAAATCCAACACCAAGACTTACTGGCTTAACGCTGCCACACCTTTGCGAACCACGAACGTAACCAATGTCTCGCGATGGCACTCGGTGTAATCTCGCTTTTAGTACGAACACTCGAGGAAAACGGCGAACGCGTAGAAGGAAGAAACGCTGGTCACTCGCGAGACACTCGCGATACGCCTTACACAGAGCGTATATGCATGGCATGTACACACACGAGAAACATAAAAACAATGCGATCGCGCTGCTACCTCGACGTGGTTTGTTCAACTATAACGGCTCGTCCGATTATTGCCAGATGCACTTGGTTACCTTGGTAGCACGCATGCGTTTCGAGAGACACGAGGAACGCGTAAATTGGATTCCGTCGAACGACGTGTACCTCCTGGAAACACCTTGTATACACAGTGACACTGTTCCACGCGTACAAATTGTCGATTAAACCTTCTACGATTGCTCCTCAACGCTTCATCGCTCCTCGCGATTTCACGATGTCGTCGTCTAGCTACTTATACAAGCTATCTCTAACCTACAACTTGGCGGATCGGTGCAGTCTTGCCAACTACCGCGACTGCTGTATCTTGAACGGCCTCGAACGCGACAAGGATTACCGCGATGACGTTGCGCAGCTCTCTCTTCCTCTCCTTCTGATCCACCTCCTAACCCCAGCCCGTTTACTCGAACGCTTGCGCCGCGTAATATTCGGTTTGGGTTAGGGTTAGGTTTGCCGTGATACTGCCATCTGCCGAGCAATTCTCGAAATAATCTGTTTTCGCAATATCGTGCTATCGTTCAACGAAAAACTGTATCCGCGTTAAATATCATTCTCTATCGGTCTAAGTAAAAGTTGTTTAAGTTATTCTCCCAGTTAATATAGGTCGTTACAAATGCGAACGACAGACATTACTTTTGTTTGTTTACTTCTTTTAAAACAAGATGACGAAAGATATCGTTGATACTACGGCGCGTAATCATCGATCGATTATGGGTAGCTTGTAAACGTACGTTTCGTTCTTCGGTTCCTAAATCCATTGTACGTGAGTATTTCTTTTTTCATTTTTCGCTGACTCGTGTCGTGTGAATCACTTTACGTATTCAATTCACGAGTCATCAAAAACTTACCTATGTCGATTGGTCGAGTTTGGTTAGGTTGTCAAATTTTTTTCACACAGATAACCTCTTCCGCCTTTCCATTGGAACACTCGTCGTTGCTATTTCGCTGCATCGCATTCGCTAAGAATGTCTTGGTTATTCGGAAAGAAGAAACGACATAAGGATTCGCCGCCCGATTCGACGGAAGAAGAACAGTCATCGAATCAAAGCGATGGATTCGATATCATTTCAATGCCCCCAACGATGCCAATGGATACAAGCCACAACACCGCGGCTATGCATTCTAGCAGTAACTTATATCCGTATGTTCCTCCTGTTCCAAACTTTGGCCAAGTTTTACCGCCCGAATTGCACAAAGACTATAATCAAGGAGAGAACGCACCGCACTATTTAAACGGAGTTCCATTTAAATTGTGCAAACGTCTGGAGATTAACACGAGCAACGACTTCGAGATAGATCACCTTAGAATTAGTGAGATTTTGTCCTTTATAGAGAGAATAGAAAATCGAAATTACGATTATAGCTTCTCGTTGGAAGAAAGCATCATGGCAGAAATGAATAGTAGAAGCGACGAATGATTCGCTGCCCAATACGCAATATCCACGAGATCGTCTAAACCGCCATTACTCGTTACCTTGCGTTTGTAATTAAACGTGTACTTTCTATTCTTGGTTTAACGAAAGGAAGGAGAACATAGAAGAAACACTAAACTAAACTACCTTCACCCACGCTCGATAATGCACGAGCACAAATTTATTCGGTAAAGAAAATACGCGATCAAGTTTTTGCACGCGCGTTTGTAACATAACACTTATCCATAATTTTAAGTATATTCTATATTATATGTCACGAGTTTGTACATTTGTATGGGATGTATAATTTTAATGTGTTGACGAGTGCTTTTAATAAATATTAAGCATCACCAGACGATTGATTCCTTCGACGCGACATACACCCGTCAACGTTTGGTAGCGAATCGATTGCGAACGTCACTCACGAATAGGAGAGGAAACGTATTGTACAAATATCGTGTGTATTATCGTAGTATCAGGCAAAGCGAGGTGATGGCGAACACCAGAAGATAAAATGGCATCCAAGTTTTGAGAAAACCTGAAAAACTGAAAAAAGACAGATGCATTCTACAACACATGCTCAGTGACGTTGATGTCAACGTCAAATCCGTCGAATCCGTCGAATCTTCTCTTACCTTACATACTTTCCCCAGATAAGCATAAGCAACGCAACCTTCACCATATTCCAATTATTCGAATTATCGTACGACATTAGGTCTAACGCTGTAGCTACGTGAGAATGACAGTTGTCGCAGCATAAATTGTGCTGTGAAGAAGATAGATGTAGTCTTAGGGAAAAATAATTGTAAAGATTAGAGCAAGCTTAAGCACTAACCATCCTATTTTTATAGATTTCACTCGCATTTGCGACAGCAGAATCCCATCCCTGAACGCCTCCTTTGGCTTTGGCGTAGTTCAATTGCAAGTATTTCGTAGGCTTTCCGAACGTCATATCATCTTCGGCTACGTGATACGGACCAGCAAAGTCTCGTATCACACCGGTAGAAGTGGCAATCCCCACGTGACCAATGATCGGTAAGAAATATCTTCGCAACGAAACAAAAGTAAACGCTTTGAGGTCGTGATAAGGGGAGATATTGCGAAATCAGCGACGCCGATATATCATATATCGATCGATCCGTACTCTACAAGAATTCTAGCGTGTCACCGATTGAGGTTATTTTTTTAGCTCTACTTACGTCAGAATCGGTAGAGGTGTCCAAACTATACAAAATGGGAACTTTTGCCTTTCCAAATTAATAGCAAGATCTATATTTGACATATTATCGGAGTACTCTTGCGGCTCAGACAACAATTCGTCTTCTTTCATATTTTGTTTTGATAGTGAATGACAACGTAGCTTCTCTCTCTCTCTCTTTCACACACACACACACACACACACACACACACACACAGAGGCATACATACGCACACGCTTTCTGTTTCTTCTAGAGACATCTGCTGTTACTTCTTGCAACTAGAGTTTAAAAGCGTAGCTGGCGCGCGGTATGATAACACGATGGCAGATTGGAAGAAAGTATTCGAGATCTACCGTGAATATGTCGTCGAACAGACGTGTATGTTCACGGAAATCATATCGTCGAATTGGGTAATAAAAGAATGGGACCGATCGATTCGGATGTATCGAATTTTTAGGTCTGTACGAAGGCATATTTGTCGAAGACGTAAACGAGAGTAAAAGTACCGGTAGGCAATCGTTATTGCTATACGTTACTTGAACGATAAGAAATTGCTAGAGCGATGGAAAGTTGCGTGAAATTTCTGTTTGTATAACTTGGAAACGACGGAGATAGGAGAAGGTTGTATAGAGCGAGGACAGCCGTGCAAAGGATACCATAAAAATGCTTTATACCGTAATAAGGAGGTACGTAACAGCGTCGCGAACTAATGAAATTATGTGCGTAATCGCGATGGTAGTTTCTCGAAAGGCAGAACGTTCCCTTCCGTCGATAGAAGATGTTCCGTTGGTTTCGACTCGGTAAGTTCTAGATCGAGATATCTTGAAAACGCGTACGGTATTCGCGCGTGTCGAGATAGGTAAAGGAGGGACATTGAAAAGGCGCGATGCTAGCGCTAAAAGCGATTGTAGGGATATCGCTATGGTGGTCGATCGTGGTAACGGGTGAAGGTAACATCGTCCGGAATGAGGATATCTGCGGGGCTCAAAACGGACGGCGGTTGTATCTGGAGCTTGGTGAGAAGGGTATTTTATACGCGAGGAACGTCTCGTTGATAAAGAACGAACCGAGACAAGACGGTTCGCAGATATATACGAGCAACAGCTCCCACGCTCAGTGTAATCTCGAGCTGGTGACATGTCCGTCCTGTGTGATAATCGTTACCTTCGAGAGCATCGCGTTGTCGCATCATTGCGGCGACGGCAGCGTCACATTGGACAGCCCGTGCAGGTAATTACGTGCACACGCGTGTCAAACCTCGTCAACGCGTTCAACCTTCTGTCTGGTGTTCCGTTTTCGTTTCCGCAGGTGTGATTACGTGTGGATCTCGGAGCCGCCGTACGAGGACGTATCGGGAACTCCCTTCTGCGGATTGTACGCACCGATCACGTACAGATCTAGCACGAGAACTTTGTCGATCACTCTGCTTTACAGCCAGTCGCACAAGCACGCGTTCACGCTGGAGTACACGGCGGAAAGTAAGCGGATTAATTTGAAGGGAATGTCGTGGAATCGATAGGGCGCTGGATCGAAGACCGATCGATACGTCGACGATCTGTTGACAGGGAACAGATTACACCTGAGGGGTACCGAATTGACAACGGCGACCGGTCAAGCAGCCAAGGGATTGAACAACACCGGTGGTGGGATTTTAACGTCTCCGTTCTTCCCGGCTCGGTATCCTCGCGATCTTGGCTTGGAGTACGTGGTCACTTGCCCGAGCGAGGCGCCGTCCTGCCGCATCAGGCTGCTGTTCAGTGATTTTCAGCTGGCGGCTGTGTCGATAATGGAGGTAAGCGCGAACTAACCGAAGCGAAAACTCGATCGTCTAACGTATCGACGATGGTTGTGCGCGATCTAGTTCTACGATTGGAACGGTCAACGACTGGACGTGAGTAGCGGCGCAAGATTTCGCCCACCGGTGATAATGAGCTCCGGCCCTTCGTTGCTGATACGATTCTACGCGAACGGCGGCACCGGATTGGGTTACAAAGCTTTCTATTCGTTCGTAATTGGACACCCCCTGGACAAATCCGTGCAACCGATAACCGATTGCGGCGGCTACGTGGAGAATCTTGGCGGCACGATCACCATGTTGGATATGGTGGGCGAAGGGGTAAAAACTTACGACTGCGTCTGGCTGATCAGGCCCCCCAAGAACTTTTTACACATGAAGACGCATATGTATCTGAAGGTGATCACGTTCGCGGACATGGGTGAGTGTAGACGAGTGACTTTGCCTTGTTTTTCCTTCTTCTTCGATTCGATTGCCCGCAGACAATTGGCATGCGTCGTCGGAGACAAAATACAAGTTGGAAGACGGCTCGCGGATGAACGCGTACTAGTCTGTATTTTGTTTTCCATTAATATGGAAAGTAAGAAAGAATTCGGTTTAATCGATGGACAATGGGTGTTTGGGCTTCGCTCGACAGACTTTGGAACCGCGCGTTCCCCTTACAATGCTGGTTCTCGCATTCGTTTCAGCCGGCAATACCGAACTGGTGGTAAAACAGGGGCCCACTTCGGCCCTTTTGCCGCTCGAGATCCTCAGACATCCAGCGAGTCAAGTGCAACCACCGAGACACAGGGAGCACGTGGCTCCCGTCACCAGCGGCTTTCACGTCAGTCTACGAGGAACGTTTGGCTCGTCCTCGCATCTGGCGATTGCTTACGCGGCCTTCAGTTACATGGGTGAGCGCAACCTTCGCGAATCCTCGTCTCGATCGTCCATTCGTCATTCCCTCTCGTTCGATCGTTCGCAGACTGTTTCGCGGGATCGGACTTTCTTTGCCACAATCATAGATGCATACCGAGTCAGCTGAATTGCGACGGCTTCGATCATTGCGGCGACAACAGCGACGAACCGGCGACCTGCTTTCAAGGTATACGGACGCAACGGTTTAAATCGTTTGAGCTTGGTTTCGTTGGACGCGAATATCGTCTCGTAGATTGGGAGCTGGAACCTCAGGATCGAAAATGGCACGCGAACAAGGCGAACTACTACTTTCCAAAGATCGATCGATACCCAGACCTGAAGACGGCTACTCTGGTGTTCGTGGCGAGTAGCCTCGGACTGATCGTCTTGATATCGGCGCTGATCGTCTTGCTGTACAGAATGGGCGCCAGGGCCAGACAGCAGAGAGAACTTCAGTCGAGACTGCAAACGATCAGCGAGCTTTTAGGTAGGAAGACGGTTAACATGTACATTTAACGCGGCAGTCATCGCCGGTAGAGCATGGATAGACGACCGGGGCGGTCATCGTCGATTTCTCTCACCGTCACTTTCGACAGTTTTCGATATTGCAGACGGAGCGCGAATCGACGAAATCACGGTGTCGGACGACCCGCCGGTGTACGAAGCACCGCCTGGCTACGACGAGGTGGTCAAGCTCGGATTCGACTCGGAGATCGTGGCTCGAAGAAAGAAGAGGGCGTTAGGTCGAGAAACTCGCGGTAGGGGTTCTCCCAGTCAAAGCTGCTCGTAAGTAACCCCTACCGGTATCTGTTCTTTCCGCTCGACGCATTCTTCGTTATACGTATTCCACGCGGTACGAACGTCACGACAACGTATTGGTTCGCCGATCGAAGGTTGGACGTCGAACGATCCTCCTCGGTTTGTTCGCTGGCCGATATGGCAGGTAGCAGTCGCTGGAGCGGCCGCGCTACGACCAGCTGCAGCCAGGACGCGGGTATTCCGAAGAACGGAACTACGACTCGGCGGTTGCCCGAGAGCCCACCGCCACCGTACGTCACTCCTCCAGGATCGTTGTCGCGACATTTCAACGTATCCGGATTAACGTCGATCGATTCGAACACGCGTAAGTATTCGCAGCTTCGTAGGTACTTGCTATGGTCGAGTAGGTGCAGCAAAGACCACCGGCTGGACGCGTGAGTTACACGCGACGATGTTCCGTCAGGCGAACGGCACGACGAAGAGGAAGAACAGGAGGAGGAAAAGAAGAAGGAGGAGGGATCGCGTCAGCGGGACTGGTTTCGTCGAGCCGGCGAACAGTTCTCGTCGTCCTTGCCCGGACGCGGCGGCGACCTTCCAGGATCGGCCAGCCCGGAGGACGTCGAAGCACGGGGATCGTTGGTCTCGATCAACGCCGAATTTCTCGGTGCGTATTCGCCGACTTGCAGCGCTTCGAATTCGATCCGAACGGCCAGCGTCTCCTGTGATTCGCAGCGGAGAATCTCGTGCGCTGCTTCGACCGACACGGAGTCGTTGGATCGCGGTTGCCCAGGAGGAGACGCGGAAGAAACGGTCGAGGACGGGAAACGATCCGGAGCGGCCATCGAGTCGGACACGGAAGAGCAGACCATCGGGGAACCGTGCGAGGAACCGGACGGCCAGCCAACCGTCGAGGACGCCGTCGTGGACAGCGTTATCGAGGATAACGTCAAGTCCGACGACGGTTTCGCGTCCGGATGCTCGTGCGAAGGTGCCTGCGGCTGCGCCACCGTTCGTCGATCGTCGTCGTCGTCGTCGCCGTCGCCGTCGTTCAGAGAGCGGACCATCGGCCGCCTCCGGCCGGTGTGTCGCGTTACCACGGACCAAGACGCGGAACGGCCGACGGCGGAAGAAGCGAATAAACGACGCTGTCAAAGGGAGACCGGAAAGAAATGGGGCCAGGAGCAAAAGCGAAACGATAAGAAGGCGGAAGAGGAAGAGGATGAAGATATGGAAGAGGAGGAACGAGAGGAGGGAAAGGAAGGAGGAAACAGCCATCGGTCAAAAAGCAGCACGATCGTGAAATTGCTGGGCGCGAGAATGGGAAAATGGCAAAATGGAGGCACCGGGTCCACGGTCGTATCTACGGCGAGTTCGACGCCGTGCGCTACCTTCGGAAGGTCGATGAGGAAATTGTCGGTTTGCTCGCGCGACGGATACTTGGGCAGAACTTGGACGATCGGATCGATCAGCAGTTACGAAAAGTTGCGCAACGGCGAGTTGGAAGCGTCGCGGATGAATTTGCACGCCTCCGATCCGATCTCGATCGGATCGTCGTACCGCGAACGACGAGGCTACCGACGATACTCGAGCTGCGATCTGGAGAGTCTCTACGAAGGAATGAGGATCTTGGACGGATTCTTGGCGCGAAGAGGTCTGGCGGTTGCGCACGCTCGGAGACAATCGGTAACGGTGATGTTGTTCGGAACACCGGAGCACGAAGCTATACGGCGGCGACCCATCGACGAGCAGGGAACGATTCGCGAGATTGGACGCGTTTCTCGACTCAGTCTGGACGGTCTCTCCGATTGATGGAGGATTTCATCGGGCGAAGATTACGTTGGTCCGTTCGTTCGTTCGTTCGTTCGTTCGTTCGTTCGTTCGTTCGTCAAACGGGATACGGGGCGGACGTAGAAACGAAGAAAGAGAAGCGAGTAACGGACACTTTTGCGAAAAAGATTTATTTCTGGTAACGTCGGCAACGACGATCGGAAAATATGTAGCGAATCAGAATCGCAGCGACGTCCGATCGCCTTTCGCCGCGTACCTCTCTTGAAGTTGTAAGGAAATTACGCTTATGGAGACGTAGTAAAATATACATATATATATATATATACACATACTTATACACACATATACATATACATATATATTTACATATATATGTTCGAATATATGTATGCAATAATATTGTACATAGGCGGGCATGTGTTCGTACTCGCGCGTGTACAAAGGTGTTTTGTCGGCCGTGGTACTCTTAGCGGTATCCGTGGTTGGCAATGAAAACGAAGTAAATCCAGCGAGCCGGAATCTCATCGTTGTTCGATGCAAATCGATTTTGGCACTTTATCGGGCCTCGTTGTCGAATAACGCGTCCCGCGAGGTCGCGGTTTCTATACGGCCCGAGACTTTCCACGCGAATTACTTGAGACAGTGGCAATATTGCTTGATTCCACGATCCAAACATTCCGCGGTATAGGCGTAGGTATTGATCCTGCTAACTTCGTTGTCGGACAGTGTGTAGGTTCCGTTCTCGTGGTATCGAACCGTCACCTCGAACTTTCCATCCCCGGGGTTGACTTGTATGATGTAGAAGTAGGTGATGCTGCTGGAGTTTCCAAAGTCGATCACGCGATCCGCACGCTGCAACTTCTTCAAACGAAGTTTCGCGCACAACCGTTTTCCCTTCTTGTCCCGATAACCGTCGAGCAGCTTGTCCACGTGATCTAGAAACACCTGCACTCCCTTTTGAACGATCGGATCGCGAGAGTCCGCCGTCTCGAAGGCGCTACAGGCGCACCAGTGAGAGGAGATTCCGACGTCGGAGCAACCTCTCTCGAGTGGCACCGGGCCGGCAAGCAGGCTGCGACATCCGGGACATCCTGAGGACGGATTGGCCGAGCCACCCGACAACTTCAACACGTCCCTCAGTGTTTCGTAGAGGTCGAACGGCGAGATCAGTCGACGTTGATTGGCGCGCAGCGACGAATACGCCTCTGGCCGTTCTTCTCGGAACCAGTGCGGAAGCCAAAGGTAGAGGAACGGCAGCCTCTCCTCGTACCATCCGACGAACGTGTTCCTGATCGGGCCCCAGCGCATTCCGTGGTCGCTCAGCAGAACGATCATCGTGTCGTTGGCGATACCCTCGCTTTCCAGTCGCTTCAGCTTGTCGAGTAGTCGGTCGTCCATCGATGACAGTCCGTTCGCGTTCTCGTGGCTGACGCTGATCGTCCAGAAGAGGCCAAAATACGGGGAACCGCGGAACGCTCGCGCGTACTCGATCGCGTAATCGAGAATCCTGTCGAAGCTGGCCTCGGGTCCGGTGCAATACTTGAGCCCGAATCTGAAAAGTAGGTAGCGATGAAGAGCAGAGAACAGACCACCGCCGCCACCACCCCCCCCCCCCCCCCCCCCCCCCCCCCCCCCCGCCCCATAGAACGAACCATCCCGTCTACCTCTTTTTCACTTTGAGCAACTTCTCGCAGGCGAGCATGTACGGTCGGAGGTAATAGTCGGTCGGCGGTTCGACGAAGCCCATCTTGAGATAGTTGAAGGTGTTGAGAGACGTTTCGTCCTCGCCGTAGGCGGTGGCGTAGCCGGCGTCGCGAAAATTCCGCCAGAGGAAGGGACAACGATCGAGCATGTACGGAACGGTCGGCTTGCACTGCGAGTAGGCCTGTGTCTGATTCTGTCCGGTGAGGATGGCCATCAAGTTGGGAAACGTATTGTCGCCCATCTTGTTGTATCCGTCGAATCGAAGCCAGCCGGTTTCCAGCAGGTATCTCTCGGTGGTCGGCACGCTACGTATAAAGTTCAATCGACTGACGCTGTCGATGCCAAGCAGGAGGACGCTCAGCTTTCTGGAAAGAGCCACGTCAGCGAACGTGGTCGACTGCTGGCTGTCGTTGCGTCGCGTCCGATCGCGAACCTTTCCGGGGTTCGGAATGGCATGAACGTTCTCGTAGATCGGCTTGCCGCGTTGTCCACCGCCACCCTTGGTCTTGGACTCGACGGTGCAACTGACCATCACAGCCTGGGCGTCGTCGGGCGTCGTCGTTTCCTTCTCGAAGCTCTCGCATCGTTTCACCCTAGAGAAAAACGATAGTCACGCACCGATCCGGTTGGTCGATCGGTTGCGTTAAGATCGATTTATATCATCCGTTCAAACGCGAAACAGACGAGCATCGTTGTGACTTGTCGAACAAGCATGCATCTATACGTATATATATTTTTTACGTATATACGTATATATATATATATATATATATATATTTATACGTATACCGTATAGTCTGGAACGCGCGACCAGGACGACCAGGCAAGCCGATCAAAGTTATCAGGACGCGGTTGAACGTAATCTATGGAGATATACGTATCTCGTACGATATGCATTTAGTCGGGGATGTACGTACGACTGTTCTATATTTTACAACGCGTCACGAGAATCTGACGGAATGAGTCGGAAATTATAGTTTATACAATCAAGAACTACTACCAGCAGCTACGTCTCTTTATGTACAAGACGATGGATCCTCGCGAAAAGGGTGTCGTTCGGTAAATCGTCGACGGAAGAACGCGACGACGCTGGTCGTCTTGCGCGAGAACCGCCGCACGTTTGGAAAAAATCACCGTTTTGCCGAACTCGTTCTCGATTACGGCGATTTTGAAACACGTGGTAAAGCTCGTTGAAATACCGTTTTCTACGCCGACTGTTTCCTATACGCGTAACCGGCGGTTGTCCTTAGCTCTCGTCTTACGCGCAAAAATATTCTGTCGCTCGGCCTTAATTTTCAAGTTGCATCGGATTGGTGGTACTTATGTAATATTCATCGGGCCGTGCCTTGAGGCGGCAGACCGACATAGTTTATATCAATATCGATAAGAGGATTCACTGGGTACGTTAGTACCAACGCATCCAAGGTTGAACATCGTGGCAGTTGCCACGAGTTTATCGACGGACGAGTTTATCAAAATAATCTTTTCCCGAATTATTAAAAATCGATGCTTCGATCGGTGACATCCTTTTCGCGATAATCCATCAGCCGGCGTACGATAAAATACAATTTGCGTTACGGTGATTGCGACGATTTTCCGCTGTCATGTTTTCAATTTTTGCGTTATTATTCTTACGCTTATCGTCTATCGTTGCCAAATGCGAACCGACTGTACAAATACCATAGCCCGTCGAGTGGCGGGAGTAAGCGACCGTGTCAGGAATCGGCGACCAATAGCTGTAGCCGTGGAAATCAAATTTTGTTTACATTTGCGTCGCGTCTGCTTGTGCAAACCACGAATTCCGAATCGAATCTTTCCGTGTTTGAACGGACGATATAAATCGACCTTTACCTGCTTCGTTCTTTGTCTCACCAAGGACACTCACACGATCGACGAATCCACGTTGTTGTCTTTGGTCGGTTTCTTCGGTTGCTTCTCGGCTCTGTAGACCGGCGACCAGCAGCATCTGAGACCGGGATGACGAGCCGCAGTGGCCGGATCCACGGACAAAACGACCGTGCCGTTTCCTCGCACGGACAAACCGGTAAACAGCGGCTCGGTCGCGCATCTTTCGAACGTCTCCTTCTTCACGTAAGATCGGATGGACGGGTCAACGGGGTTCTTCGATGGCATTTGGCATTTCGAATTCCACACTAGATAGCCTTCCATCGTACCTACGCAAAGATCCGCGCGCGTTTCCGTTATCCATCGCGTTCGTCGGCCGGCCGTCGATCGCACTTACCCTCGACCGCGTTGTACGACTTGACGAAGGTCGGATATCGTGGCTCGAGATCGTAATCCGAAGACACGACATAGAGGCTGGCCAGAAAAGCAACAGGCAACAGCAGCAGAACGAAACTCGGTCGTCGACGAAGGCAATCGACGATCAACCGAGTTTTCAGTCTCGCGAGTTTTCGCGAGGAGATTTGGTCGGTGACGGACATCGGCGAGACCATATTTTTGCTCGTGTCCTCGCTACCGTGCGTCGCTTCCGCGCCACCGTTCGAACGGTCATCGAGCCCGGTTCCCTGCGATCGCCTTTCGTCCTCTTCTCACCGGTCGATCGATCTTTCTCGCGATTTTGCCAAATTACGATATCCTTCGGGCGATCGTCGACCGGCTGCGAAACGCCGAGCCGGCAGCTTACCTGTCCCTGTGCCACTGCCGCACCACCGACGTCGATTCACGTCGTCGCGGACGATAAAAATTCCTTGTACCTAGATCGCGCTCAATCGTCGGCCAGCAACCAACCAACGGTGGACACCGTGCGACGATTTTTCAGCGGCGACGCGCGTCTCAGCGATGCGGACGTGCCTCTCCGTTCGATCGTCGCGTACTCCCGGGTAGCGTCGTCGACCGCGTTTCGACGACGACTGACGGCAAATGCGTCTCTCCAGATGGGTAGGGAGGACTGGCGACGGAAGAAACTGCGACGCGATGCGACGATGCGACGATGCGACGATGCGACCCAACGCTGGCCAATGCGAGGCAACGCGACGCCAGGGTTAGGTTTGGTAATGTACGCCGGTGCTCGGTTCGCGTTCGTCGACGTGGAATCCCCGTTGACCGTAATCGGGGAATTGGTCGAGCCGAACGGAGATTGGAACGGAACGAGAAAGGTTTCGAGGTTGCCGATACGGCGGCTTGGCGCGACGCGACGAATCGACGAACCGAGGTTTCGCGTGGTCGTCGAAACACGGCGAGACACTAGGAACTAGGAACGATGGTTGGCTATCGACGCGTACTCACCCCACCGACGTGTCGGCTCGCTTCGCGCAGATGCGCGCATCTCCTCCAATTTCGAATCGAAACGTGGCCGAATCGAATTTTCCACATGCACGCAGACTCTCGCCGGGGAACGCGCTACGTTTCGGACGTACGCGCGGCGATGCCACGGTGGCGGCATCGGGGGAACGTTACGAAAGGAACGATCGATTCTCCGAGGTTTTCCAGTGCGTTTATTCGAGTCGCGAATGTAGCAAGAAGAAAAAGAAAAAGAAAAAAGAGAAAAATACACGCTCGGATACGAATGATCGGCGGTCGCTTCGCGTCGGAAGCTTGCTCCGTGGTGGAACGTCAGGCTGCCGTTGATTCGTCCTCTCCTCGGACCTCGCGAATCGCCACCGCGTTGGCGACATCCAGCATCGTCGTTCGGTTGATCTCCCGCTCGTTCGTCGTAACGCCTACCGAGGCCGGTTAAGGAAATCGCGAACATCCTGTCGTGAAAGATACGGACAACCATTAACGACCATGCGAGATAACGATTAACAGCTAACAACTGGAATGCGCGCAGATACATCGTTCCGCGCAAACCCTTCGACGAAGGGCGTACGTTACGCGTTCCAGTTAGATACTTTCGTGCGCGACGTCCGGTTCCGCCGCTGGAAACCGACGAGTTGGAAGAGAGAAGAGAAGCCTACTAACTGCAAACGGAACAGCGTTTCTCGTCCGAGCCGTCGCCGCAGCCGTCGCGGCCGCTGCAGGCGATCGCGTCCGATCGACACCTGCTGTTGTCGCACCTGAACGGACAGTGTCTGGTCGCGACCCTGCCGCGGCTTCCCGCTTGCCTTCGACAAACTGCTCTCGGCTCGTCGCTTCCGTCGCGACAAGACACCACGGCGTTGCAGAACTCGTACGCCGGCAGGCATTGTCCGTTGTCGCACCTGAACGCTCCGTCCGGGCATTCTACGACACGGATAGGTCGTGTTCGATGATTCGACGGTCGAACGGCGTTGGCGACTCGCGCGATTACCAACGAAGCACTTACTCCGTCGATCGTTGCAGCCGATCTCGTCCTCGCCTCGCGGACAGTCCCGCTTACCGTCGCACATTAGCGCTCTCGACACGCAAACCTCGCTCCTACCGCATCTGAACGCTTGTACAGGGCATTCGGTGCCTCCTTCTCGCACCGAGCATCGTTCGTCCGAGCCGTCGCCGCAGTCCGGCCGTCCGTCGCAAACGAAGAACCAACTGATGCACTTTCCGGAACTGGCGCATTGGAAGGTGCCGGACGCGCAACCGGTATTACTGGCGGAGCAGCTTCCGTTTCCTCGGAAACCGCAGTCGCACGTTCCGTCGATGCATCTCGAGTAGGGATCCGCCAGCCGGCATTGCAAATCGGAGACGCAATCGTGTCCCAAACTGATGGCCGACGGCGGCTCGGTCGCCTCCACCTCCGACTGTCGATCCGTTTTCCAGGCGGGCGCTGCGTCAAATTTTTATCGATAACCATCTCCTCCCTCTTTATCGACTCTCGCTCCCTTTCCTTCCTCTTACCCGACGACCTGACCGTCGACGACGCCGTTTCGGTGAACGCCTCGACCACGATGGCGTCGTCTCTGCTGTCGTAGTCCGCCGTCGGTAAGACGTTCTGCGAGTGGAACGAATTCGTCGTCTCGGTGGTCGAGTCGGGTGGAAACGATGCGATTACCGACTGGGCGGTACTACCATTTTTTAACCAGTCGATTCGAACCCCTGAAAACAACCGAATGAAACACGCGGGTAGTGGACGCGACGTCGTTACCTGTTTACCCGCGGCACCTGGTTACCTGTTTCCGTCGTCCGCCGATCCTCCTGCTTCTCCTGCTCTCGTCGATCGTCCAACGTCTGAGTTTGCTCGTCGTGGCGAGACGACATCGTGGCCGTCGCGATCGTTTCCGTCGAGAAGTCGTCGAACGGCGGCAAAGGTCTGACCAGATCGTCGGGTCGGCAAACGTCGTTTTCGCGACGCATAGGCGCCGTGCATTGACAACGTCCGAACAAGTTGGGGATCAAGAAATCGCAGTGCGAATCCCGCTGCCATAGACGACAATGGGCGTGCTCGTAGCAAACTTGGCCAAGCTTCGCCGCTGAAACGTTACGAAACGTTCCGCGCGTTCCATCGATCTCTCATCGAACATCGATGCCCGCTCGCTCGTCGGCCTCGTCCGAATCCGACGCTTCTCCGTATAGTCCGGTCGAATCGGACTTGGACGCAACGTTGAACGATACCTGAAATTCTCCCGCGACGAATCGCGTTCCCGACGAACTCGGCTTCTTCGACGACTCGGTCTCTCGTCTCTCTCACAGACGGTACATTGGATGAACGGTGTACAGGCAGTTAGCGCAGACACTGTGACGAACGCATCGTCGTTATGAATTTGGCGCGAGAAAGTGTCAGGTATCGTCCGACGTCGAGTTTCGCCTCCTTCGATTTGACTGGCCCGATACGAAACGAGCGAAACGTACTCGGACGAACGTTCGACGTTTGGAACTATCGCGAGACCGCGTTGC
The DNA here is from genome assembly GCA_014737385.1 of Bombus superbus. Classification (NCBI taxonomy): domain Eukaryota; kingdom Metazoa; phylum Arthropoda; class Insecta; order Hymenoptera; family Apidae; genus Bombus; species Bombus superbus. The sequence continues at coordinate 12,238,680 of JACXIK010000019.1, read as the reverse complement.
ACGGACTCGGCGAACGAGCTTGCGAAAGTCTATTTTCGTCGAGTCGTCGGCTACAGCCATAGCTCGAGGAACGGCATAGCCGCTTCGGCTCAACGATCGCGTCTACTTACGACCCAGACACGTGTGCCGACGAAATTGGAGGAAACCGTCGCTGCACCCGCACAAGCCATCCAAGCAGCCGCTGTTGGCTACTTTCAGGGTGCATTGCTCGTCGACCAGACACTCCTGGCCCAGAAGAGTCGCTGCGTATCGCCGCGAGAAAGGAAACAGCGCTCGTTGTTATATTCTCGCCGTCGAATCGAGGCTCGTGATCGCAACAAATTCTCACCCTCGAGACAGTACGTTCCGTTGTACGCGGCGAAGTAGGGCAAACAGCGACAATAGCCGCTCCGACAGTGACTACCCTCGATGCCGGAATCGCACTCCGCGTCCCTGGTGCATGGCTGATCCAGCCGCGCGCTCCCTGTCCTCGTAGCCGAGCCAACGACGATCGTCCCCTGAAACGCGCAACGCAATCTTCTCGCGCGCATTCGTCGACCACGGCGACGAGCGAACCAGAACCGGAGCTCGTCCGTCCGTTTATCCGGAAGGAAACGAGCGGCAACCAGCCTGGCTTACCCGTCGCCCGTTTTCTTCGCGCCTTCGATTGCTACGCGCCCCTCTACTCTACCGCCGCTCACCCTGTTTCCTGTCCCATTACCTCGATCGCGTTTGCCAGTTTCTCGTCTCATCGTGCAACAATAAGCGCGGACAAACGCGCCGCCACTACGGTAAAAACTGCTGGCGATACGGAAGCGTCAGGCCGGATAGGATAGAAAGAGCAGGGCTGTATGGAAGAGACAAAGGCGGCTGGGAAGAAGAAAGGGGGAAAGAGAGGGAGAGGGGGCGGCGGAATAGGTCGAAGGAGCGACGTAGCGAGAGAAATGGAAGAATCGCGAGGAATCGCGAGGAATCGCGAGGAATCGCGAGGAATCGATGGAAACGATGGAGAAGAAGGACGACGGCCGACACACGGCGACGCTCGGAAGGAAGTGAGCGCGAAACGAGACGACGTGGCGCGACATTCGCGTGCCGGGTTTAAAGTAGCCGCGTGACATGCACCGTTAATCTGGCGTTGCCAGCGACCGCTTGGAGTTAGAGTTTTTCCAGTTGCTGCCAAACGACGTTTCTTTTCGCGGGAACGGCTGTTTACGCGGCTGACGCGCCACCGCACTCGCGTTTCGCAGCGCGCGTTTCCTCGCCGCGCGTTCCTGCCCGCCCTATCTTCTTTCCGAGCGCGAAAACGGTTTCGTACGGACACCGTCGGTCGTAGCCGACGAATTTGAGTCGGAGATGGTCCACCGCCGAACGAAACTCACCAAACGATCGATCGCGATCGCAAACAGAAGAACGACGATCGTTTCACCGTTGCCACGCATCGTTCGATCGATCGATCGATCGCGCTAGATTTTCCTTTCCTTCCCCGTCGAGAGAAGACGCTCGCCACCAACGACTCGCTCTATCTCGCACAAGTAGCCGGCGCGACTGCGATGTCCGCGCGTTCTTCGCAATGACTGAAAGCAAACGGCGACCCTGCCTGCTTTTGGTCCCCGTGCACGAACGATGCAAAAGCGGACACAACTGTGTTCCCTCGCTCTCCCACTTCTTTGCCACGCTCTCGGTCTTCGTCTCGGGTCTATGTTCCGCGCTTCTGGTCTCGATCGTTCTTCGAGTTACTCTCCCTTCCGCGATCGTAGCGTATCGTGATCGGCAAATTCGCGCTATCGTTCGCACGATGTTTTGCCACGCTTCGCGTTTACGTCTGTGACGCGACTGTTGGACGGTAATAGATGCGACTGTCGGACGAGGTAACAACGACGAGGAACGAGCGAGACGGAAATGGAAAAGGCAAGAAGAAAGGGTGTCGAACGAATAATATTCGGGTCACGCGCAGACTGCTTCAAAATTCATTGGTATTCCAATACGAAACGAGCAACGAACTCGGTCGTGATCCACCCCTTCTCTTCTCTTCTTCTTCCTGCTCGATCACCCGCGCTTCCCTTTCTCATCGTCTTCCTCGTCGTCTTGGCCGTTCTGTTGCTCGTCGCACCGGTACATCTACCGGTGCATGTGGTTTCGTTAATTTCTACTGCTGGAGGAAGATTGGTCGCGCGACCGAACGGTATCGTTAACCTACCGTTTCGTCGGCACGTCATCGTTTCACGAGCTACCCTTGGCCCGTATCCGACTCGTGATCGAGTCGCGAGTGACGACCAGTCCTTCGGACTCTTTGCTTAGGCCCGCTCGATAAGTCAAAAGAAGGAGGCGCGAAGCGGGAAGCGGGAAGCGGGAAGCGGGAAACGGGACGCGGTGAGTCGCCCGAGAAACAGGAAGCGCCGCGATGGACTACGTTGGAATGTAAATGGAGAATCGACCGAGACCCGAGAACAAAAGAAGAGCCAACCGCGAGAAACGCGTAGTGCGCGTTGGGCGCGAGGTAAAAGACCTACGCGGAAGTGCCATAAAATTCTGCGGGGATCGAAGCAAGATAGGAAACGATCGCTTCGTCGAAATCTTTGCCGGTTCGTTTTAATCCGTGAACGATCAATTTCCTTTCGTCTGTACTATTTTCAATTTTCTACGCATCGTAGAATGAGATAGTAAATCTGAAATATGAAATCTTAGCTTCGGCAGATACAGACAGGTCCCTATATACTGTTATGTATACATACATACATACATACATACATACATACATACATACATACATACATACATACATATATATGTATATCTTTATATTAGATAATAGATCTTTATACTACTGTTAGACGCAATGTATCGTGTATTGGTTTGGGTTAGGCAAATCACTGAAACTCGAAATAAATCGGTCGAAAACAGCGTCCCCGATGCCACCTAATAGCAGCAAAGATCTGTTATATTGTGTGTATGTAGAGGGGCCTGTCTGTGTCTTCGGAACACACGATTTCTCCACAACATCCTTGCTTTCTTCGTCGAAAACTGTCTGAGCGTTCGTATCGTAGCGCATTTTGCATGCTACGAAACGAGCGACGGGATAGGGAAGATCGCTACCTTACCAACCGTGTTGTTTGCAAAATTCTTTTCGCGCTTCGGTTAGACGATCGATCTCACCCTGATGCTCTACGATCGCTCGTTTCATCCGCGATTATCTTCGAGAAATGTGCGAATAAGGATGTCCGGAATCCGTTTAAATATCTACCTCAATTTATCTCGCGTTTCATTCTGAATGGATCCCGATTCTATGCTCTTATCTGACCGAGTATCTCGAAATTATGCTCTAACGACGGTAATGATAATCCTCCCGATCCCCTCACCCTCTATACCTTCTTCTTTTTCTCGTGCCTCGTTATTCTCTTCGAATTAATTAGATCTCACTTATTAATTTTTCCGCGCGTATACGAGTACATGCATCCTTGTTCCTGTTTTCTTCTCGGAAAAGACGATTTCGATCGTACTCCAGAAAACGTATCGTCAAAGCGTCTCTCGATCTAGTTCGCTTTTAATTTTTCCCTAAATTTCGTTTAGTAAGTCCGTTTTGAAACTTTTTATACCGACCATGTAAGGGATATTTGAAAAAAGCCCCACTTCCGAAACCTATCACGGAATTGGATTACCACGTGTAGACGGTTTCATCCAATCAAAGAATGGAAGAGCGAACGTGAGATCTTGCGTAGTCGACGTTTCTAGAATATTTATCGATAACAAATTGTTTTTAGACTCTTTCTTGCGTCGAATGCTCTTCCAAAAAATAGAAAAGGTCGAGTAAAAGCAAATTGTTAATGTAATGTGTACGTCTGACTGAATTATAACCATAAGTATTGCGCAACTCGTCCAACAATTTGTCCGCACGCGTCGCCCTCAGCGTATTGGTTGTTCAGGGGTTTCGTTGAAAGTACAGGTTATGCATTAAAGAAATTGTGTATCAAACATGGTATTTACTACGAAAATGATTTGCAATACCGGTAAGTAGACGTAAAAAATCACTTTGTATCGAATGATCGTGGCTTCCAGTCGATGTTTCTTTGAGACAACGATAGAACGATGAAAGACGATTTCGTAAAGATGGAAGTCGCTGAAACGAAATTAGAATCGAGGAAACTTAAACTTTAATCTGCTCATCGATCGATTACAGATCATTTATAAAAGACTGCATTTGTTTTATTTTATTTTCAGCACTTAGGCACACCGTTAAGCAACTATTTTCACTCGAGCATCTTGTTAAGCACGTAAGAAAATTACAATAAAATTTTCATAACCGCTATTCGCGTTCCTACTTCCACGATACGTTTATAAATTTAACGGTCGCAGGGTGTCTGAAAATAAAATCTTTTCTTTTAGCAATCTTATGGTCAGTTACGAGCGGGCACGTATTTATCGAGTCTGATAACGCAGAGGTTTTATAGCGCGAAGCAAGTGTTTAATAGGGATAAGCCCCATTGTAACGTTGGTACAATCGGACATGTCGATCATGGAAAAACAACGCTTACAGCAGCTATTACCAAGGGTATATTTGCCAGTTGATTTTCATTTATGTTAATCATTTTATCTGTTGCGTTTACTGTTGCCCTTGTCTGTTGTAGTTCTTTCTCAAATGGAACTCGCAAAAGCCAAAGAATACTCTGATATCGATAACGCACCCGAAGAAAAAGCACGTGGTATAACTATTAATGTCGCGCACGTTGAATATCAGACAGAGAAACGCCATTATGGACATACGGATTGTCCAGGACACGCGGATTATATCAAAAACATGATTACTGGAACGGCGCAAATGGATGGAGCTATACTTGTCGTTGCTGCTACAGATGGTACCATGCCACAAACCAGAGAGCATCTACTTCTTGCCAAGCAGATTGGTATCACTGACATTGTTGTTTTCATCAATAAGGTAAGATCTTTCGTGTAGTTTATCGAGTACTATCTACGTAAAAATTCCCTCTTGCCTCTTCTCTATTTTCAAAAATGTTATGTTTTTCTATTCGTGAAGGTCGATGTCGCAGACAGTGAAATGGTCGATTTAGTAGAAATGGAAATAAGAGAGTTGTTATCCGAAATGGGTTATGACGGAGTAAACATACCTGTTATTAAAGGTAGTGCCCTTTGCGCGATAGAGGGTACTAAACCAGATATAGGGCGGGATTCCATAATGAAATTGTTAGAGGCTGTGGATTCTTATTTTCCAAACCCTGTTAGAGAATTGGACAAACCTTTCGCCTTACCGATAGAAAATGTTTACTCCGTTACGGGTAGAGGAACGGTAGTTACTGGCAGATTGGAGCGTGGAAAGATAAAGAAGGGCATGGAATGTGAGGTGATCGGGTACAATAAACTACTAAAGACCACGATAACGGGAATAGAGATGTTTCACCAAACGTTGGAAGAAGCCGAGGCGGGAGACCAAATGGGTGCTTTGCTTAGAGGTTTAAAAAGAGATGACATCAGAAGGGGTATGATAATGTGTAAACCAGGGAGCATGAAAGCGTATGATCATCTAGAATGTCAAGTGTACATGCTGACTACTACTGAAGGAGGTAGAAAAAAACCTATTAATCATCTCATGCAAGCTCAAATGTTTTCCAAGACCTGGGATTGCGCAGTTCAGATAAATTTGCAAAAAAAGAACATAATCATGCCAGGCGAAGACTTTAGGTAAATTTTCCTTAAATGTTATTCAAGCGAAAATACGAGTTACGCCAATTGATAAATCGATTCAACGTGTATATGGATTTTTGTTTTCAGTACTACGTTGAAATTGATAAGACCAATGGTGTGTGAGAAGGGCCAGCGATTTACGATAAGAGACGGCATGACGACTATAGCAACTGGAGTAATTGTGAATATTTTGCCAGGTCTTAACGAAAAGGAACGGTTAGAGCTTCTCGAAGGTAAAAAGAAAATAAAGAAACAACTGCTAGAAGCTTAATTCAAATCATTTACTGCATTTATCGCGTGCCAGTCAATAAAATCATATAGAACTGGATTCAACAAATACATACACACATACACGCGCGCGCACGCACGCACACAGACACACACATACACACATATGTATTACCAGTATATTGTAAATTATAAATAACGTTATTGGTTCCATTATTATTGTAAATACGCGCTGATAACGATTGTATCCAACTTAAAAATATTCCTTTTAGTCATGTTAGAAATTAATAAATAAACTGTTTTTATATATAATGTATTTTAATTTCCTGTTTCTAAAATGGTCGATTTTTAATATCGATAAAGCATAATTTCCTCAACAAATAGAGAACGTAAGTACTTTAAACGATTTTAAAATGTCTTAACTTTGAAAAAACAGTTCAACGATGATTTATTGAGTCCAATACATCAACGGTACAAGTTGTTTCAAACAACGGATGAAACACCGATACGAAATATTTCGTCCTTCTCTTATTTCTGTTATTTCTTAACCATAGTTGTGCTATGGTGTTCGTGTACACATTATTTGGTGCATTCAGGTGTATTCAATTGGCAATAAAGTAAAGGAATTAGGGAAAGGACCGTGTGCAACGCATTGTCTCTCCATAACGAAACGAAACGAACGTATTTGTATAGAAAGGAAAAAAAAACTGTTTATATAATTTAAGTTGAACAAATGGTACATTCACCTTTGCTAATAAAAATAGTAAACAGTCCTTGTTATCCTGGACAGGCGCTGACTACAAACTGTACTTCGCTCCAATCGAAATATTATTTCAAAATACAATGCTGTGTGTTTGAGAATTGTAGATTATTCGTAAAAACGACTGCTGCACTGCACGCCTAATGCTTTCTTTTCCTTCTTCATTTATGTTCGTTGAATGATCCTGTGTGTACATACGCAAGGTAGCAGCAAAGATTATGTCATTTATTCGTAAAGATTGAACTACTTTGAGAATTTCTCAAATTTCGTGTATGTGTGTATGTGTACACATGAGTGTGTACGCGCGTAAGCATATGCAGACGCATGTGTAAACAGTTGCTTTTAATAATTAGCGTATCGACTGTATCGAAAGATTCTTTCTTACAGAATTAATTTTTCACTCTTTTGCATTACGAAACAACCCGTTCACTCATTCTGATACAGGCAATTCACGTACAATGTTTCGGCATACGATATTATAAAATTAGCAACAGAAATCCGACAGCTTTGACACTACGCCTTAAAGCAAATCGACAATTCGGTTGATCGACAAGTTATGCATCCATTACACTAAATACATCGTTTCACACAACATACGTGTACTCACGCATTCTCATATCAATTATATGTAAATAAAGGAAAGAACGACTGTAACCTACGATACGTAAAGTTTCATCGGGTCAATGTGTATCGGTCAAATCGTACTTTCAAACCGACAAACGATTCGCTTTGCTCAAATGTGACGATACTTGTATGGAATTAGTTAGACCTCGTGTCTAATTCACGCACACAAATCATGACATGCGTAGAAACGCAATGTTCAATTCCTGGTATCATCTAGCTTTTAAAACAAAACTCGAGAAACACGAATCGTCGAAATATTGTTAAATATGAAACGGAAGTAATCGTATGCATTAATTCTATTCAAGAAAGAATCTCTGACTTTTAAAGAGGCACAAGTACGTAACGTACTTAATATGCACGTGTACGTATATGGTTTGCCCCTATTCGTATCATACACACGACGTGGCAAACTAAAGATCTTCATCATCTTCTGGTAGCGCCGTCTCTTGTGCTTCCTTAAGATCTTTCTCTATCTGTTGCTGCCATTGTGGGTCCATGGTAACTTCCGGAGGAAGAAGAGCCGGCATCGCGACGAATTCAAGATTGGCATCACCGATCAGCTTACGTCCCAACCATAAGAAAGGTTTCTCAAAATTGTAGTTGCTCTTTGCACTGATGTCATAGTACTAAAACAAACATGGAGAAAATCATTGTTTCGGTTAGATGTGCATTATGTCGACAATTCCCATATTTAAAGGTAAGTCAGATTAGAAGGATGCGTATTATAGCGTAATATAAGTTAAACTAGAAAGATATTCGGTACGTTACATATTACAAGAAGAGGAGAGAAGAAAGAAAAGATTCGTAAAATCAAACTATAAAAATACTATCTTGGACATGCTATTACCTGTAGATTCTTCTTCCTATGAAAGACGATGCTCTTGGCTTTTACTTTCCTATCCTTAATGTCAACTTTATTACCACAAAGAACTATAGGTATATTCTCACAAACACGAACCAAATCTCTATGCCAATTAGGTACGTTTTTGTATGTTACTCTTGACGTAACGTCAAACATAATGACAGCACACTGTCCTTGAATGTAATATCCATCTCTCAGACCACCAAACTTTTCTTGACCAGCTGTATCCCAAACGTTGAAACGAATAGGACCACGGTTCGTGTGAAAGATGAGAGGATGTACCTCAACACCTAAGGTTGCGACATATTTTTTTTCGAATTCACCGGTCAAGTGCCGCTTGACGAACGTCGTTTTTCCAGTACCACCGTCACCCACTAGTACACATTTGAAAGTTGGAATCTCAACATTTTGTACCATCTGTGCCATTTGTGCCATACCGATTGTTAGACCACAAATTGTTGATGTGACAAAAAGAGATCTGAAAAAGTAGCGTTTAAATATTAAAATTGATCAGCTAGATGAGAATAAAACGGAATATGATGGTAAAAGAGAAATGGATTATCGATTAGGTTATTATCGATGCATTAGAAAATTAGAAAAGTCCGACATTTGGAAGTTGCTGGAAGATACTAGATCGAAAATCACGCATCGAGAACGTGATCGACGTGATGTCTGTTTTTTCACTATATTTGTAATTATTTAAAAATAATATGTTATATCTCGATTATAATATGAACACACCTATCAAAATACTACTTTGTCGTATCTTTTCTACTAATTTGCAAGGCCGGTTTACCGTCAACGTCCCGCGCTCGATGTACAAAATTTACCACGTTCCGCTAAAAGAATGGCGCCTCCCGTTGTAACACAAGCTTTCGCGTTAATCTTATCACACGATTACCCGTAATTTTGATAGAAATCGCAAAGAATCGAATAAACCAACGATAGATTTACTATGAATCTATGAAAATCGGAGAATATTGGTACAAAATTTCCCGGCAAGTAATGTGTACGTGAAAATGACCGATAAAATTTACCCTGCAACACAGCCGTTACGGCTCACAATGGCGTTCCTTCGAGTCGACGACAGGGGTCCGCATTTTCATCATTCGCTAAGTAGAATATCATTCAATTTAACGAATGTATCTAATCGATACGCTATGAAAAAATTAGATTGAAATATTTTTTCGTTTAAATTATTAAAATAATATGTAAATCGGCAGTTTTTAAAAAAATTATAAGTAGAAAATGGCGTAAGTTAGCGACATCTATTTTATGCGCGCCACACCGAGCCGGTATCGAAGAATTTCAGTTTTTAACGGGAAATTATGCGTATACGTGGAAGGATGCATTGGCGCACGTTAGGCGGTTAAATTTGAACGCTTACGTCCATTTTAACTTTCCATCTTTTCCGCAATGGTTTCCTTTCGTTTTTGTTTTCTTTCTTCCGTTTCGATGGAAATATATAATACATCAAAACGTAGATCGTAAGATTCGCATTTGTCGTATCAAAGCGTATGATATTTTTATGATCGCTTTGATAAGGGAGATTCACTCACGTCTTTTGTTTCAGTTTACGAAATAAAGCGTTGCAGAGTTCGAAGAATATTCACGTATGAGAGCGACAGATTCAAACATATATCGATAAATTGGGAAAAGAAGAAATCGAAAAAGTTCGGAATTTTGTGTTGGAGGCTGTATATTTGGTGGAGATATAAATCAGTATGGAAGTGAAAATTCTTAGGGTAAATAAATGGTAAAGGAAGAAGAGGGGGGAAATGGCGAAGGTGGGGCTACGTCGAGGTCTAGATTCGGTCCTGAGTATAGTTGACGTCAGCGGCGCATGCGCAACAGAACGGACGGCACTGCAGAAGCAGCCGAGTTCGCGAGTGTATCGATTTTACGATCGTGTCTCTCGCCGCTAGTGCGTCCGTTTCCTTTAGTTTTTAGTGGTCGTGCTCATAGTACATGGATAAAATCGTGAATGGGATTAGTCGCTAGTCTCATCGTACCGTACACCTGCTGACTCGCAACACTTTGCCACCCTCGCCATGACCAAGGATAGATTAGCAGCCCTCGTTGCGGTGAGTTTTCAAAAACTAGCTATACTTTTTTTCGAAATCGAGCCGAATCGCCGAACGGTCGACGACAACTTGTCCGTCTACGCTTTCCCTCCTTCAATCTTCCTTTTTTCTGTGGTTTTCTCTCTAGTTTTCTCTAACTTATGAGCGCTCTCTTTCTCTCTTACTCCTGCAAATCTCAATTTTGTCGATGTCTGTTTGTAATTCTGTTACTCTGACTCTCTGCATCGCTCGTATTTTGTGACGTTTTAAGGAACGATATTCTCGCGCGACATATATGCACTTATATATATATACATATATATATATATATATGTATATATATATATGTATATGTGTGTGTGTATATATATATATACACACGCATAATATAGTACATTGTCGTTTCATTCGACGACACCAAATATTTCCTTTAAAAACACCAGTCGTCAAACGAATCGATGCTCGTTTACTGGTAAAATGGAAGAAGGCGTTTCCGAGGTGTCTACTTGACTGTCAACCATTCGGTAGTTGAACAGAGAGCGAGAGCGAGCGAGTGAGCGAGCGTGAGAGTTCAGAAAAGAGGGAGAGAAAGAGAGAGACCAATGCCTCCTGTGACTGACAGGTGTTTGCCAATATATGTTTTTCGTCATCGTTTATTTCATAACGATGACAGAGTTCTCGATGCCGGCACAAGTACATTCAGGCAGTCACTTTCAAATGGAAGATTCATTCTTCCGGATGACGTTCGACGAATATTGCGATACAATATACAATGTTCCGGGTGTTGACGAGTATTTTTATAGTTTCATTGGGAGGTGACCGATTATACATAGGAATAGAGGTGTCGGTGTCGATGACTCAGAGGCGCCGACTATAATACTCACGAGAACCTAGTACATATGTATTTGGGCGTACTTGAGCCCATCGGTTACAATCGACGATCGTTTTCCTATTTTTCTTCTTTCGTTTGACTTTAAAAAGAAAGAAATCAGTGGTTTCTAATTACGATAAACAATTGTCCTACAAATAATCCCCCTTATCTCCGCACTCTCCCCTCCCTTATATATATTCCGACCGATCATGAGAATCAACTTGCTTTGTTATTCGTCTTTTTTTTTTTTTGAGATATTAATTATACTACACGGTTGTCGCGCGTATTGTCCGATACCGTGCGAGAGACGAATCATTCATGTTCAAATTTATTTCGCGATCGTTTGTCGCGTTACATAGATAGTGTATGTGTGTAGTTTGTTTAGCGTGCCTAACTGCGTTAGACATTGCGTTGTGTTCTAATTCTTTCTTCTTGAACGGCCTGGATTTTCGTACGAGAATGCGTTCACGATCGAAACGCTTGGAAATCGGCGAATCGTACGCTCGATTTCTAATCGAGTTCTCTTTATTTCTTGATAGAACTGAAAATGGTAGTCAAAGTGAAAAGTCGCATAAAAGAATAAGGAGTAAATAAGATGTATGTATATCGTAATATTTGTTAAAAAGGGATGACACGAACGTGCGCTTGTTGCGTGTGCATAGGTTATGTCGTATGATAAAAGCGATAGCAGCAGAACTTGTTCGGGATAGTTAGGTATTATCCAAAAGTCAGTTATAGTTTCGAAAAGAAAGGATCGGGAAAGGACGGCCTACTTTTTCGTTTTCGTGTTTTATATAATGAATCGTGCGATAAATCTCGACGTCTCGATATAATCTCGAGTAGGACTTCGAAGCAGTGACGGATACAGAAATCTTTCTTGGGCGGAGGGCGAAATATGAAAATTATAATAGCAACATATTATGATAATATTACTAAATATTATACATAAATACATTTCTTTTGCAAGATTTCAAATTTGTTTGTAATTTGTATTTCAATATCTCTATTTGATACCGTAGCTTAAACAATTAAATTCGCATTGATTACTTAATACATTTTTCAGAATATGATAATATCGATAGTTGTATATTTTATTAGTCGCGTTTAAACTATTTGAAATTCGGTGAATTATGTCTCGTGGTAAATTTTGCCAGTTCAGCATTTATTAGTCAGCTGTAGATAAATGAAGGAGGTACGAACAAAGAGTTAAGGAGGAGAGATCGATGAAAACGTACAATAGCTGGAATATAAAAATATATTCGCATACAGACGATTAACCCTTTACAGTCGGATGTCGCCACTGTGGCGGCATTTAGAATTTGTCTTCGAAGTCGGATGTCGCCACAGTGACGGAATTCAAAATTTATTTTCAAACTGCAAATGTTTATTGCTTCGGTAGTGGCGGTAGAAAAATATGTCGTTCTGAAAAGAGTTAAAGCAGCGTAGGTCTGACCGATGCTTCGAACGAGGATGAGACACAGGATGTATAACGAGAACCAGTACGAGCGAGATTTTCCGTTTGATTCGTATTTAGAGATTGTTTGGCACGCGTTTGAAAATACAACGAAGCTTTGCGAGTATCGATCGTATTGACTGACGATATAATTATCGGACATTCTGTTTGTTAGTTGAGCGAAGGTATCGTATTATTCGATACGAAATGCAACACATATAACAATTTGTTAATCGGAGCGGAATAACGAGTATCGTATCGGCCGCGAGTAAAATACAGCGATATCGATGCGACTGGTCTTTCACGATCTTTCTCACGATCGTGTCTTCGATGTTAATTGGTCGACGCGAGTCCACGCGGCACGAGCTATTCCTCGGCAATTTGTCGTTGGTTGCCATCGCGTTCGCTTTACATTCGCCAATCGGTCTTCCGAAAATGAGCCGTTCACAGGTCAAAGTGTTTAACTCGATTTTTGGAAATTTTGGAGGCTTGGTGCTAAAACACTCGATCGATGCTTATCTATATTGTAAATAGAGAAAGCCTCTGCGTAGGTATGTGTGTACGTCCGAGGTAATCTCGGAAACTATTCGACCGATTTATATAATTCTTTCGCCGTTGGAAAGTACGTTTCCTACGGATCGACACAGACTGTATCCTATTACGCTTCTCCTTAAGGAAACGAACGATGGACATAGACGCGGCTCGAGTCGGCTAAACGCAGCTTGGTTTTCACTGCACGATCGCGTCTTGCTCGACCGACGATCGGAAAACGCTTCCTACAAATGTTTCTCGAATATCATTTGCTATCTCTATTACAAATCTCTCTATTGCAAATGACGGTGAATCTAGAATCGCTAAGTTAAATTCGTATCGGTTCTCCTCGCGGTTGAACGCGGACGAAGTCGCGGGAACCAGCTAGCCCTTTATAATAATTCTATCGACTTGGTCTACTTTTTATTTCGCGGAGTTGGCCGATTTGGCGAATAAGCGGCTCGAATATGTAGCAGCCGATCGATCGCTAAGACCGAATTGAAAAAGCAACGTAGTCGGAAAGATGCTGGCCGGACGATAGACGTTGATCGCGTATTCGATGCACGCGAACATCAAATCGACTATTAACGAATACTTTGTTGATTTGTTTCAGGCCCAGTCGGACGACGATGACGTGGCGGACGATGTGTCCGTCAACGTCGGCGGGCCCGATGATTTTATGACGGAATTTTTCGCGGAGGTAAGTATACGATCTCCACAGCTACGGACGTCGAGTCTCGTTTCGAAAGAAACTCTATTTCCCAGCATGGTATCTCATCGCCAAGAAACATGCTTTGTTCTCTTTTTCTTTCTGTCTCGTTTCCTGGATCTATTCTCCGACCGATCTCGTCTATTTGCCCCCGCCCCCTATCCCCCCTCTTCTGTCTCTTTTTCGAATTATTTCACACGATCGCCAGACAATACGTATATACGTACGCACGCGATCAAGGGCAATTAAGCGGGAGATGGAAAGTTCACGCGAACGTTAAGATCGGCTATAATCGAATCTATCGATTCCGTTTGTCCGGACGATCGGATTCTATCTCCTGACCGATTTGATGGAATTATTCTCCTCAAAGTGGAGAAGAATTTTCGCGTTGATACGCAAACGATCTGTACGTACCTTTACCAGCTGGAACAATTGACGGATTCGTCGTCGGACTCGGAGATCAGAATCCGAGATTAGATAGTATCGTTGCCGCGTTCGCGCGTTTATTTCGACCGAATCGAACGAAATTTATCAACCGGAGTATGCGTATGGAAAGCGGTTTGCGTATCGTAAGCGCAGCAAGTCGACGAAAGATCGGCATTTCTATTTGACGCGGTTCCATTGATTCGTCGATGAACGGGCGAGCGCAGTTACAAAGGAGACGCGACCAGTCGTCGACAAACGAGCTCGCGTCGATATCGAAACGCAAGAAAATTTCTGTTCGGATGGTTTCGTCTCGATATTGGAGAATTAGGTCGAGACAACTCCGAACCGAATGGCCATATCGCGTCACCCATCGCGTGCAAAATGTATCAAATATTTCAACCCCCTTTTCGCATCCGCTCTGTCTATACGTTGTTCACTGTGCGATTTTCTCATTGGGTCGCGTTACTCGTACACACTGCCGTTCGTAAGCGTTAGGACACCTACTGGTTTCATACGGAACGCGACGATCAATCCGAAGCATCAAGAAAACGAGTAATCAGTCAGAATTTTATAATCACTCAAGGGTAAAAATCTAGAAATGTCTTCATCGTTTGAAAGAATTAACGCAGTACAGTAAATTATATCTAACAGTTATTATTTCTCTCGCTTAAATTCTATGGAGAATGTCGAAGGTAAATTGGACATTGGATAGCAATAAATGCGAATACGTCTTGTAGAATCATTTACAGCGTATCTGATGCCAAATAGCGGAAGAACATACGTAATACGACACATACGATACATACGAACGTGAAAATTGCTAAAAACGACGACGAACGACGCGGCGAATACAATTGTTTGCCACGTCGAATTGATGAGACTATTTTTAGAAGATGGAATATACATATATGGATCTGAAGGGATGGTTGGATGCGTGTTCCATTCAATCGCGGCGTTTAGTTTTGCAGCGATTCATTTTTAACTCGTCGGAGGCTGCATCTCTGCGCTATCTGTCGTTTTACGCTTTTCCTGTTCGCGGAGAACTTTGTACAGTTTGGATGCGCTTTGGCGAGGATTACTGTTGTTAGGAGAAGTTGATAGACGTAAGGGGATTTTCTTCGAGCCCGAGGGTCGCGACTCGATCGACCGCGTCGTCTCTGGCTTCGCGTGGCGAACTCTTTTTTGGGAAATCAAATTGGTTTGGGACTTGATGTTTACGACACCAGTAGTCGCTATTTATTAAGGCCGTCGTAAAATATTTCAGCGGAATCACGCAATCAAGGAAAGTTGTTTATAGGAAGCTAACGGCTTGCTGAAAGATAGCTTTAAAAATAAATAGCTTCGCTGTTTCCGTCTCACGAACCGTGCTTGCTAGCCGTTTGCATGACAAATTCCTCTTTTGTTCGTGCAACTAGTCGCTACAGATCTCTTATAGTCTAACGTTTCTTACTCGAGTTCGCTCGAGGTATCGTAATACTAATACCAATAAAGAGGATGATGTACGTCGATACTCGACGCGAATCACACCGGAACAAACGTTGTTTGGCAAACGTAAAACGGAGAAATACGAACGATCGAAACTCAACGCGATCCGATATCACGCACCTACGCATTACCGGCAATTCGATGTAGGAAATCAGTGCAAATAGGATCCGTGACATTTGCGTTCGTTGCTATTTGCGTGGGCTCTTATTAACTCTGACCGCTTGTTTCGGTATTCGATCTTTTTTATTCTGGAGCGCGTGGGAAGAGACAATTTTAATAAAGGTGAAACATCGGTGCGAATCGTTACCGTAGAAACGACATACCAACTACTCGTCACCTTTTAACGTCTCGAGAATAAAATCAGTTAAATCTGCCTTCTCTCCGTTCCGACGAGCGCGCGCCTACAACTTTCGTTCCTCGCATCTCGTCGACCGATGTTAAACGTTTTACTATTTACGTATATGGATCGTTACGGAGAAGTCGCCAGTAACCGATTTACTCTCTTTAATTTCTTTGGACTTGCCTTCGTAACACGATGTCTGTGAAAACTACGGACATATTATTCGAGCGGGTTCACCATCCATTGCATACTTTTCCTTCCTTTTGCTGGATTATTTTCCGTTCTTCTTTCTCGTCGTATAACTCGCGATCGATAGTTCACACTTTTCAACGTATTCTCCCCCATTTCTCTCTTTTTTCTCTTTGTTTTCCATCCCTCGTTTCTATATCTTCTTCGATGTTTATCGACACCGCTACGTGGTTTAACGTCTTCTAATTTTTCCATAGGTGGAGGAGATCCGCGAAATGATAGACAGGATCCAGACGAACGTAGAGGATGTGAAGAAAAAACATAGTGCCATCTTGTCGGCACCACAAACCGACGAAAGTGAGTTCCAACGGTCTCTCCTTATTCTTATCCGTCTCGTGCATCGATCGCGGAAACCATCGCGCTAGAGAGATCCAAATCAAAATTGTTCCATCGTTGGATACGTTTAATCGCTGTTTGTACGACGCAGACGGCCAATCGTGCGTAGGATCAAATCTATTTGATTCCGGCTGATAAACGATTCGCAGAAAATAGCCACGTTGGAACCGAGTATGGGAAGCGAGTATCGTTCGTTCAGTCTTTCGGAAATGGAATAGACGCGCGAAGGAAAAGAGTTGGACTTGGACCGGCGATAAAGGAAGGCAGCGAAGCAGAAAAGGAAAGACGACAGGGAAAAATAACGGAACGATAGAACGACGACGGTCGTTAGAAACGTCGAATACGATCGACCTTACCCTCGTTGATATTTGTAGCTGTCCACTCGAGCTTGAATAATTAGAGATTCGTTGCGATTCCTCGTCGATGCGTCCTTTTCCCAAATAATACTTTCTCTTCTTTTACTAATATTTAACGATGCTCGATCATCGGCGTTTCGGTTATTCGACGAACCGATCAATTCGATCCGATCGTTCCGGCTGCGATGCTCGCCAGCTGATCTCTTCTCTTCGGATCTACATATGTATATAGGAAGCGATATAAATAGCAGGATTATGTTCTCCTACGTTCGAGGATAGACGTAATATAATATAATAATATATAACGAGAACGCGATTCGTGCCTCCTTGTACCGTTATAATCGTCGAATGCGAAGCGAGCTCCTAAAACGATACACCGGAAAACTGGTCTTTCGATTTCGCTAGATCCCTCGATATATCGCACGTGTCGATCGTCCGCGAGGATAAAGTTAGCTCCGCTGTCGTCAGATTTACTCGTCTCTCTCTCTCTCTCTCTCTCTCTCTCTCTCTCTCTCTCTCTCTGTAGCGAAAAATCCTGTATCGATCGTTGCAACGATTTGTCCAGTGTACGCGAGTTATACTTTGTAACTGTACGCTAGGGATCGAAGCATCGGAGCGAAATAGCCAGAACAACGAGGCCAGGAGGAGAACCGAAGGATAGAGACGCGAATTTGAGCGCGCGGTGATTCACGAAGAACGGAGATGAACACCGGGAACGAGCAAGTCGAGTGACGTTCTTCGTCGCGAGAAACTGGAGAGGACGACCCGATCGATGCACCACGAGTGCACACTGCACACACGTACTTACTTTTACGTCTGACATCGGCCGACTTGGAAGCGGTCTAGCGAAAAGATCGATCGAGCTCTCTTGCTCCTCGTTCAAAGGCGAATCTCGTTTCGAAACGAAAAGCGAAACCGACCACGGTCTTCTCACCGCCGCTATCGATCTATTATTTCTTCCCACGTGCTCGTACGATGCTTGATCACGTTCGCGAAGATCGGAAACGGCGTGTAAGCACCGCCCTAAAACGGTCAGATGGCTTCGTTTCCCGAAGGAGCGCGAATGCGATCGAAACGCGATTTAGATTGGGTTTAGATAGCATCGAGTCGATTTTCCAGCTGTCGGTTACACGAGCGGCGTTCCACGATCGCGAGAACGGTTTGTTATCGAAAGGTTGTCGTATTAAAGATCGTCCGCCGCGTACCCCGATAGAATGGATTCGTTGGAATAAATAGGTCGCTGAATGGTGGTTGACGAAGCGGTAGTTCGATTTTATCATTCGCTGTGCTGCTCGTTACGCTCGATACGTACAATTCGCAGCGGAACCGTGTTTGATAAATCGCGAACGAGAACCGCCGGGTCACGCGTAAGTTTGCCGAAATCGGAAGCGTCCGAGAGATGGATGCGGCGTCGCGTCCGTCGTTTGGTTCTTCGGGAGAATAGGAAGAAGGGTAGAAGGGAAGCAGGAAAAGAGGAAATTTTTCTGGAACAGGAAACGCGCGCGCCATTCGATCGAATTCGAGCGTCCCGTGTCTCCCGGGCGTGCCGAGTTCTCGAGAGGCTTTGGAAGTAGGTCTGGCACGTTTCCACCCCGTATTAACCCAATTCCATCGAGCACCCTCGACGCAGGAGAATGCGCGCGCCCGTCGCGTCACATATGAGAACGCGTGCACAGCCGGCGATTATACCGGAATCCAATTCAATGTCGAATTCAAATTCGATCGGAGATACGATCGTGGAAGTCTCGATCGGTCGAAATGTTTTCCTTTCTTCTCCGTGCGTCGTCCGACGACGTGTCTAGGCTCGGGCCCCTTTTTTCAACTAGTACCAGTAGGAGATACTTGTATATAGATAGATACGTAGACCACGTAGGTGCATAGGAAGTACGTGTGTATAGTACGTACGCGACGCGACGTTGCTTGCGTTCGACGGATATGGTACGTTTTAATAAACGCGCGATAATTGGCGATACGGTTCCGTGTGGTTGGTGGAATTGATCGTGCTACCCTGTCGACGAACGACGAACAGAGGAGAGGAAGGGGTTACAGGGAGTATCCGATGACAGCAAGAAATACCGATCGACTGCGATCGTGTCGTTCGATTTTTGCTTTTGCCCGTTTGAGGTCCCAAGGAGTCGCGATCTGTCGCGATCTCTCGTCCAAGGAATTAACTGCGAGCGTAAACGTACCCGAAACTCGGCCGTTTGCCACAAGAGAGCTTGCAAAAAACGCAGACAATTCGCTTTCGATATTTCCAAGATATCTCGAGCGGTACTCTTACGCGTCGAAAGAAGAATATTGCGCGTTCGTTGTCTCGCCTAGGTACACGGGGAGAGTTGCGAATTTTGGGTCGTTGACGAGTCGCTTGTGAATTCGTGGAAAGGGGCGTATCGAGAACCGTCGTTAAACGATGGCAAGACACGTAGATAACAGAATGAATCAAGTTTTTGTTCTTTCATTGCAGAGGTTAAAATGGAATTGGAAGACCTGATGTCCGATATCAAGAAAACGGCCAATAAAGTCAGAGCTAAATTGAAGGGTAAGAGACAGATCCTAGATAGATGCGTCACGAAGTAAATGCAAGTCTTTGTACCAATATCAAATAACGTTTGTTCGTCCAATTGCGAAATTTACACTAAAAGTACGTCTATAACTGTTGTATATACGTACGATGGCCGTAGCTAAATCGACCGTGCGTTGCGAATAGCCGGTCGAACGCTTGATTCTTGACCACGTCTTGCCCTGATTTGGGGGTGTATTTATAGTGTTGACAGAGGTACGCGTGACTTTGTCTCTGGACGCGCCAACGTCGTTCTTCGGCTTGAATGAACGCGCGTATTACGCGCGGACGTATTCTTGAAAGCCGCGTGCACCTCTGCTCGCTATAAATAAAGAGTAGTCGCGTTTTGAAAAGACAAGCGCGTTGAACATGGTTTGGACCGTGTCGCTAACCGACTCTATTTTGATATTGCGTTTCCCATGTGAACAGTGATAGAACAAAATATCGAACAAGAAGAGCACACGAACAAATCTTCGGCGGATTTGAGGATACGCAAGACACAGCATTCGACGCTTTCGAGGAAGTTCGTGGAAGTGATGACGGAGTACAATCGAACGCAAACCGATTACAGAGAACGGTGTAAGGGAAGGATACAACGACAGCTGGAAATCAGTAAGCGAGGATCGTTGCTCGTATCTGTATCGTATAAGAGCACGTAGTTGACCGCGTCTTACGCTCGATGTTAGAGTTTAAACGACGATCGGTTTTTTAGCCGGTAGGACGACCACCAACGAGGAACTGGAGGAAATGCTGGAACAAGGAAATCCGGCGGTGTTCACGCAAGGGGTAAGCGTTTCGTTTCTTCGTTTCTTCATGGATCGAAAACATGGTGCTGTATCGAGACGCGTTTCTCGCAGATTATCATGGAAACGCAACAAGCGAAACAGACGCTCGCCGATATCGAGGCGCGTCATGCGGACATCATTAAACTAGAAAATTCGATCAGGGAACTTCACGATATGTTCATGGACATGGCGATGTTGGTAGAAAGTCAGGTAAGGTCCGCGACGTAACGTCGTGGCTCTTTAATCGTCCCCCAGTTCACCCTCCGACTTTGCTTTCCACAGTTTGTCTTTTCGGTTATTCGTTGTTATTTTGCATCTATTTTTGTTTCGAAAAATGTTTCCTCTTATCTTTACGTACGATGGTCTATGAGCGTAAAAACAGAGAGTCTCGGTATTTGCATAGCATTTTTGTCGGCTGCTACTTCTGCACGTCACCGCTACGTTTTTTTTTTTTTTTCTTTTTTTTTTATTACGATCGTTACGCTCACGCGATGCCGATATTTTTATATTTATTGTCATTTTATTATTTAAAATCGCATTCGTTTACGTTAGAGGTAAGTATAACAACGTACGAGTGGCAAAGTTTAACGAAGCACACGGAAGTACTCGGGAGACGGAGAAAAGGATGAATATTAAGAGGGGCGTAGCGCGAACCATGTAACTTTTCTCTCGCGACCAGCTTCTTCTTTGTGAAACACATCGGCTATTCGCTTTGATCTCGTTTTCGGTGTTTGTCGAGTTCGGTAACGCGGCGGCCATTGACAGGGCTTTCTCGCGAGTTTTCTTGACCGCGACGGCTAACGAGGAAGAACAGGTCAATGACCGTTGCTGGAAAATTAAAGATGCATGTTACGCGATGAACAACTAAATAAATAACAGTAACAACGATATTATCGATATTAACACGGCGATAACGTCGAACCTTTTATCTTTTCTGTTTTTTTTTTTTTTTTTTTTTTTTTATCAAGGAGAAAAATGTAATTAGTAAGTTGGTCAACTCGAGCTCGACTCGTCTTCGTGACTTCATTTTTTTCTTATTATCGTCGTGGCTATGGTTCTCTCTCTCTCTCTTTTTCTTTCTCGTCGTTTTCCCTGTTCCGTGTGTAGCGGTGCATGAGAAAAATCTTGATCTTAATCGTTACTCGGCTTTTAACCGACTATACAACTAACATCGCTCTCTCTCTTCCCCTGTTACGCTGTGTGGATTCGCGCCACGCACCTACTTTAGGGCGAGATGATAGATCGCATAGAATACCACGTGGAACACGCGGTGGACTACGTGCAGACGGCTACGCAGGACACCAAAAAAGCGCTCAAGTATCAAAGCAAAGCTCGACGGGTGAGTCCTCCCCAGATCTCAAACCATCGATCTTTCGTTCGCGTCTAATCGATCACTTTTTGTTTTCTCCTTTGATCCTCTGCCTCCCCCTCTGTATCATTCACGACGACTCTCTTAACCCTTGTCCGTTCCTCCGCCGATCCACTCTTACTTTATCGCGTTCGTCCATGTTTTCGCGGTTCTCTCTCATCCTGTACATTTTTACGCTACTATGTGAAACCCCTTTACGCTTTTTGGTTTATCTGGTGCGCCTTTATGCGTATGCTTACTATTACTGCCACTACTACTACACTACTGTTACTACTATTACCACTATTACCATTATTACTACTATTACTGCTACTACCGCTATTACTACGACACGACATCAAATAACGACGACGCTTTCTCTGTCGTTTTCGTTACCACGTTTTGTACGATCGAATCGACGCTCGCGCGCATACTTACACCTATGTGCGTTCTTACGTTCGATGTGCATTTATGTATTACGATGTATGTATTACGCGTCCTTTACCCACCTTGATTGTTTTTTCTATTTTTCTACGTGCGCGCGTATATATAAATATATATATGTATATATATATATATATATGTGTGTGTGTGTGTGCGTGCCTCTGTGTCTCTCTACTTGTGTCGCTCTGTCCTACTGAAAATGAGTGTGCTAAATGTGGCTCTTATTTGTACTATACTAAAATTCCACGTACTAATCTGTGCTCTCTAACCGTCTAACTCTTGTTCACGATTGGATTTGTGCGTGCATACGCGTGTACACTTGTCGGTCACACGTGAACACACAACGTGTACACGCGTTTTACGTCGTCGCCCGTGAATCATTTTTTGGGCCGGCGTCGCGGCTGTTTCTGACCCGCGGGGTGATGGCGCTGCGGATACGCTGCGACGTATGCGGTATATGGTGTACCGCGGTGTGTGGCTTCGCTCATGGTGTGTTTACCTCTATCTGTGCACGCTGCTTATGCGTATACGTACGCTCGTCGTCGGATGCGACTGCGTTCGCGTACGTATACGCGTAAACGCACACGAACACGCGTGCGACGAAGCATAACGATTAACTTTGGGTACATCCTTGTTGGAGGCGATCCACCGGTTACCGTTGCGATTCCTTCTTGTCCCGTTCGACGTCGCTCCCGAGTTCCCGATCGCTATCCTCCGGTCCACACCATTTCTTCCCGTTGTTCGTCTACATCTGTCCCATCCGTCCTATCCCTGGTACGGCACGTCAGGGTGAGTTAGTGGACCGCATTGAATACCTCGTGGATCAAACCGGCGACCACGTTGGCCAAGCCTGGGAGGAGCTGATCAAGGCCGAGGAGTATCGAAGCAAAGCTCGTAAGGTAAACGAATCGAATCGATAACGGTTGATCGCCGCCGGATCGCTTTCGATAGAAAAAATGATGGATCGATGGCGTTCGATCGCTCCTTATTATCCAGCGGCGATCATCGATAGTTGTTCCTACTTCGTTATAGGAGGAACGTGGGGAAGAGGGCCCCGAGGATTTCGTGCCCAAAACACGAGACGACAGCAACGAGTCGACGCATAACTTTCTCTCGATACGCGATTATTTCTTCGTTCTCTCTGTTTCTTTCTTGCCTTCCTACCTCTGTTTCTCCTTTCTTCTCTTTCTTCTTTTTCCTCGGTGGTATCCGTATTTTTCCGACGACGACGACGACGACGACGACGACGACGACAACGACGACTCCTTTTGCCGACATCCGAAGCCACTCGTTCGAGTTTTGACTCGCGACGCGGATCATCGTACGCGTTATTCGCTCACTGTCTTTGCGAATTTCTTTTCGAGGGCGGTGGCAACGGATCGTGCGTCGTGTACGATTTTCTTTCCCTTTTTACGTACGTTCTCCTTCTTTCGCTTTGCTTTTGTTCGACTTTTCGATGTCGTGTGTCGTGTGTCGTGCAATACGTTCGAGCGCGAAGCTGACGCCGGCGTAGATAAACGTATGAACAGCATGTGCAACGTAAAGGTACGTGATCGGCCGCTTTTCTTCTTGCTTGCGAACAGTCGCAAACTTCTACTCTAGAATCAAAGCTGACGCAACAGTTCGCGCAGAAACGCGTGTTTCGCCTATCCCCTCCCCCGCCCCTTTACGTTTTCCCTTCCTCTCGATTCAAACCTTAATAATCTCATCTTTCGTCCACTATTGTCGGTCGCGATCTCGATCTCGATCTCGATCTCTGTCTGCTTACCTGCCTGTCTTCTTCTCCTTCGTGTTCTCCTTCTTAAGTGTGCAAGAACCGATGCGTCTGCCGCTTTTTCATCGAATCGTGGAAACGAGGCGGCGTAACGTTTCCCTACTCCTCTGGTGATTTCTGCGCTTTGCCCGCTCTTCGGCGGATTCGTTCGTCGCTGTTTCGGCGGTTTCTCACACGAATCGTATCTTTTTTTTTCTGTCCACAGAAAATGATCTTCATCGTAATCTGCGTCTTGATATCGGTCGTGATATTAATCTGCATAATAGTAGGATCCATTCCGAGCTAAAGATTTCGAGAAACGCGCGCTAGGGATGGGATAGAATAATGGGACAAGATGCGATACTCGGGATTTCGGAACGCGTGTGCGACGCTTGACCGACGCTTCGATACGACGACGTGAGGGACAGAGGAAGAGCGCCGAGAGAATCGGTAGATCGGACGAGAATCGATCGTCGTGAACGATCGGACAGCGACGATAATAGGCGCGCGATGGGACGAGCGAAGAGACAAAGAAACGCAGCTAGAGAACGTTATACTCGTGGCGAACGGAGTTGTTGGTCAGCGGCGCACATAGTTACGTACAAAGAAATAGACGACGACGACGACGACGACGACGACGACAAGAAACGGGTACACGTTCGTCGAAGAATCTCGGAATTCGCCGGAGGATTTCGGATTTGCCACGTTTCTAAACGCTGCTGTCGTAGCAGATTCTTTGTAACGCGCGAACGCAGGCGCCTCGTTCTTGGCAAGCGGAACCAGCTTCGCTATTTTCCTCCGAGCTCTTGTTTTCCTTGGCTCTCGTCTCTAACACCTAAAAACGAAACTTCTTTGTTGTCCGTAACGCAATAACTCTCATTAATCCACAACCGCTCGCCTCACTAACGCGCGAATCTTTTCTATTCGCACTCCGATCGCCGACTCGTCATTGCCCCCTTTCGCGCCGTCTCTCCAACATCGTGGAATCGGCCCGCGCGTGATTCTAAAGCAGAGTAGAGCCATCGCGATAGCTCGAGAGGAACGAGGGCCGAGAGTCGGCGATTCGAGTGAACCTCGAAGTCAACCTCTCGCGATTCTTCCTCGTCGTTTAGCGAGTTGGTCGCACGTCCTCTGTGGCGATCGTATCGGCTTCTCGAGCATTGGCCCGAGCTCGAACTTCTCGACCGAGAATTCTCTTTCGCGGCTCTGTTCTTGGATGCGCTTTGTGCGTTCATCGAGTGACAGCAATGTTGTATTTTGTTCGCAGAAATTGATGTTCATCGTAATTTGCCTGACAATAGCGATCATCATTCTCATAATCATTCTGGTATATGCGTTGTAAGAAGATAGATCGACGATACGAGGATTTCAGTGAAGCGGTACAAAGCGAACACGAAAGTGGACCATGAAAGAAAAGTAAAAAAAGCCAAAAAAAAAAAAAAAAGACAAAAATGAGAGGAAAGACAATGTTTTCGTTGAATGGCAGGGCACACACACACACCCAGCCACCTCGCAGAAAAAGGTCGCGAACTAGCAACAGCTGCGGCGTTTTCGCGTACACGCGTCATACCGTTCCGAGAGCAAACGCGCCGGACGCTGTCGACGATTTAGAAATACTCGCACGAGTTCTCCTCGTATTCGATTCGTTTGCTCGAGAATCGCGTGCGCGAATCGATGCTAAGTGCGCGCTCGTGCGCAACGCCGCCGTTTTTTTAAACGTCTTCCCCGATTTTCTCGCAACCGTGTCCAGAATAATTACGAAACTTGTCTATTTCCCGCTACGTATCTCGTCGCGTATAAGAGTGGTCGCGCGTAGCACGCGTTGCCGTGGCTCGTCGAATGTACGGAAGTCGACGTTGAAACTAGACGACGATCGGTCAAACGGACCGAGCGAACCAGCAATCGCGCGAAACGAATTTTCGGTTAATTTCGCACGATCTGTGAATAACTAGGCGATTTGTACGAAAGAGGTACATACTGACGACGATATTTAGGGCGGACGATCTCGTTGACCAGACATTTCCGGTTTTCTTGTGTCTGAACGCGTACCGTGTCTACGCGGTATGATGCGAAATGAGAGTAAAACGAAAGAAACGGAAAGAGAGAAGCGAACGCGCGAATCTAGGATCCGTTTGATGCGACACGATCGGACGATCCGACGATCCGACGATCCGACGAGGTTTGGGAGGATCAAGAGCACACGAACAGTTTGCCAGCAAGTGGTCAGTGACAGGCGCACACGCAGAGAGGCACGCGAAACACGTGCGATTTAAAGGAAGATCGAATACGATGTTTGCGTGGGTGTTGTGTACGCGTAAAGAGAAGAAAGAAGGGAGGCGTGATGCAACGTGGCGTGTAGCATATACCACCGAGGAGATCGGAGTAGTTACGATAGGAACGAACCGCTAAATTGCGTACCGTGTTGATAATCGATCATTGTGTTTTTGCCGATCCATTGATGCCGAGCGCAGAAGAAGATCATGATCATGATCTGCCTTGCTATACTCGCCGTCGTTTTGACTACCACCATCGGTGGATACTTTGGGCTGTAAACGCCGCACCCAGGTACCGTCCATTCAATCTTTTGGTCCGCGTATCGAACGAGATCGGCGAGAAGGGCACGCGTTTTCCATTTATCCCCTTCTGTTCTTTCTTTTGCAGACAAATCCGAAGAAGTTGCCGCCGCGTTCGTCACCGCGAAACGTCGGCAACGTCCGAGCCCAGACAAATCGGCCCGAAACAACGTTGGACACCTCGTCCGTTCCAAGTCGGACGGTCGTCGTCCACTGGAACCTCGCCATTGTCAACGGCAACAGCAACAACAGCGGCTCGATCGCGATGTTGTCGACAGGCCTTTTGTCCGCGCGTGCCGCTCCTCGTCCTACGGATCGTCGCTGTATTTTGCCTTGTGTTACGCTTACGCGTTAACGTATACGCGTCCAACTAGTTCATCGTCGCGAAGAAGCAAAGGAAAGGAAGAGGAGGAGGAGCAGAGAAAGGACGCAGACACGAATTAAGAACGAGAACGGAAACGAGGAAAGCGATAGCTGATAGAACGAAGAATCGCCGTCGTCGTTGTTTGTTTGCGCGATCGTCGTTTGTCGCCTTAAGCTTCGCCATCGTTGACCGAGTCGCCGTCCTCCTTAGTTTCTTTCCGTTTTCACGCGCTTCCATCGACAGACTCGATGCGCGGATAGTTTCGTCGCTAGCCTCGCTTCGTTCCACTTTCTATCACGAAGCGTGAAACTTAACAGCGCCAGAGTGATTTGTCTCGGTAGGCTCGGTTTTCGCTAGATCTCAACCTCGTCTTTACCCCTTTTTCCAACTCTTCCTCCCGTACGCGATCGGTCATTTTTTCAATCGCGGTAAATAGCGAGTAGCGAGTAGCAAATAGTAAATAGGAAATACCGACAGCCGGAAGAAACGCGTACACGCGAAAAACGATAAAAGGCACGGACGACGTATAGCGACGAAGCGAGACCTCGTTGTTCGGCGACGTATCGAAGCGGCAAGATTCGCGTTCAAGCGTCAACGAGCAAGCGGCGAAACGAGTCCTTCTTTCGAACGATCACGGTGCCTATCGCGATTATCGGCCGTTGCACGGCCGACAATGAACGAGACGAGGATGACACGCGTGGTGTAACGTCGCAGTCGAGCGACGAACGTCATTTACCTTCGCTCGTACGCGTTCGATTTTACTCGAGGCTATCGGGCCTACGCAAGTACGAGCGAAAAGGAAATAAGCGGTGCTCTCGCGGGTGGCTGCCTGCGAGAATAGGTCGTATCGATGTATCTCGTTCCGAGCCAAGCCTAACACCCAATGGAGTTTTTCTGTAACGCGA
Source organism: Bombus superbus (assembly GCA_014737385.1). Classification (NCBI taxonomy): domain Eukaryota; kingdom Metazoa; phylum Arthropoda; class Insecta; order Hymenoptera; family Apidae; genus Bombus; species Bombus superbus. The sequence goes on along the minus strand of JACXIK010000019.1, from coordinate 12,210,982 downwards.
GGCGTCGCGCGAGGCTACCGAGTAACCCTCTCGTTTTTCACGCCATTTTCGGCGTGATGCGCCGGCTCTGGTAGCCGTGTCCAATTAAACCGACTACCTACCGAAGTGCATTCTTTTGACTGTGATTTTTAACCGAGCTTGGAAATTAGTTCTTTACGGACCTCTCGAATCTTTCGAACGCTTTCGAGCATGGACGCGCGATAGTTTTCGAGACGCGCATCACGCATACACGATCACTCGCCACATATCATATACTGTTCGAAGCGTGTAGATTTCTAACGAGCCTTCCTTCCTTCCCTCTCTCGCTGCTTCTAAGATCGCCGCAACTGTCTTCGATCGAACCGAACTAGAAGCTATATCGCGTCGAGATAATCGTCAATGACGATGACGAGTACGCGCAGACAAACCGAGGGACATTCGCGATATTCTCCGAACGATAAGAAACGGCGAGAACAAAGATCGGTTTGGCGAGACGCGTCATTGGCAAAGACAGAGAACCCTGTTTAGAAAAAAAAAAAAAAAAACCGTATATGTAGCTAGACCACGCGAGAGCGCAAAGGACGAATTTCCAAGCGCGTCGCAACGTTAGGATAGCTTTCGTTCGACGAAATACGTGTACACCTAAGTAGTTTGTTTCTCGCTTTCGACGTGGCGTCATCATCGACCGGTCGATGCAAGTTGAGACCGGTTAATCGAGAACGACGAGTCGAATAGTGGAACGTCATTGACTTCGTGTTGCACGGAACGCCATTAGGGTATTGGGTTCGATCGACCGATCGGCGTAATCGCTTTGCTTCCCTTCGCAAGAGATCGCAACTCTTTCGATCTTTGCCGAGTTTCGCGACTTTTCTCTCGATTACACATACACACGTACACACACACGCACACGCACGAGAGCCTGGTGTTTTGTTCTTTCAGTTCAGCTCGTGGATACCGAGTACGTTGTCAAGTACTCCGAAATAATCGGCCAACGACCGATTCAACGACAATAACGACGATACTACGACTACGACCAGGACTATTACGACGACAAAGACTGGAACATTTTTTTTCCATTTCGTTTCGTTGAACTTTGTTCGATTTTGTTGGATTTTTGTTTCGCGAGTGATTGGTCGAGGAGCGAATATCGGTTGAAAATCGAAAAGAGCTTCTCGCGAGAAGCGTGCGTCGTTCTTGAAGCGGTCGGTCACACAGCGCGAGGAACAAGATGCTGTTGGAGGACGCGGGGAAATGGACGCAGAGACGAGGAACACGCGATGAAGAGAGAAGAGGAGATCTATAAAGTTGCAGCAATAATAAGATATAGGTGTTACGGGAAATTAATTAACGCTAATACAATCGTCGACGATAAAATCTGGATCATACCGATGTATCGTATCTACACAAAGTGTATACATATTTATTGCTATATGTGTATATATATGTATATATATACACACAACACTCGTACGTATATACACGCATAGACACACACACACACACACACAAAACGCGCGCGCGCGTATACCGAATTCACGATTATGAGCGCGAGTCACGCAGTAACACACACACACACACACACACACACACACACACACACACACACACCTACATGCAACGCGCCAACGCGTTTACACAGAAAAAATAAAAACATATTACATGTATATATAAATAGGTAGTCGGCACAGTCGAAAAGAGTAATATATTAACGATGATAATTTATTATTCGCGACGCCTGTTGCTCGTGTAAACTATCGTCTGATAATTGCTTTTCGAGCAAGAAACGGGCGACGTTCGTGTTAATGTTTTGTTGATTATATTATATGAACGTTGAGGTACATGCGTTTCAAAGATTATGGGTTAATGTTTCAGAATGATATAAGACAGAGAAGAAACAGAGGTAAATGATTACGCTACACCCAGGCCACGTTGCTGTAGCAACGATGTTAAAAGTAGAATGCGATAATGCGATGAAGACGGCGATACGATGCTACGATAATAATAAAAACGTGGCAAATATACATGGAGAAAGGAGGGGAACGTACGACACGATCATGATGATAATGATAACGATAATTAACGATATTTCAAATCACTTTGCATTGTACAGAAGCATACTGATTGTTAGTTTAGGTAGCTACGTTGCCACGATCTATTATTTAATCGTTGAATACGATTAAGGAATAAGTAAGAAAAACGCGGATGATCCCTCTGTGACAAGTCGATCGATATGCCTGGTTGTACGAATCGGACCGGATGGTATTTTGTCGTTGTGGTCGCGATCGCGATCGCACTCGTGATCGCAGTCGTCGTCGTCGTCGTCGTCGTCGTCGTCGTCGTCGTCGTCGTCGTCGTCGTTGTCGTTGTCGTCGTCGTCGTCGTCGGCGGCGGCGGCGGCGAGGGCGGTGGCGGAAAAGCAGGTGGAGGAGGATCGGAAGAAGAAAAATTTCTTTTGCTTTCATATGTGCGTTGTCGGTGGAAAAGAAAGAAAGGGAACGATAAGCGGTGGCGGTCCATCTACACGATAGACACCCTCCTCCAAACTTGGTTGCTTCGCATTTCGAAATCGAATCGAATCGCGTGCACCAAGTGATCGTGGTGATCGCTTCGACGAACACGGTTGATTGATTGGTCCTCTCTCGGTGTTGGTTCGATGCCGATCTACGATATAGAGGAACAATCCGGAACACGTTATCGGCCTTAATGCGATCATCGGTCGCGTATCGCGTATCCGCACCGAGACGAGAGATCGTCGCAAACTCTCCCCTGTGCGCATCATTTTTGTATATATCAGCCTCCGCGATTTGGAGAGAAGTCGTTCACCTTTTGTTCGACTAGCTTTAAATCTCGTATCTTGTCGTTAGCGTTTTTCTCAGACGCGTGCGCGCTCGTGTGTAGCGATCCTCGCGATAGGAATTGAAGTATCAAACTTACTTTCGTACCATCGAATAAGTTTTCCCGGCCACGATAGACTTGTATGCATAATTTGTAATAAGTGTACGTATCGCCGGCAATCTCGACGGTCGGTATGCGCATAGAATACGTATTTTGGCCTAAAAAAAACTAAGAAAGAGGAATTTTCTCGTTCACACGTTATATATATGTATGTATATAAATATATATATATATATATATAACATATAATATATATGTATATATATATATATATACATACACATAATATATATATTACCAGTGGCTTCGTTGATTTCCTTTCGTTCACGAGGAGAGATTTCACGAGTGCGAATCAATCTTTGATCTTAATTCGCGCAACGGTACTGTCCGTCTGTCCATCTGTCTGTCTACCTGTCTTTCTTTCGTTTATATCCCTTTTCTTTCCTCCTTGCATCTATATTACACGTAATCGTTTCTGTTTTGCCTCCTCTCTTTTCCAATAAATAAATAAAGCGATCGAGAAGGCAAACGCGTTTGCATCCGACGAACGTTAGCAACGCGAACCAACGAAAGACGAGACAGACAGATGGGCTAAAGCGTGAGCCAATCAGGAAGTAAAGACGACAGGTAAATGGGAATTGTGACGAAGCAGAGGGAACGCTTTAGAGACCTCGAACACGACAAAGTATCGAGAATGTACATTGGTCGTGTCGCATCGGTGCAATTATTACTCTTCGAGAGACTATTTCAATAACCTTATGAGTGTCAATTCCACTTTCGAGCGTAAATCGTAAGTTTGCGAATGTTTTCAGACAAAAGAACAAACGAACAAAAATAAAGAGCGATCGTGATTGGGGTGTTGGTGTGAAATCATAACGATAAGAGAGGTTACGTGGTCGTGTCTCTTGACTGCCACGCGGCAAAGTGAGATTATTATAATAAATTTACATTATTGAGAAAACTAATTAGGGAATGAGAGAGTGGGAGAGGAAGGAGTACGAGAAGCACGTACGAACGAACGAGCGAACGAACGAACGAGCGAAAGAGCGAACGAACGATCGAACGAAAGCAAAGAAGTAAGAGAGTAAGAAAGTAGGGAAAAAGGGAGGTGAAAAGAGAGAATGAGAGGAAAAGTTTAGAAAGAGAAGCAAGATGCGATCGGACGAATGCACGGACAAACGAACGAACGAACGAACGAACGAACGAACGATGTTAAAAAAGAGTTTGAGCGAAAGAGTGCGTATGCGTGCATGCGAGAGAGAAACCGATGCACGAAAGAGATACTTTGAAGAATTTAGCACGTTGAACAATGGTATGGAAATACTTTTTATCGTAGACACACTTCTATTAGGCGAGAGAATTACAAGGACGATGAAAAGGCAAAAAAATAGAAAAAGAAAAAGACAAAAAGAGATCTGTATTAAGGATTACTTATTAAATAAATGAACGGTGTTTTTTCCGCCTATGAGTCGTATTTGCGTCGAGCGAGCACGAATGCATTCACTTCTCTTTCTCTCTCTCTCTCTGTTAAACGAGAACAGAACGAGATAGATCGTTATTTCGTTTCCATCTTTAATGCGATATTATTGTTATTACCATTATTATTATCGACACTGTACAAAGTTGGCAATAATCTTAAGAGATCCACCGTCGTAACGCGTTTACTAGCTGTGTTTGACGACAGAAAAAGAAAAAAAAAAAGGGAGAAACGCGAGGCGAGGTCCGCGCTTGTCACCCAATGGAGAGAAGAGAGCTCGTTGCAGCATCGTCTAGGACTAAACAACGAGGCTATCGAAAATCTGACGCGCGATCAAGCGAGGGTGGTGCCCTTTTAAAACATCGTCTGATTCTGCACAAAAATATGAACGCCTCTGCGAGCCTGAATTCAATATACATACGCATTCCTGCATTATAGACGGTAGCTCCTATAGATATCCTATAGGTCTGGCTCGCTTTGCAACACAGAGGCTACCGAAGTTTTCAAGAATAAAAAGAAAAAAAAGAAAAAAAAAAAAAATAGAGATGAAGGGGAAAAAAGGGTACGTCGAGTACGACGAGAGTCCGCGCTCCGCGTGAGCGTTAAATTGGCGAATCGTCGAATCTTCGTCATTTTTCGTCGTGATACGATAACCGTACGACAGTTTCGACTCGACCTTTCGGGACATTTTCGTCCTCTCTGACTCCCGATTCGCCGATTTTCCCTCGCGTTCTGCGAGTTATCTTCGATCTATTGATCTGCCGAAGCGACAACAAAAACAAAAAAGAAAAAGAGCCAAGCGTTTACTGTACAATTATATTCTTTTACGTTAACGACTTACTATTGAGTAGACGAGTAGTATATTTTACATTACCAAAATATGATAGCGTTACTTGTCTTACCCTAATTTTATATATCATCGAAGATACGTATCCGCAGGAATAACGATTATAGTCAGCACTACAGTGAAGTTACTATACGTCTGTAGATAACAAAGGTCCGCGAAGAGATTTTAAAAACCGACACGATGTTCAATGTATTTAAATCTTTTCTCTCAAAAGATGAACAATATACAAGAATATGTAACGGGAGTGAATGTTGCGCGTCCCATTTATTAGTCTCCTTTGCCCTCGTTGCTGGATGCTTGCAGCCAATACAGTCCGCGCGTCGCACCGGTTAGCGAATAAAATAAAGGAAAAAGGGGTCCGTTGATCGAGCGAAAAAGGGAAAAAAAGGAAAAAAAAATTCAACGTTGCCTTTCGATTCGATTTTATCTTTATTAATTCCTCTGTTGTACGTTGTCACGATAGAACGACGAGTAACGAACGAGAAAAGTAGAGGAGAGTTTGAAAAGTCGAAGGGAAACTGCTAGAGGGAAGGAAAAAGAGAACGTAGCTAATAAATAAGTAGTAAAAGGTTCAGGTGTTGGTATGTACACGTAGATACGGATGCGCGATGTCAATTGCGTTAAACTGTACGCACGTTCGGGCACAAAACTGTATCATCGAGATCGGACACGATCTCAGCCGGACGTAACAGATTTTCTGCGAAATCGCCGTTCCTCGTGATCTCCTCCGGTCCACGAAGGGCGTGCTCGCGAATGAATTTGACCACCGCTTCAGGATTCACGTAAGACATGCTCAGACGACATCCCCACGCAACCAAAGCCAACGGCTGAAACATCGATAGTTGAAGTTTAATCGAGTTTTTCCAAAATAGAGTAATTGTAGCAATTACAAGGACTTACACGGCGTTCGTCTAGCAAGTTGTACGGGCTGATTACGTGTCGCCGTAGACAGTTCGAGACCAGACTCTTCAAACGCCTTACTTCCATCGGGTTGGCACATGGATGATACAATGCGACGATCGCTCCGTGCTAAACGCACAGGCAAAAGATAAAAGCAGAAGAAAATGTAAGAATGGTTACAAACGGGTATGGATATAATATAAATATAAATAAATCAGCCAAATACGTTGGACATTGTAATTACCTCGAGATTATGGAGCCACCTTTGCTTTGGTAAAAATTTGTATTCGCCGTAGATGGGCCAGAGTGGCCTGTGTGGTCCGCTGAAGATAGCGCACAGCTAGTATTACGAGTATACGATCGTAATTGGTTTTTCGTTAACGAAAGAACACAACAGCGTACTTACAACACCGGAACGTCATCGTCGTATTCTATTTTCTCGTACATGCATTTGTGCGTAGCCTGTGAACATTCGAGTCGGTTATCTAGCGTCTTTGTCGCCGTTGTTGCGATTAAATACTTGCCACGTAATACTTTGGAATGTGTTCGCAGTACTTGAGCGGTATCGTGCTTCTGTTCGGGATGATTTTATTGTCGTAGCAGGTGCAATTGATCGGATTACCGTCCCAATCCATGGTCAAATTGGTCTAAAAGGAAATGGGAGAATCACCGTCAAAGAATCGATCAAAGAACAAAAGACGCAACTTGTACCTTGGCATCGTCGCAGTTTCTCGACGGGTATCCCATAGGTACTCCGTGAAGGGATTGAGAGGATTGAGAAAGAGTTATCTGATCGACCTTTGGAAGTACTTTGGGCGATGGAGTGAAGTCGTCTGGCCTGTCGGGCATCCATCGGCCAGTCCAATTCTCCAATTCATCGTCGATGTTTCGACGACTCTCTCGGTCATCGTCAAACGCGTACTCCCGCAACGAGGTTAATCGGTCGAAATCGTCGTACCGTCGTGCATCTTCTGCGATGTTTCGATCAAGGATTACAGTCTTTTCGATCGGTTCGTTCAAGAAAGGTCTTAAAAAGGGAGACGACAATCGGGAAAGAACGAGTGTTCGAGGTTAAGGAAGGCGGGATACGCGTGTCAGTGTTCGAGACAATACGAATACACAATATGATGTAGTTCTAATCGGTTTGACATTCGTGCCCTTACCTTCAACGTAATTGTCCTTGAGGAATTGGTAGTCCGCGATGCTTTCCGTGAGAAAGTAACACGTCAAAAAAATTAAAACAGTCTCCGTTTTCATTTTTACGCGAATGACGCGATGGCAAACGACAACGTATCGATCGATGGTCGTCCGATGCCATCGCCATCTCGCGGCCATAAAGCAACGAGAGTTTAGCAACTTCGCAACTTCTTTTATCTTTCTTCGTGTCAAAAAATTTTAATCGAATCTTGTTTTGTACGGTACTCTTCGAAATCTTCCAGTCGCATTTCATCACATTTTAAAGCGCAAACACGTTTTTCCGAAGGCAAAGTTATCACGTAATCAGAAAATTAAAAAATATATGTACAGTATGATGTATGTATGTGAATAATATACATACATATATTACATAGATCTGATATGATATGTACGTACATAATGTACCGTATAATGTAGTATATTATTGCTAGAGACGCTATTTCTTGAAGTTATCAACGACGTATAGAGTAGACGTGACGTTCAATGCTTTTTCGTGTCCCAAGGTTTGGGGGGTCACCTGACCACCCCATGCCATTTTCGTATCGCATTCAACGTTATCGGTTCAGTATAGTAGTGGTTTGAATTGAAATTAAATTTTCCTATAAAATTACAAGTAAATGATAGAATAGAACAGTTTGCAAAGAAAGTGTAGAATCCTATACTTCTGCAACTGATTGGAACAGTGATTTCGTGCGGAATCTATTATACATATGTCGATAGACTAACTGCAATTTAAAAAAATGTGATGATATTTTTGCAAATTTTAGCCTTAATCGCTTTGCACTAATTTAGATAAGTGAGCGAGATTTTATTCGAATCTTTTCGTCATCTGCGATCCTTAATATTTTAGCTGAACTGAGATGCGAGACATTTAAACCAAGTTGAAGTATATCGGTGCACTTAGTCTTTATTGAATTGCGAGTAATATAGGTGTATCTCGATTGACTGGTATAGGTGATACAGGGGCGATAACAGAATTCGCGTTCACATTCGTCAAATACGCAGCAGCGGTAGATACAAAAATTCGTAGCAATTATGTCGGTAAAACAGTAAGACGTCGGTAGGCCGACGTTATACATGTTACGTCTATTCCGTATCTCGTTAGTGTCACGATAACTTGAACTTTTTCTGGGTCGATATTTCAGAACCTCAGACACAACCGTGTCTCGTCATATCCTTTAATGTCACGTTTATCCTGTTCTTAGCCAATCCCGAAACGTGCTTCTGACTGAATTTTTCCATGCTCCTTAGCTATCTTCTCACACATTTCTGGCTTAACATATCATTTATATGAAGTTGTATTCGACTATTCCATCACATAAATATATTAAAGATTGCATTTTTATTTCACATAAGTTATCGTTTTGCATACTCGCATCTTTAACAAAAAGGAAAGAATTGTTCGAAATATAAAAGATTATTCATTAATAGATAAAAATGTACATCGTGATTAGATTGTAAATTTTTGTGGATTTGTAAGAAAGAATAAATAAACTATCCAAAGTATAGTGTTTTCTATAAGACTCGGTAGATAAAACAATTTTTTGTCGAGATTCGACTTTTTTAACTATAAACTTTCTCGTTCGAACAGGAAATTCGGCGATATTTCCAGGTGTTTCAAAAATGATAGAATATCCCTCTGCTATTTTATTCTCTTAATATTTACCAATTTTCTTCAATTTCTTCGTTATTTTTTCTAACTGATTCGTTACGCTAATGAGAGTTGGAAAGGTTTCGACGTTGGAAGGATTTTAAACGATTGAGCGCTTTTTAATTCGACTTGCAAGTATGAAAGTTTTTGTATAATAATTTGCGTAATTGTGTAGTTTTACGATAATTTGATTCCGTAGCTTGACCGATATAGCTAAAACGATCCTTTCCATAGGAGGTGACGACTAAAAAGTTATAAATGCTCGCGGTACGGCGCAGCGTTTCCCCGTTCGTTTTCCAATCGTCACTCGAAAGCGTCTTGCTTGGGGCAAGTTATACCAAGCGCAAGAGGGAGGAATTGCTTCGATACGTTCCGTTAGCAGCTATTAACGTTACCAAACCTTCCAGTTTCCGGTAATTCTATTAATTACTCGGTCATACGCCGTGCTCCGTACAACCAGTAGTTTGCAACTACTCCGATACGGCCGCGACAAAGATACGTTCACCAAGGCACGGTCTAAAATTAGTTGTCACCCGTTCTCGCGTTGCGTTGTAAAGGTCGGCTAGCGATTTTCCGCGCAACCGGAATACGACCAAACGAATGTTCCTTTTCCATGGCGTTGTCTGCTGTTCGGATCGTCGACTCGTTTCAACGACGAGTCGCTTTTTAGCTGAAACTTTGAGAATGCCAGAGTAATAAAAGTTGATGTCAGGCGTCTGACAACGACAACGAAAGTTATTCTCGAGGGAGCGAGTCTAGTTTATTCGTTTTCCCATTAACCGCCGTAACCTCTTCTCGGTCAGACTCGTCCGATCCCGCGGGAGCAGTCGCTCGAGGACGACAACGACGACGAACGCAACTCCGTGATAAAAGTCAGCTCCGAAAAGGTGTGCTAAGAGATAAGACAACGATATCGAGCAGAAGGTGTCGAGTAGCTGTCAATCGCGCTATCGCCGGCTGTCGCGCTATCAAAAAACGGAGTGCTCTTTAGTCGAAAGCTGTCTATCGAACGAAGGTTGAGGGCGCGATAGAGACACGAGGATAAAGTTAAACGCACGAATCAATTGCCATGCAAACAACGTCTCGAGTGACCATACAGAACGAAGCGTTCGCACTTTCTCTTATCCTCTATCGTCCGTCCCTAAAACGAAAAAAACTAAAAAGAGAAGCGCTATCTCCACACTCTCTTTCCCTTCGCTTTTTTTTTTTTTTTTTTTTTTTCTTGCGTTATCGTCGCTGTCTATAGAAGACGAAACGCAGTTAAAGCGTAACTCGTAAAAATAACAACGACGACGTGACGATCGGACGACTTTAGACACTCTAGGATGCTCGAAGGTCGCTCGAACGAATCGGGAAGCGAGCACGGTCAATCTCGTTTAATTTTCGCAATTGGATAGAAACAACCGCGACCAAAAGCGCGTTTAGATGCCACTTGGGATTTAAGAATTCCAGGTACGATGTTGGATCCGGTGTTCGGTTCTCGGAGCCCCGATACGCGTATCTGTAGGAGAAAGAAGTGGAATAGAACGGAATTGGATGGAAAGATGCGAAAATTGCGACGCGAGCGCGAATTTCAGCATTCGCAAAGGGGACAGGGGCTCGAATAATAAGCCTCCACGGGATCCTGTACCTCGTGCCAATATGACCCGTAGGAACAATTCGACACGACGAGCCGACGAACGAGGCGGATCGGCGAATCGATTGGTCGAAAATTCGAAGATCGTCGTATATCGAGGAAAATAGCTTAGTGGTTCCATCCTTTGGGCGACCGCCGCTCGTTTTATTCGTGTTTCCGCTTCGAATCTTTCGATTTCCGTGATTCTCGACCGAACAGAACCCTAGGCAGAATCAGTCGAACATGCGAAAAGATATCGCCAAAGGGAAGTCTCCCTGTCCATCAGTCACGCTGTATCTATAGCAGCAGCGACGCCGATTATTATTTATTCATTTATTTATTTACTTATTCATACGGCTAATACCCTTTGGTTAGGTGTAATCAACATAAACGGAGCATATATCGTACATGTTGCCATGAAATTAAAATGAACGTAAAGCTTTTTCGACGCGTTTAAATCATTGATCGACGACGATCGATTTATGATTATCGAGATATAAATGATCATTACCGGAGAAGTAATCGCCGCGTTTCGGCCACTTACGCGGACGTTCGAGCGGTTTGCGTGTCTCGGTTATCTGGCATTTTCTGCCTAGTCTTTTACACGCGGAACCGAAAGAAAAAGGCTACACGCATGGAAGACGTGTTCATTAAGGCGACGCGACACCATCTTAGGATGGACATCCTAGGTTTACCTTTCCGTCATCTATGCAGGAGACCAGTCTCGAAGAATCGTTTTCTCCGAACGACCATGTTTTCGTGATGTACGCACGTACACAGACAGCGCGACACGCGTCGAATTGAAGAGCGTTAAAGCGGCGCGACGTACGATTCCGGTCGGTCCGAAACCGGCGCCCTTCGCGCAGTTTCTCACGCTTCACGGCTTTGATTCTCGTAAAGCGTCAACGGCACGTTGATAATTTAATCCGACATCCGCGCATCGCAACGCGCCGCGACCGCGTACATACTTACGCACGCACCTGTTGTGGCATTCACGGCCAGCGAGAATTATTTTCCGCACCAGATACGAAGCGAGATCGATCGCGGTTTCCTGCTCTCGTTCTCCTCTGTTTCAGCGTTGCGACGCATCGACAAACGAGATCGAGCCGATCCAACGGAAGCGCAAAGACGACGACGATCGTCGATCGAGAGCCCGCGTACGTCAACGATGAAAATTCCTTGGCGAACGATGGTTATCGCGATCGAGACGATCGCGGGTCGATCGTTCGACGAAACGCGTGCCACGATGAGCCTAGACTCATTTCTAAACGTTTTAGGAGCGCTCCTGATCGATCTCAAGCCGAGTCAGGCGAATTCCACTCGATGAATCTCTCGATCTCCCGTCAATAGACGTGGTGCGAATTTAAGAGCATCGCGATTTTCCATTCGTACGGAACGACGCAGCGACTTTTTCTTCCGCTGCTTCTCGGATACGATGCCTATGGTGGATGCGGAGTTTCGATGCTCGTGCAACTCGAGTTACGAAAAGCTGCGAGACGAATGACACTGTTAACGGCTGATACAGGCTGGGGGAGTAACTAAACGGGAAGTCGTATATTTGGAGAGTGATGCCGCTCGGTACTCATAAAGATCCGCCGTAAGCGGTGAAAATCTGTTTTTTACGGTAGCACGCCCAGGCGGAAAAACATACGCATAGGTCGGACACTTTCCGGACAGATGGCGACGCGATGCTGCGATAACGCAGGCCAATTTTTCCCACGCTAGCGTAGCTCGCTTTCGAAACGTTTGAAATCGGTGGGTGGGTGGTGGAAAGTCGATTCGATGGGCCGTGACGACTCGTCGACGAATGGCGATGGGTCGGGACGGGGACAGGAGGCGCGAAGGGTCGCGCGTAACGGATAATGGATTTCGGCGGCGCGTGCGACGGTTCGGCGCGTGCGTTCTCCAAGAGCGTTTCACCCCCCGGTCCGTGCACTCGACGCGCTTACCCCCTATATATTTCGAGGAAACACGAGATGAACCGGTACACGGCACGCGATTTTTGCAGCAGGAACACTCGCCGACTCGCATTGCAACTTCGACTACCATCGACGGTACCACGTTCGCACCTCCGATAGAAGCCGCCGCGGTGCTAAATCGACGATGACGCGCCACTGTTTTTCCGTTCTCTCGATCCTGGCTCTCTCGATCACCGGTTGCGTATTGGCCGTGCAGGTAATCGTTTTTAATATCTCTTCTCCTCTTTCTCTCTCTCTCTCTCTCGTTCTCTCGCTCGTCGTTTCGTCGTAGTAGCGTCGTTCCTCTAGCTCGAAGAAGCTAGACGAGTCAGAGTTTCGACCGTGCTCGTAATCGTTCGCAGAGTCTCGAGTCACGCGAACGAAAACGGTGATGTTCGCGACTTTCCGTCGTATCGTTCGGGTGGTAAAAGTGGCGCGCGAACGAATCGACGAGATCCGTACGAAAGCTTCGTTCGCCGATGGATATCGCGAGAGTCGTTGAACGTCCACCATTCCGGGAGATAACGACGGACGAACGAAGCGTAAATTGAACGCGACTCGACGGACGAGACAAGATTTACGAGTACGCGGTGTCCGGAAGAGCAACGGGGAAAAACTAGCGGGAGTTTCTCCATGGCTTCAGCGAAGTGCTGCGTACGGCTAAAGAACGGCGTAGAATAGATGGACGCTCGGTGAGAAACGTGCGGGAAATTACGCGGGAAATCACGAGGGAAATCACGAGGGAAATCGCGCGGACGATCTCGCGGTCGGAGAAATTTTCTCGCGGATCGATCTCCGGATACATCGCGTGACTGTAAGTCGAGCGGATGGTGACGCGAGGCGCGTTCGCCACGAGCGAGCCACGATTTCGACGTAACCGAACAACGCATTGGTTGCAGGCTGAAACGACCTCCCTGCGAAGAGAGTTTTACGGGCCGAGCAAACCGCAATTCCTCGCCGACTATCTGCAAGGTCACGGTAAGTGAAAAGAGGCTGATTCGATGTATCTCGTACTCCGGATCGTAAACGAACGCCGTCCGCGCAGCGCGAACGTCGGCCGTACGCTTGTTTCTCGTATACGCTTGTATCTGGTCCGCGGAGGAAACCAAGGAGTTCCTCTGCCGCTTCGTGTGCGTCGTGTCCGCCGTGATTTCTGCGCTTAGCCGAGGGTGAGGAAACGCGCTTCCGCGTGGCCTGGGTCCTGGTGGCGGAGGTTGCTGCAAGGTTGCGGCGAAGGGAACGAAGATCGGCGAACGATCTCTTACCTGCGGTCGACGATCAACGGATTTCAGGTTCGTCGCAGGAGAACGCGGCGCAAAACGAACGATACCAGTCACCTCGACCGAGCAACGTCGAAAGGCGGTTGTTTAGCAGGGGATCGATCCTTCCAGGAAAGGGTCGGTGGTACGTTGGCGAAGGAAAGGCCGAAGACGATCGATTCTCGCGAAACCTCGATCAGATCGGCGGCGGCAACCTGTTGCGCAGAGGACTGATGATGGAGCGAGAGGGCTCGTACGACAGCTCCCGTCGCTGGCCGCCATCGCGGAGAAATCTCGATCAGATAGGAGGTGGAAATTTGCTTCGAGAAGTGGACCATCGAAGCGAACGCAACTTGGACAGCATCGGCGGAGGGAATCTCGTTCGCGAGCTGGGTGGCACGGCCGATCACCTTCGTAGGAATTTGGATCAGATCGGTGGAGGAAATTTGGTGCGGAACTTGCCCGACGACGCGTCTCGAGAGCCGGCCGAGTCCCGGTAGAGGCGAGCCGATCACCGCGCCATCGCGTAGAGACGCGTCGACGGAGCACCTCGGTAGATCGGACGCCGCATAGACGCGATAAATTTTGTTCTCTGCTCGTCCGTCTTTCCGCGGTCGATTCTCCGTAGCGTGTAGTACGAGAGCAACCAGAGTAATAAAGGCTAACGCACGATTATCGCATATCGCTTCAGAGTCAACGTTTTCTTTTCTCCTTTTTCTTTTTTTTTTTTTTTCTCCACCTTTCGCCTCTCGTCTCCTCGACGTCGTTTCTCGCTGCCGCGCAGCTGCCGAAAATTTGACTAACGCAACGCGTTTCTCCATCTCGTTCAAGCTGCGAGGAAACTGCGCGACGACCAGGACGACCCAGCGGACGATCGTTCGCGACGCGTTCGTCCGTACGCGCGGGACCTCCGGTCTCGTCTCTCCTCCGGATCGACGATGTATCTCGCCGACGACTACGCGGACGAGTCGTCGGCTCCCAGGTAAGACGCGCGCCTCGTTGCCTTCGTTTCTCTTTTATCGCTTTGCCGTTCGTTTGTTCGCAGCAAGTCGATCGTGCTCTATCCGACCGATAGACAACTGCTCGAGCGATTCGTCAAGCGAAACATCGACGAGATCGACCGGACCGCTTTCGACAATTTCTTCAAGCGAAACCTCGACGAGATAGATCGCGTCGGCTGGAGCGGATTCGTCAAGAGATTCGCAAACGACATGATCATCGGCGACGGCGGCGGCGGCGGCGGCGGCGGCAGAATGAACGTCCTGGCACAGCGCGGCTGAAACAAATTTCACGCGTTGAAAAACATCGAACCATCGCTTCCCATTCCCGCCACGATACTCGACCACCCTCTCTTCTTCTCTTTCTGTTTCTCCGTCTTGCTTCTCGCCATCGAGCAACCCTATCGAAACAATCGTCTCGTCGATTCGTCCCAGAGAGAAAATTTATTTGGTCTGCCCCGACTCGCCGAGAAGACGAACCTCCGGCATCGTACGCACTCGACTCCGGCCGTCCATCGATTTTCGCGCCACGATCGTCCCGGTCTCTCGGTGTCCGCTAGCCGAGAATTTCGACAGAGGATTCCGCGTGGCACCGTCGCCGAGTCGTTCTCGCCTCGTCGTCACCGACTCCGCCTCCTCGACACCGTCCTTCTCTCGTGGATCTCGTCGATCCTCGACGCTCTTCCTCTCGGCAGCTGCAACCACCCTCTCGATCTCGGTGGTTACGTCGACCGGCGTCTCGACCTTCGCGTTCTCTCGATTACGATCCATGCGTACCAGCTGTATCCGACAGTCGGAAAATCGCGAGTTTAGTTGCCGCTTCGCGCTGTTCCGAACGCGCGAAAAACCACGACCATACTTCGATCACGTTCTCCTCGAGGCCCGTGAATCGTCGTAACACCGCTGCCAGGTTCGCGCTCTGCGTCGTTATCCGACCGGTAACACGCAGTTCCTTGCCAACGTCCTCCTCGATCTGGGATCGCGCGTTCCGTTCGATTTTTCTTTATCTTTGCTCGACTCGTCGCATTCGTCGTACGCTGAAGCACCGTTTATCCGAACTTTACGCGCTACGATTCACGTAATCGGAGTTCGTAATACAAGAGGTCACCGATTTTGCTCGCTATCTATTATCATTTCTCGCTCGCGTAATAGGAGCTGGCATTCTGGATCTCTTTTCCTTTTTCTATCTTTTCTTTTTTCTTCTTCTTCCACTTGCGATCTTAATCCGGCTACGGTGAAATTACTCGTCCTACTCTGCTGTTAATCGCGCCTTTACACTGTTCAACGTTACTGTACCTATGTGAGCGTTCTCGGCCCGTTGGACGAATGAACGAATAAATAAATAAACGAATAAACGAATAAAATTTCGCACCGACAGGCGACATTCGGATAAACGGAGTTCTAGCGTCGCGATGCAGATATATTAGAAAAGATAGGCGATACGCACCTCGTTCATTCCCTTGGTCACCTGTTCGCCGATGTAGCGGAGGTTGTCGCGTGCCCGTCGGACCTGTCAACACGCGGGGAATGCTAGCGGAAGGTGGCTAAACGCGGTCGACGGTTCATCGACTATAATACGTTACTATCGTGGTGAATTCTCTCATCTCCGTCATGATCTTTCGCCGCAGTCTCGTAGCCGCTAGAAACTATACGATCGCTATTACGCGTCTTCCTTCGGCTCCTGCGGACGATGCTAGGAGATAATTCGTTTTATGGTAGCTTACGCGCTGAAGAACGTAGAAGAGTATCGCCACGTTGACGAACATTGGGATCGCGCTGCCGAGCACGTGTTGAACGAGCCTCATCGTCGCGCAACGATCAGACGTGAAACGCCGCGAAACTTTTCCTTTCCCGTGGCATCGTCGTCGACGCGGTACTTTCCTATCGAATTTATCCCCCGACAAAACAAAACACGACTCGACGCTTACCCACCGCCAACTTCGTTCCCAACGATCTCGTCTTTCCATTCCAATACGATTTTCCCTCTCTTGGGACCGATCTTTCGCACCTGCGACACGAGTTTAAGCGTTCGAAGCGATTCGAATTAGTCGCCGTATACCATACGCGATACCGAATGCACGCGACTCGAAGCGTTTCGGTTTACTATCGATCCTCCGTTTAGAATATCGGAGGATCGTGGTTTCGTGCTTGCCGCTTGCGTTTTCTCCATTTTACGAGATTTAATCGGAACGTTCGACACGAGACGTTCGATGGGTATATACTCGTCCGAGCAAAACCCTAATTTAATCCTAACCCATTGTGTAGAATCCACCGGTCGAGTATAGTTTCTTTGTTTCCGTCGCTTCTTCACTCTGCAGCCTCTAAACGCATTTTTCCGTCATCATTTTCCGTGGGAGTTGCTCGCGCAGTCCCTTGCTTCCGATATTGTCAACATTGTGTACTTATCGAAGAACCGATAAAATAAACAATCGATAACAGGCTTGTGTTGACGTCCATGTCCATTACGCTATCCACGCTTTTCCGATATAGTCTTGAAAACGGATGAAACGAGGGAAAGAACTTTGTGGAAACGAAGAACGGCGAGTAAAACGGCAACGGGATTAAACAAATAATACGAAGACTTTTGTATTGGCGTCGTTTCAATCGCTAGCGATTTCGAGCAATTCGTCCCTTTGCCATCGGTTTGAACGTCCAACGACGTACGAACTTTCAAGTACCTGCGTATTATACGTTTTTCCCCTCGTGCACGCGCGCGGATATTTATAAATTATACAGCTACGCCCAGTCGTTGTTTAGCGCGCGGTATGTACGCGTTTGCGTGTCGTTGAAATCGCATCGATCCGCCACTCGAGTTCGTGTCGCCATGTACCTACACAACAACGATGCGCGTTACATGTACTTTTGCGTGTACGAACGTTTCCTCTCTCGGCAAATAATTTTCCACGATGAGCGTATGTTTCGAGCGGTAGCGCGTAATTGAGCAGGTACTGCGCGTCCGTTATCGTGAAATTCGATTAATTTAATGTAATTGCGTTCGATTCGATTTGCCTACGGTTTCGATTCGGTTCTCTCGGTGTACGTATATGGATTTACCGATCGGCCGGGTCGACATGATACGCAGAGTCCTTTCGAGGTTACGCAAGTCGCGTGCGTGGCGTTCAAAGTCATTCGGAGGTCGTATCCGTTTCACTCGCCGGCGAAACGGTTTGAAAATGGCGCTCGGGAGAGATTGGCGCGAACCTGGTGGCGAAACATCGCGTTCGAAAAAGCTTGTGGCGCCACTTGCAGCAGTGTGTTCGCGCACGACTGTTCGAGTGCAGCGCTAACCACTCTGTGATTATTCCGCCCGAAGAATCGCCAAAAATATGCAAAAATATGAGAAGCTCGAGAAAATAGGAGAAGGTAAGCAAGCGTCTATCCTTTTTCCACTACCGATTATGTCTGGTTTCTCGTTTGGAATCGCGGTGCTGCGTGCCGAGTCGAGTGCATGTGACGTCCGAATGTATCGTGTGTGCGTGCCTTTTGACAACCGATCGCGGAACGCGTCGTTCTCGCGATTCGCTAGCGAATACCAAACGACATATTCATCTCTGGCGTACTTCAGGTACTTATGGAACTGTTTTCAAAGCCAAGAACCGCGAGACTCACGAAATCGTTGCTTTAAAGAGAGTTCGATTGGACGAAGACGACGAAGTAAGTTTATGGCGCCGACGAGATTCTGTCGCATTCGCGTCACTACAGATTCCCTTCCGGATTCGAAATTCGACTTATCGTGACTATTTTTTCCGTCTGTTACACGCAGGGTGTACCGTCGTCCGCGCTCAGAGAGATTTGTCTACTGAAAGAGTTGAAACATAAGAATGTAGTGAGGTTGTACGACGTATTGCACAGCGATAAAAAGTTGACGTTAGTTTTCGAACATTGCGATCAGGACCTGAAAAAGTATTTCGACAGTCTAAACGGAGAAATCGATTTGGACGTGGTCAAGTCCTTTCTGTAAGTACCGTTTACGACTGGTTCGTGATTTATCGTTCGTCGCCGTACCTACACCCTTTGGTCGTCCTAATTCTGCGCTTTCTAAACTCCTCAGGTATCAATTGCTCCGTGGATTGGCATTTTGTCACAGTAGAAACGTATTGCACAGGGATCTTAAGCCACAAAATTTGCTGATCAACAAGGTACGTTATTTTGCGAATATATTTGCTATTTCCAGAGAAATTGAAAAAAGGAAATGTTGCTGTATCTTTTCAAATTTTTATTTAGAACGGCGAATTGAAGTTAGCCGATTTTGGACTGGCGAGAGCTTTCGGAATCCCTGTAAAATGTTACTCCGCGGAAGTCGTTACGTTATGGTACCGTCCACCGGACGTTCTCTTTGGAGCAAAATTATACACAACGTCCATCGACATGTGGAGCGCCGGTTGTATATTTGCTGGTAAGTGGCCGTTTAACGAACGAAGGAGAAAAAGAAAATGCTTGGTACGCGTGAATGATGCCGATCTCAACTGCGTAGAATTAGCAAACGCCGGTAGACCGTTGTTTCCCGGATCGGACGTAGACGATCAATTGAAGAGAATATTCAAGATGCTTGGTACGCCGGTCGAGGAAACGTGGCCGGATTTTACCACTCTTCCAGACTACAAGCCCTTTCCACTTTATCATCCTGCTCAGGGATTGGCTCAAGTTACGCCGAAACTTAATTCCAGAGGCAGAGACTTGCTACAGGTATTTCACCATGTTCTTGGTTTCGCGACAGATATCGCTGGCCCCAAATTTTCACCAGGAAAACTTGTCCTTTTCAGAAATTATTGGTATGCAATCCAGCGTTACGGCTGTCAGCGGACGAAGCAATGGCGCATCCCTACTTCAACGATTTAAACCCTGCCATTAAAAACGATCGTTGTCAGTAGTGAATGCCACTCGAATCGCCCCGATACGCAGCGTATGTCGCGAGCAGCGTAACGACCAAGATCACGCCGACAGAGATCGTTTGTTAATATATATATATATATATATATATACATACATACATACATACATATATATATATATGTATATATACATATATATATACACACACACATATATTATATATATATAATATACAGTATATAGAAAAGATATATATATTATATATATAAAATATAACTAGTATCGTAAGCATATATTTCGCACTCGATGCGTCGGTTATGACGCGAGACGAAGCGACCGGTCCTGTGTTATAATAAGAATGTCCAAGGGAAGAAATCAATAAATTGTCAATTTTATTAGCGACGACGATTTATATTCGAAACGCGCAGAGTGCGTGATATATTTCAGAAACTTACTGTACAAAATATCGCCAAAGATATCCGTGAAGTACATACACACGCGTATAGCTGATCGTATCTCGACTTGTATTACGCATCGCGTCTAGTCGAGTCTAGTCGCGTATGCACGTTCGTTTTATCACTTGCTCACTTATTTTGTAGATGTTTGTATATTTATTAATTTATCGATTCGTTAATTTATCTATTTATTTATCGATTACGAAATAATTTACAGATATATTAAATACATTTCTTAAAGATAGTTGATACGGTCTCTTGATCGAACCTTTACATCGCGTCGAAGGGAAATCTGTGCGCTTCTTGAAGCTTCTCGATCTTATCTTCCCTTCGCTCTTTCCAATAAAGGGCGACGATGATCAAGGATATCAAACCACAGGTGCCGGTCAACGCGGCGGCGCTCAACAAAATTAATTTACTGGGAGTTACCAATAACTGGGCTTTCCATCGCCAAGGTTCTGCTATCGGATTCGGAATCATTACCATCTGAGAGTTGGGAATGATTTGCGGCCACTCCCGAGATTTTCCGCCGACCTGTCGTCAGAAACAAACAGCGGTCAGCTCGCGAGAAGCTTGAAAAGAAAGATAACGAAGAGAAGGGCAAGTAAGTGGTTCGCGCGAACATACTTACCCCGATAGTGAGAGCGTCGACAAAGTTTGGTGTTCTACCCAGACCAAAGATCGTGTACGGTAAATTCAAGGAGAAGTGTGCGCTTTGCGGTAGCTGAGCGGCGATCGCGTTACGCGGGCTGCCGTCTTGAGTGGTGGTCCGATACGCTATCGACGGACCGGGAAGATTCGTGCCGTAAGTTCTCTTTTTCTTGCCGAGCGAGCCCGGAGAAATTGGGTACATGCTATTGTTGCGGCCCGTGAGTACCATCACCTTGACAAAGTTTGCGTCGTAGTCTAAACTGTTTTTGAACGCCGCTGTGCGGTAGGTGCTACTTTTATCCACTTCCACCAAGATCACGTCTAAAATGCCATCTTGATAGAAGTCGTAGAACACCGCCATCGCGGTTTCGTTGTGGAACGGATTTAACGCCTGCCACTTCACTTGGAATGTGCGAGCAAACGTGTTACACGAATCGCATGCAACGTTCTCCAGCAAATAGGATCGTTTTTGCTTGCCAGTGGTCGACTCGAGCGTAGCCAGCAAGTCTGGATAACCGTCCATATTGAAGTCACCGCCGCGGAGCGTAATGGTGTCGGTGTATCGTTGCTTGTCAGGCTTCACGAAGCCCCACAGTACGTTGTTTGCGTCCCTGAAGTTCACTCCGAGATTATACCATTTGTCGGAGGAGTAAATCATGATCGTGCTGTTGGTACACGCGTTATCGAAACAGAGGGGCAAAAGCAAATCCATTTTGCCGGTTAGGTCGACGTCCAGATAGAGCGTTTGTCCGAGCACACCTTTGAAATTCTCCGAAATCCCATAGGGAAACGATATCAGCTTGTCAAATTCGAATCCCTGCTCGATTCCCAGCCAAATTTCAAAATTTTTCTGCGTAGTGACCACCAAATCGGCCAGGAAATCGTTGTTCAGGTCTAGATAAGCGTTCGAATGGGGCTGGCTGATGGATGACAGCGATAGCGGTGGATCCAACAGTGCCTTCATCTTCACGGTTCTCGGAGCTTTTCTACTATCGTCGAATATCCAGAACGTCCTCTCTTTATGCTCGTCCAAGCCGAACAAATCTATTATCATATCGCCGTTATAGTCAAGAGCCAATGGTTGACCTGTCATCTTTATCAGTGGCTGATCCTCGTTCGAGCAATTTAACCGACCTTTTCCACCCCACAGTACGTATCCGTATGACAATTTCGTGTCCTTATCGTACGTGATCACCAACACGTCCATGAACACGTCTCCATCGAAATCTCCTGGTACCACACCGACGATGAGATTGCGAAAGGTGCAGCTTAAGTCAGAGCTCGGTCTCAAATGGGGCTCCTGTTCGGTAGCGAGGAAAATTTCAACGGTGGCACCGTTTTCGCGCAACATAAACACGTCGGTTAATTCGTCGGAATTAAAATCACCGAAAGCGGCTGGCATACCGTCCAGTACGGTTCCGAACACCGCAGTAGTAATGTCGCTGCATTTTATCGCGATCGCAGTCCCTATCACCAGCACGATTATCCACTGAAACCTCCTCGCGTCGTCCATCGTTACCTATCTGCAAACAAATATTTTATTTTCAATTTCATTAGTATCGTGTTCGTGGTGTTTCGTATCGGATCGACGGTAGGATCCTTCGAATCACCTCTGAAACGTCTTTTCGACGACGCAACGATCCCTTTCGAGAAACTAACCTACAAATTGTCCAACCAAGTTAAAGAACCAGTACTACGATCGGGAAATCCAGCAATCAGGAAACTTTGTTCGCAGCTTGTTGAAAAATTGTTATTACGTAAGAAAGACGCAAAAGTATTCGCCGAGGACAGAACGAAATACCATCGCTCTGTCACTTACCGTTTTAAACGAAATGCAACCGAAAACTGGTTACTTCTCGTCCTGTTTTGACAGCTAATCGACTATCGAAAGCGCCATCTCTCGGCCGATAAACGAATATCTTTCTATTTTATCGACCACTGGTACGACGGAATACCTGAAAATTTTGTTACGCTCCGATTTATGTATTTACGTACGTACGTACGTATGTATATTTCCACTTTCCGATTATTACGCGTCGATGGAGATTCAATTTCCTCGATCATTCGGTCAAATTCTATTACGCTAAAATGAACGAAGATCTCGAAGGCGATGTACTCGTTGAACGATATTTTATTTACCCGTGTGTACACTTTATACGCTCTGCAATTTCGGTAATACGAAAGATATTTCGCGTACGATCTAGAAAGATCGCGTCAGCTTTTGCTGCGCAACGACCATAAATATTTGTATAAAAATATCGATTGTTTTACAATTATCTTTATAAAAAGTGGATCTTGAAGAATTTCTATCGCGATTGTCGGTAAGTCGTGTATACACGTACACGCCACGCGTATATGTAGTTATATAATTGATGTGTGCGTATGTAAGCGTGCGTGTGTATATATATATATATATATATACCATATATATCATATATATATACACACACACGTGTACATATATTAATATATACATATATACGTATATATTACTATATATATACATACATACACGCATATACGGACAGCTCAGTGTAAAAAGATAGGTACGAATTCGACGAGGCGTTGCGTGTAATACGTGACCGTAATTTAACAATATCCTCGCGTACGCAAAATTTCATACGGGCAGTTGGTCATATTTCCGCTACAACAATGATTGGGATAGTCTACGGGTTACCAAGAGATTAGCGAGGTAGTAACCTTGAAGAAAGTCGTCGGAGATACATTTTTAGATAGACGATCACAGAAAAACGCAGGTACTTTAAACTGATCCGCCGCGGTGCTTGTTTACGCGATCAGAGGCATCGGCAACACGTTCGCTGCGGAGTCGGTCGAGCAAAAAGAGACACGCGATAACGAACGGTGAGTAATTAGAAATTTGAAAAATTTCCATTCCGGAGCGACATCGTTTCAGAGGCTGAATGTCGGCGAGCAAGGGAGCTTTCGTAAGCGTCCGCTTGTACGCGAGGGTACGCGTGTATACCTGTTGTTTGAGTGTAGTCGCGCGTACTACATAACGGGCTAAGCTCGTGCGAATTGCGACAAAGCGGTCGTTCGATAAAGTATACTCGTATACACCCGTAACAACGCCCGCATGTACGGGAGTAAAAAGGAAGAGAAACGAAAAAAAGGCGTACATGTTTCTTTGGCGTTGGTGTGTCATACGATAATTTTGCACTCACGACTACATTTTAGTGACGGTAACGATAATTACCATACTATTACTACTACTAATTATAATTATAATAACAATAAACAGCAACAATAGTAATAATAATAATAATAACAATAATAATTAGAAAAAGAAAATGCATTCTGCTACGAAGATATAATTCCTTTGAATGTTTTTTTTTTCTTTTAGCATACTTAACGGCTACTTTTTCTCTTTCACGCTCACTCTCTTTCGTTCTCTGTCTTTTTCACTTTCTGCCTATCCTTTCATTCTGTTTTGTACACGTTGCATAAATAAGAAGGAGCAACAAATTGTCTAACGTCTACAACTCGATAAAAACCTATGCGTAAAAATATTTACAGTATTTATATCATGAACCACTGTTGTATTGCATTATGTTAGTTGCGACGCGACGGTCTGAAAATTCCTCGACGTTGGCGAATATCGGGAAGCGATTTGTCGCATTTTCCGCGATCAGTTTCAATCGCACAGTATAAAATGGCAGTTGCTCGCGATAACGCATGGTAAGTAACGAACGAAAACAGAGATGGGAAAAAACGCGAGGATATTAGCTTTAATACTGTTATAGTACTTGTCCGTTTACTCGTAGAAGCGGCATTCGGACGCGTTACCGTCTCGAACGCATCGTCGTAATTTGCGTCGGGTTGCATCGCGCGTAGCATCGATTATTATTCGATGGAGAAAGAGAGAAACGCGCGACTCGCCTGTGCTCGTGCATCCAGAAACCGGACGGAAGTTTTGATCGATCATTTTGGCTGGTCGATAACCGCTATTAGCGCGCAATGAAAATTGACGCCTTGAAAAATACATCGATTTGATCTTTATTTCGACACTGTATGGTCTTAAGGCACGTAATCTCCGTTAAGTAAAAATGAATACTATAAAAATGTAAAATTATCTGCTTCCTCTATCTCTCGCTCGCTCGTTTTTTTTTCTCTTTTTTTTACACGCTTATCATTCTTTCTTTCCCTCTCTCTCTCTCTCTCTCTCTCGTACACTCTCTCTCTCTCGTACACGCACGCACGCACGCACGCACGCACGCACGCACGCACGCACGTACCCAGGCATACGTATGTCTCAGTAATTTACTTTGTCTGTACTGGATATAGAAATGTGACGTTCGATTCGACTTACTTGTTGTACAAATGTTTGCGTGCTATTTAACTTGGCGCACGAGCAAGGGACAAACAGCGAATGTACGGCTGCTCGCGCGTCGCAGGAAAGAACTAATAGTCCAGGCGATCCACTGCCGCTGTGACAAATCACTATGCAGTTTGTTCGAATATCCTTCTTTCTTGGAATATATGCCCGCGCGTTCGTATCGTCTTGCTCGCATCTGGCTTTTCCGTCTAGCGTTTGCGATGCCCGTGTTTTATGTGCGTTAATGGCCGCTCGTCGAACGATAACGCGAACGTTCGACGATGGACGATCAGCGGAGTCAGACAGGGGCGCGGGAACAAGATCGACGGATGCGAAGACGCGGAGAAGGCGAGCAACTGCGAACCACGTCGCTACAACACCGTCGCGTTGAACGGTAAAGTGGCAGGAACGAAGAACAAAGTACAAAAAATATGCGGAAGGAGGACCCGATAATAAGAGTAAAAGGCAACTAGCACGCTGGCTCGTCAATGTTGCGTTTCCGCCACGGCTTTCACCGTCTCCAACCCTTCTTTCTCGTGTTTCTCCTCGTCTTTGTCCGGATTGTCCCACGGCTGCCGTTGTCCGGAGCTAAATATCGCGTAGAACAAGGCGCACACGATGTACACGCCCGCCGAAATCATAAACACGATTCTCCATTTCGCTTGAGTCGGCTGAAAAGGAAAAGGCGAGGTTTCATTGGACGCCAGATTGCGATTTGCCGGGCTTTCCACGCCGCCGTTGGCCTGACAATTCGCGAAACGCGATAATTACCGGTGAGACGATTATATAGCCAGCCGTGATGGGTGCCAGTAAGCCCGCCAGATTGGCCAAACAGTTGGTGAAGGACATCAAAACGCCGGCGAATCTCGGTGAGATATCTAAATGATTCACTTTGAACCCGGAATAGATACCGCCGTTCAAACCCACACCGATCGTAAGAATAGTTATCGTCAACCAGGAATTGCATCCAGTATACGAAGCGGCTATCAGAGCGATCGCTGGTCCCAGTTGGCCGATGCTGTTGATGATCTTCCGCGTGGTCCCGTGACTAAACTTTCCGCTAGAGATCATCCAGTCGGCTACGTGAGACACCAGCATCGAGAATATCCACATGGCCAAGTAGGGAAGCGAGGAAACGGTGCCGTTCTGTAACACATTTACGCCGTGTTTATCCTCGTTCGTGTCCCGATGACGCGCGCCGATTGCTTTTCGCGCTCGTGTTTTCACAATCGTTGCGACGCCTTGCCACGCTTCCCGGTTTCTTTACCGATTTAATGTCAAAGTGTAGAATTTGTTTCATGAAGGTCGGCAGCAGAGTCATCAACGTCTCGTATCCGTAGTTTTGGCCCATGTGCGCTATCAGGATAGCCCAGAACGGTAGCGAGGTGATGATCGAAATCCACGGTACGGGTGGAGACTGCGTGAACAACGTTGTCGTTAGAGCGACGTTGCTACTACAGCTTACGAGCTGCGCGAGTCGCGGCTAAGCATCTCGTACTCACGGAAGCTCCGGCGCTACCCCACAGAGCGCTCAGAATGTACTTCTTCTCGTCCTCGGCTATACGCGGATGGCTTTCCGGGTCCTCGTAGACCATCAAGAGGAAAGCGATGCACCAGATGGTGCCGACTGCGCCGAACACGTAAAAGATGGACGGCCAACCGCCATCGAAACCGTATTCGGATAGGATACCGCTCAATGGCATCGAGATCACGGTGCCAAACTGCGCTCCTACAGGTAAAATACGGAGAACGATGAATGGATCGATCGGTAAATTCGAGAGCGAATACCTCGAACGAGATGAGAGGTTGATAAAGGAAGAAAAAAGAATGAAGGCAGAAGAAGAAGAAGAAGAAGAAGAAGAAAAAGAAGAAGGTGAATCGCTCGGTAGATCCCAGAAGGTAGCATCGTACCGTGTTGATGGACGTGCGACAGGGCTACGCAGGCGGAAGAAAAGATATCGTCGAAACGAACGAGCTTACCGGCATATACGAACGCTCCCATTCTGCTACGCTCGTTCGGTGGTATCCACTTGGCCAGCATCGCGTGCGTGCAAGGCACGATGGGACCCTGCAATAGGGATAATCCATTCCTAGGGGCAGGAAATACACCCGAACGATCAAAAAGCGTTCAACGTTAAAAACATTAGAGGCTTTTCTATCCTTTTTCGTTCGACCGATCGTGCGAGTAAGCGCATGGAGGGAGAACGCGGGATCGAAAGATCGCTTACAGATCGCTTACCTCGCCTAGACCTTGAATGAAGCGAACGCCCATCAGGTAATAGTAGCCGTAACGGGCCGACACAGGCACCAGCAGTCCGAACAACGAATTGATCAGCATACCGATACCGAGAAAGTATTTGGACCCGTAACGCTTCGCCAGTATTCCAAATGGTATTTGCGTGATGACGTAGCCATAGAAGAACGAGCTGAGCAAATAGCCCTGTTTAGTGCTGTCCCATACGAACTGGCCGTCGCTGTTGTTTTCAGCGTGGTCCTGTCGCAACAGAGAATACATATTCCATCGATATTGCTCGCCACTTACGTTCGCCGAGATCTTTCGCTTGTCTCGGTGATCGCGCCTGACAAGCAACGATTAGATAAGAGGCATCGCGCGAGTCGGTTACACGCGGCACACGCCTCGTACTTACGGTCGCGATACTGGAATTAACGACCCCGCACTCGTTCGTCGGGGCCTCGTCCTTATTCACGATGGCGGTGTGATTGATCATCGCGACGATCGCCACGGACATGTTCGTCCTCATCACGTAGGCGTTCGCCATGCCGAGGAACAGCATCAAAGTCACTATGTGACGCGAACCCACCAACGCTGCAACAGCAAACGTTCCTTCGTTACGCGGTCATTTAAAGATCGGGCCAACGACGACCATGACGACGAGGGGTTAACTGATAAATAACGCGATGTCGAAAGCGGTGAATAGCGTATAGGCGTAGAATCGTAGTCTCGTTTGTTGCCAGGGAAAATTCTTTGAAAAATTCATCCGGCTATTTGGTCGATTAGCGCGTGCAACATCTGCCAATTACGTAACCATTCGCGCGAGAAACGACGGTAATTTGGCAGAGACAATACGGGCGCCAGACACGATCCTTAAATATACGATACAATGGCGATACGATAAAGAGAAGAAGGAAAAAATGGAAAACAGAAGAAAGAAAAAGGGTGGGAGGAAGGAAGGAGGAAAGAAAAGACGGCGGAGGCAAATTGCACGGCGTGTTCGCGATCCACGGTCAGAGGTACGCCAAGGACGCGACAGTTTCGAGCACGCGAGGGGACAAGGTCGAGGGGAGAATCGAGAATGGCGTTGGTCGGTCGTTGACGGAAAAGCGCGCCGATGCACAGGTCCTTTCTCCGGTTTGGCAAGGCGCGATTTCCTCGGTTATTTATACCGCGTTGTTTCTGCGACGAGATGTCGAGATAATAACACGCGAATTAATAATAGAGGCACGATGTAAGCTTTATTTTCGGAATGCAATCGCGCTGATTATCGCGATGATTTCTCGACGTCGAGCGAAAACCGCTAAGCTTTTGCGCTCCCCACCCTTCCGCGTTACGATACGCCTCTTCGTACTTATGTACATGATATGTACTAGGAATAGTTTTCGGTAACAGCCGTCTGAACTTTGAACGTTTCGTCTGTTGTCACGTCGGTCGCTCGTCGAGCGTAATTTACCGAGAAGGAATTCCCGTGGTCGCGCGGGTTAAACAACCGCGGCACGATAATCGATTGAGCCAGTCAGACGGTTCGCGGTTTCAAGGTTTTTTTATCGTAGCTTCTTTACGTACGATTTGCGATCGTTATTTTTCGCTAAGAACGCATCGAGTTAGCATTCGTCGAGCATCCATCGTGCACGTGGTGGTCGATCGTGCTCGGTGGAAATAACTTCGGCTCGTCGACGACATGCAACGCAGTCGTACGGACGCTATTGCTATCGTTGCGACGTAAAGCAACATGGAATTAGGGAACGAGAGGAGAGGCGCGGTCGAACCAAGCACGTGACGCTTCGGCGCGACAGCAGCCCACCAACCACCTCCGTCTCCGTTTAATCGCTGATCGAACAACGATGCCGGGAATCGAGGATCGGACCAAAGCGCGTTGCCTTTGCCTCGTCGCTGTTTATCGTCCGACGCTCTTGGGCGCGGGCCACGAACGCGACTACCATTCGCCCGACGATTCTTTCAGTTTCTTTCGTCCGGCATCTCTCGGGAAACGACAGAGTGTAAGGAGTTGAGAAACGAACGATTGGAACGATGGTGTGCGTTCGCGTGAGAGAGAGAGAGAGAGAGAGAGAGAGAGAGAGAGAGAGAGAGAGATAGAGAGACAGAGAGAGAAAGAGAGAGAGAGACCTACTGCATACCCACGCACGATAATTTCTGCCCAGAGCACAGATAAATGGAACGCGTTGGTCGACGAACGGATCGGGTCGTTCGACTCTGGCCCCTTCCTTTTTTTAACGAGTTCGCGCTGCCAGGCCCGGAAACCGGGTCGGTTGCCGCGTGCCGCCACGCCGCTCGATATATGGCAGCCGCGTTGTGACTGCATTCAAGGATCAAAGATTGAAAAATGGAGCTGGCGAAATCGCGTGTTCGTCGGCGAACGCGTCATGGTGCGAGCTGCGGAGCTACGGCATACGTGTACGCGCGCGCGCTACCAAAAGAGCGAAGAAAAGGAAAGGGCGAGACTAGCGAAGCGAAAGAAGAGGAGAGCAAAGAGTGACGGCGGGAGCACGTGTTCGACGCGCGGTTCACGGGATAGACGGAGTTTCGTCCGAATGGCTAACTCGTCTGAACCATGCGACCTACGAACGACGGATTCAACCTCGAAACGCCATCCAAAGTTCTGGAGAATCGCACAGAATTCTACGTAAATGATGGAATGGATGCGCGCGAGCGCGTGCGTCCGCCGGGCCGACGTACTTTTACGTTTTCTGATAGGTCTGTCTTCTTCCTCCAAGCCTGGTTGCTCCCACACAAGCACGTGGCCATTTCGTCCCCTGTTTTCTCCGTTCGATCTGCCATTAGTACCGTTGCTGTTGTTCATTGCACGCTCGATACGCGTTCTACGCACAAGCGATCACACACGGAACCGATGCACCACCGAGTAAATCGCCAACGCGAACACCAACGGTTGACGAAAATGCCGAAGGAGGATGCGAAATTCTCGTAGTCGGATCTCGCGAACGAGATACGTTGTCGCGAACCAACAGAAAACGTCACGGCGTATTCCTGCCTGTCCGTTTCTCCCAACACACAGAGATACGATGACTCGCGCTATCTTCCTAGCACTAGCCGAAGAAAATCGAACGCCGTTGCTGCGCGCGATCGTTCGGCTAACACGCGCTCCTGGTCTGCACGACACGACGGCGGTCACGACCACGCCGACGAGAAAGACGATGGACAACGATTTACACGCGCGCGATCGAGCACTCACTGTGCGCCAATAATATATCGGCTTTTCGTTGCTGTGAATCGGTTGACGGTTTCGTTGTAGGCCGATAACGATGATTAACAACGATTCCGTGATCAGAAGCGAGTACACACCTGCCTCTTTCTCTCTTTCTCCCTCGTGCCGAAGCCAGGAACCGCGGGGAGCTTCGGGGTGCGCTCTGACGAAACGAATCGTCCGAGCAACCGAGATCCCTCGTCCAATCGTCGCGCTAGCCTCGTCAATTCCTTTCCCCGATTGGACGCGACGACGCCATCTGGCGTCCCTGCTCTGATTCCACCAATCGAAGGCTCGCGCGCGAAATCACGTCCCTTTTCACGCTGTAACTTTAAATCACGTTCGATCGTATCGCCGCTGTGATTGCCATCGATTCCTGTCGAGGATCACCTTGCGAGCACGTTTCCTCCTTTAATCTGCCCCGCCTACTATTCAACGCACTGCTCTTCGGTGTTATTTTTTTGCGCTCCATTCGATATTCCGCGATTATTTAAATCGATTCAATTTATTAAGATAGACGGGAAAATCCCTTTAACATTAAGATCGTACAAAATTATATGCGGATACGAAGCTTCGCAGAAACATGAAATATGGCATAATAAAAGAAAATTACGGGAAAATACAAGACAATATAAGAAAAAACGGAAGAAAAAGATAGAACGGTTGAAATTCCAAATCTTTCGACGCACAAAGTCATCGCGATCGGCCAATGCTCTGCGAATTAATGGCCCTAAATCTTTGGATAGTGGATGACCAAAAAAGTCTATCGGTTTGCAAAAGTTATTGTCTGTTACGCATATTCCATTTATGACGTTGCGGCGGTCGAGTCTGCGGTTGAGAGTATTTGCATAAAAGAGCTTCGATGATCTAGTAGAAAACGATGGCAATTGACGAGGCTCAAGAGTTCGCCGTAGTTCTCGCGATCGTTTAAATTTCTGTACAGAAAAATTTATTCGTTATGCCCGAATCGTGAGGAATTCTCGGCCCGAAAATATCTACAGATATTACGTAACGGAAAAATTATCGGTAAAATTATCGGTAAAATTATCGGTAAAATTATCGTTGGCTGGCCTGGCTGTTTATCTTTCCAATCAACTCGTGCAACCCTTGGAATTTATTATTTCTCGAATCGTAACGCTGTTTGACAATGGCGTAATCGTAGCACGTCGTACGTAGTATTACGATCTTAATGGAAGAGCGATGAAAGTACGATCGTTTTTTCTCTTTTCAATAGCGATCGTTCTTTCATCCGTTGTCGCATCGAAGAATTCATCGCCATCGCTGATTAACTTCGCCATGGAAGTCGATCGTGAGTCACATCGGTGAGATAGTCGCGTTTGCTTAACGAAGCATCCGTTTGATGATTACCGCGTCAAGGTCAGGGCTTTATTCTGTTTGTTGGAGCAAATACGCGTCGTGACGTAACGTACACGGTACACGGCACACGGCAAATTCCGATTTCGTCGATGACTTTCGCATTTCATCGCGAGTCGAGAGGAAGACGAAGTTGCATCATCATGAATCGTCGGAACGATTCGGATTAGAATCGTTTTCCTCGAAATCAAAGGTGGAAATCGTTTCGCATCGATATGCGCCAGAACGTTTGGAACGTTCGAAAGTTCGTATTAACCGCGCCGCCAATTCGCGTACAAAAATAAAAGATACGCGAGGGGCTGCTATTGATAGATTCGTGGATCTCGCGTGCCAAAAATCGTTGTATCGCGCAAGACAAACTAGTCGGCCATTTCGCACGAATCCGGCGTGGTGAATTGCGTCTCGTATTTCTCGCGTTCACTCGTTATCCTGCGGAGATCGTCGGACGTGATTCGCACGAACGAAAGGATGTGCTTAAAAACCGTATCGACTTCCTCTTTTTCTGGGAAATACTCGTCATTTCTCTCGACGCATTTATGCAAGTACGTGCACATGTACGTACGTACGTACGTACATAAATGCTTTTAATCGGAACTCGTTACGCAATTAGATTTGTTACCGACAATCGGACAAGAAGGCAAGCGGGGAAAACGGGTGGTGTTCGGCAACCAATTATCGACCGAACGATTGGTACCGATTGGTCGGTAACGAATTATTCTCGACACCATCCGTACCTAGTCTCTGTGTTCTCGACACGAAGAGGTCTCTGAGTGTCCGATAAGTTCGAAACAGCCATTTGTTTATCGACGCTCCGTTTCTTCGTCGACGTCAACGTGTCTATATCGCGGGCTAATTTTCAAACGAACGGACCGTCTCGTTTCTTCGACGATACGATGTTCCGTTCTCGAGGTTGGAGGATCGACTCGACACGAGTCAACTGGCACGGCGCGTTCGCGCCGATGTCTACAGGAAACGCTTCGTCCCCTAAACGCGTTATCCACTTCGTAAAGTGGAAAATAACGTCCGCCTCGGGCGAAGAACGAAAGACCGTGCACGCGCGAGCGTAATGGTACAGGAAGCTTTCGGCGGAACTCGAAATTGAAAGTAATACGTCCGCTTTGGGAAAATTGCCAGGAGCCGAGAGGTCGGCACGATTTCCGTCTTCGAGAGCGCGAGCGCATCGACCTTTCCCTTCCTCTCTTTGAACTTTCCAACGATTCGTGTCAAGGTCTTCGCCGCGTTTTTTCCAACAACGCGTTTCCCGATACGTACTCGCGATCGAGATATTGGTCGATGGACGAACATCGAGCCCTGTCCGAGAACCTGGACCCTGATTCACAAGCAAGTCACGGAACGTTGGCCGGTGAACGCGAGCTGGAGCGCGAACGCTCCAGGGGACAGCCGTCTCGTGCCAGATTAGAAACTTTCTACTTTCGTGTTTTCAACGTGTCGCTGCCGTCGAATCACGCTTCGGTGAATGGGTAGCTTCAGTATCTACTTAGGTTCTTTACTCGTTGGTATATACCCTCGGATAGATAGTTGCGCTCCTTCGATACTCGGAAGCGAATATTCTCGCTCGTGATCGGAAATCGCGTGGATCGAGCGACGAGCACCGCGTCTGTAAGGGGAAAAACGCGAGAAATTACAATTCGCGGTACACGCGCTACCAATGACAAAGATCGATCGGACCACGGGTATCGTTGGAATTCCGCGACGATTCGCGGTGTTCTATCGATCGATCGTTTCCGCCTGGTTGCCTGTTTGTTATTGATCGCGCGTGCTTTATCCACTCGCTCCGCGAGAAAACACGACGAGAGAGGACCGGCGATTACAGAGGAGAGCGTTGCACGAGTCGCGTAATACATTATTCAAGAGAAGTGGATGTGGGAGAGGGTTCGCGTCTAAACGACGAGGCACGACACTCTCGTGCTACTCTCTACCAACGAGAACTTTTATCGAACCGCGAGAAATTCTTCCTCTTCCTCGTTCGTCCTTCGCGTCGACGGTCTACCTGCGAAAAACACGCTTGGCAAACGTTCGGGGTCGGAGAAGTCGTCGGTCTCGAATTTCTACCACCAAAGTGGAGACGGACGGTGAGCGGTTTACGTTCGATTCGATACGATTGGAAGCAAGGTTGATTTACGAGCGAAAAAACTCGTTTGATACGTGTTTATGAAACACCCACGCGCGCTCCGTCAAGGTCACATTTTTCCAACTCATTAATCGTTGGAACGAGGTACGATCGTTCGCTCCCCGCGCGGTCATTCCGGTTTTCCTTATCCCGGACGATTAAGTTGCGAAGCGCGTGTTCTCGGAAAACGATGAATCGAGACAAGACATCGTCGAGCGTCGTAAAAAAGAGAAAACAGACTTTCGCGATTATCGATAAGATAGGTGGACGTTGACGAGATTTCGAAGCTCGTCGAGTCTCCGAATACGTCGTTCCCGTGACGTTTGTAATTAGTTGGCGATTATGGATCCGGTAATTAGAGAAGAAGACGCGATAGTCGGCGAGCGTCGGTGGTCACGTACATTCGCGTGTATACACGTATGTACGTGTTCTCGGCAAGCGAGCGATCGTTTTGGTCGCGCGTTCTTTCGAAGCGTAACTGGCGATTTCGAGGAATTTCGAGGAAAATGGACCGAGGCGAAAAGGGAAACGAAAAGGACGACGCGCGCAGGCCGTTTCGACGAACGAATCGATAAGGGTACACCGTACGAGAAGATCGAGTCCTCCGACCAGCGAATACGTTGGAAAGCGAAACGCTGGTTATTATCGGATGTCTCGCGGAGGATACGGACGGACCGGATTGCGATCGATGGTCGACGCGCGGAAGGGTCGCCTTCGTTCGAGTATCGCACGAGGATCGTTGGGAAATCGTCAGCGCGTTAAATCGCGTATAATCGCGTATAATCGCGTATAATCGCGTATAATCGCGTATAATCGCGTAATACGTTCGATCGGTCGCGAAAGGTGGCTTTGTGCGATAAATCGCGTTGTCCGCCAAAGACTACCGTGAAAAGCGATAAAACGTCAAACGCGCGCGTTTTCTTTCCAGCGAAGGAAAATTATTTCCAGTCGTACCGTGTGTCCCCCCTTCGTACCGTCACGTCGCGGTACAAAATTGCGACGCAATGCCCGTATTCCGTATCGCTAATTTCACCGCAAGTCTTAATAACACCAAGGTGATCGCGTGAGATAGCGCGACGGTGGAATGTTTAGGACTCGCGGTACATTATCTGTGGGATTTTGTCGCGGATAAAGAGCGGCTCTGCCAGACGGGTAGCGCGCTACAGCCCCGTGGAGGGTAACTTTCGGAGAAAGCGAGGGAAAAGCGTAGAAATGCGCGCGAGTTAGGCGAGTTAGGCGAGTTAGGCGAGTTAGGCGAGTTAGGCAAGGACGTTGCGAGCTGCGAACGGTAGACGGTAGATTTCTGGCATGCTGGTCAGTTTTCCTCTCGGCAGCTTAACTCGTATCGGTGCTCGTAGGTGTTCGGTTTGGTTTTTTAATTCGAGATAACGAGGGAGCAGAAATGGTTATGCAAATACGGCGTTTCTAGTTACGTAAAGCAAACGCGTTCGTCCATGGCTCGAGTTTCTCCTCCGGTGTGGAAGAAGGAGCGGCGAGAATTCCTATTGGAACGAGCGAGTAAAATCCCGGCAACGATTACCGGAATAGGAAACTCACCGGACGGCAAGGGCACTTCCGTCTCGAACAGCTCGGCGGGCCTCTTCGTCTGGGACTTGCGCGAGTCCACGGGAACACCGTTCGTCGACATAGTATCGTTCGAAGGCGTCCAGGGCAGGATGCTCGTACACGTTCGATGTCTCGTCCTCGATGGCTGGATCTCGGACCCGATGTCGATGAAAGAAACTAAACGGCAAGCGATCGGATCGCAAAGCTCGACGCGCGCTCGGTCTCGTCGCTACTGTTGAGAACGCTGCCGAACTCGCGACACTTAGCCGCGTACACCTAATGGACGGCGACCAATTAGAACACGCGGTTCGAACCCCACCGACGCAACCGCCTTCCCCACGCACCGATATCGTTTCTCCCGAACCGAATCGCCGCGGGAAATCAAAGAATTTTGCCGCTACCGCCCAGGCTTCCAAATTTTTTCCTCTCCGTCCTTGCCCCCATGCATCGCGACTCCGCGCCGATCTCTCTTCCCTTCGCGCCTCGCCCAACGTCCTCGGTCTCCTTCTTACTTTACTCTCGCGCGCCGCTCATCTATCTTTTTGTTTTCGCCGACACCGTAGATAAACGTAAGCTGCGTTGCGCGATCGCGAACGAAAAATTCGAGATACCATCCTTTTCACCTTCGCGTCTACGTCTACGTCTACGTCTGCGTCTGCGTCTACGTCTACGTCTACGTCTACGTGCAAAAGTGTCGACGATCGCGTTTTCTCGCGGACGATCCCTGGACGGACCATCGTCCGAGCGGACGCTCTTTCGATCTCGGCTTGGTTCTGGGCCTGGCCACTCTCGAGTCGACGAATCCGACCCGGTTATGCGTCATCGAGCTCGATTCTATGACTACTTATTCCGAGCACGAACGCGAATGGTCTCGCTTAACGAGACCTCGACGTTGATGGGAATCAACGATTCCCGTGGCGTTCGCGTTGGCTCGTTCGCCTCGACCTCGCCGCCGATGGGTCGACAAACTAATGGGTCCGCGTTCGACCATCGCGGCTTAAGGACTCTCGGTAATCCCTTTCGTTTCGTTCGGCGTTCGCACAGGCGTGACGACGTACGCCTGTCGACGATCCGAAGGAACCGGGCAGGAAAATTCAAGGAAAAGATCGCGATGTTGATCCGCCGATGTTGACGCGCAGACACGAGCGGTCTCGTGACGCGTCGGTTTTGCGTAAATCCGACGTAATCCTTAGCACGCGTAGCTCATCGTGGTTGCACACTCTCGCGCCGCGTTTGATAGGAGGGCAACCAACCTCCGCGAGTCGACAAACGACCTGCCGCTGATATCAACTATTCCGTGGGCTCGACGCACGTGTCAATCACTAAGCCGTCACGCGATACACCGATGAGAGCCGCGCGCAACGCTGGATCTCCCCTTTGCGAGAATTTCTATACGCGGTTGCCTAATAACCTTCTGCCGCGTGCGTATCATTCTCTTTTTTCCATTTCTACGTCGTACCACCTTCGTACGTCCCTACCTACTACCTTCCCGCTTACCCGCCGCGCCTCCCTCTTCCATTTCGCTTTAGCCTTCCCGATAATCGTGTCTCGACTTAATCGTCTAATCACCGATCGTCCATGGTTATCTTCGACTGACCGATTTATCGATTGGAAAGAGGAGCCGCTGTTTTACGGCCTGCCGCTCGATTTACATCGGCCGCATCGCGTTGCACCTCGCGTAGCCTTCGCCGCGACAATTTCCACGAAGCGGCAAATTACCGCCGTCTCGACGAAAACACGGCACCGACGATCCGCCACGTATCATCCGTCCAAGCAGCTAGCCCGTTATTTTCGAGGCCGGTAGTTTGCTGATAGGGCGGTTCCTGCCAAACCTTTGAATATTTCAGATACAGCGAGCGTCGTCCCACGTCCGACGTCGTCCGACGTCGTCCAACGTCGTCCATGAACACTCGCGCGGTATTTGCCGACGACATTCGTTCTTCCGACGACGTCATGCTCTTTCTCGGTCGCCTTATCGGTATCTTGGCGATACTCGCCGGTACTCGACGAGCGGTCGTCGTTGCGTTCGACTCGTCGTTCGTGGACCTGATCGACGACGCGATCACCGTGCTGTTCCCACCGGTAAGAGTATCGGCGCATCTCTGTCGTGTCGACCAAGGTAAGGTTTCAACGTTTCAACGTTTGGTAACGGAGCGCGAGGCGTACGCGCATCGATAAAAGAATCGAACGATTACTTCCTTGTCGTAGACGGCTCGATCGAGCTTTCCAGAACGATGTCGAGGAAGGGTCTGCTTCACGACATACACCGCGAGCTCGAGGGATTCGAGCTACGAACGCGCCACGACGCCTGGGACCATCGAATTTTGTACGTGGTGGATCTGGACTGCGACTACGCGGTTCCACTCTTACGAGCGGTGCGTGCTCGGATTCGAAACGAGAAGCGGCGAAATGCCGCGACCGATCTCTAACGACGTCGCGTGTATCCGATTCGCAGGCAAACTCGAGCGGCCAGTTCTCGGCGCCGATCAGATGGCTTCTGCTTCGAGATGGGACGATCGCTGAAAACTCGACGGCGGAGGTGGAGGAAACGTTCAAGAATATGGCCGTTTATCCGGATAGCGAGGTGATCGTGGCGACGAAGCTGCGAGTCGACGATGGCTTCACGGAAATAACGTCCGTCTACAGGCCTAGCCCGTATCGCGGCGTTATAACGGAGAACCGAGGAAACTGGACGGCCGATGGAGGCGTTCGAGCGACGAATCTCCACGCGGCTTCGCGACGAAGAAGGAATCTTCGGCAAACGCCTTTGAAATCCTGTCTCGTGGTATCCCTCGAGCCGCGATATCGTCAAACAAAGAATTATCCGCCGCGGATTTGCGAACACGCGCCGCGATGAATTTCACTTCGCAACGAGCAAACAACGATAAGTGAAATTAAGATAACGAGTTTTCCAAATTGCAATAACGAGAGTAACATCGCGTCGCGTCGAACGCCCGTTCGCGGGCGGAGTTGAAAACTCGCGAGCGTAGATAATCGTCGCCTAATAAATTAGCCTTGCATTTGCATTTCCATAGATGACCGATCCCGATACGATCAACCACTTAACCGATTACGAAAATAAGCATATAGATGCAGTTACGAAGGCCAACTATCCTTGGATATTGCATATAGCGAGCCGAATGAACGCAACGTGAGTCGCATTCGCGTTCCCCTGCCGCGTCGCTTCACCTTTCTCTCGCATGGCAACCAGCATCCGACAGGGGCCGAAATGTCTCCCGCTGTGGCGGAATTTTCGGCTCCTAGCAGATCATGCGTTCTAACGATCCGCGTCGTTTTTCTTTTCGCATCGATTTAGCATCGACTTTCGCGTGACCGACATCTGGGGATATCGACAGGAGAACGGGTCGTGGAACGGTCTGACCGGGATGCTGCAACGACGAGAGATCGATATAGGAGGCACGGGAACGTACCTTATTCGACAGCGTCTCGGTGTAGTCGATTATGTACAACTTTATACCCGCACCAAGTAAGTCGTGTCGTTCGATAACGAAGGACGTGACAACCACCTCCACGAACGCGTGTACAAGCTTAAATCGCGACAGAGCGAAATTCATTTTCCGCGCGCCTTTGCTGTCCACCGTGAGCAACATATTCACGCTGCCGTTTCAACGCTCCGTCTGGATAGCGATCGGCGTTTTTCTGCTGCTGGTTCTTGGCTTGCTCTACTTTTCCTCCAAATGGGAATATCGTCGGGGAACATCCGCGAGAAGCGCTGCATATTGGCAGCAGTTTCATCTGGACGAACAATCGCTCAGCGATAATTTCATGGTCGTGTTGGGTGCTTTTGCGCAACAAGGTAAGTTCGCTCTCGTTCATAAGTATTACAGTAATATAAGACGCGTATAAGTTTTACGTGTATAAGTTTTACGCGTGAAGTTCGGAGAAGTTTATCTAGAACGAATCAAAATTTTGAAGTAAATGAGAACAAATAAAGTGGAAAGACCACTATTGCGAGTATCAGAATTGGTTAGAGCAATGATCGACAAACGACTAGCGTTGTTCTACGTAAAGATAAGATTTTTATTATAACGTTATACAACGCGATATACGAATTCTTTTTCTATCTTACAAATCTCTATATATTTATACAAAACTTTCAAAGCAGACGATAATACTTAAATATTTTAATAATTTCCTGATCGTCGTTACTTTCCTCGCTTTCTACGAGTGCTCCGATACTATGAACGGGGGTGTATGCCTCTCCTTTCGCTCGTTCACGTTCCCTCACCGACGAGTCGGTAAAATCGTACCGCGATCCCGCAGGATACTCTTACGAGCCGTATCGCGTTCCCTCGCGAATCGTCACCTTGATGCTTTTACTCGCCGCTCTCAACCTGTACGCCTCTTACACGGCCAACATCGTCGCTCTGCTTCAATCGACCACCGACTCTATCAAAACTGTTGCTGACCTGTTCCATAGCCCGTTGAAATTGGGGGCGCAAGACGTGATCCACGTTCGACACTACCTCAAGGTAGGCGGGCCAAGAATTCGCTAAGAATCGTACCTCTTTTTCCAACCCGGATTACCAACTCGATCCAGCAACAATGTTCGGTAACAATGTTTGCCGATCTCCTCGCAGAGCTTTCAAGATCCTTTACGAAGAGCCATAGTGGAAAAGATCGAACCAAAGGGTTACAACGGCTCGTGGTTACCGGTCGAAGAAGGGGTTCGACGCGTTAAGGACGAGCTGTTCGCGTTCCACTCGGAAATGGGCGCATTCTACAAGATAATGCAGGAGACGTATCGGGAGGAAGAGAAGTGCGGGATCAAGGAGATCGATATACTGAACATGTTATATCCGCTTCTGGTGATGCCAACTCGATCGCCGTATTTGGAGATCGTAAAAAATGCGTAAGACGGCACGGATACGCGGCAGTGATACGGTAGAAAGTAAAAGGAATCGTTTTCAGGGCTTTGGTGTTGGCCGAAACTGGTCTGCAAACTCGCGAAGACAGCCGGTTGTACACGAAGAAGCCCAAATGCCAAGGACAAACGAGCTTCGTTAGAATAGGATTCACCGAGTGCTATTTCGCGTTGGTCGCGGTGGGTTACGGGGCGCTTCTCAGTCTCGTTGTGTTGGCGGCAGAATATCTCTGGTACAGGAAAGGAAGCTTGATCGATGTCCGAGCCGTAACGAGGTTCGCTCCGAACGCGCCGCCATTTCCCGGTGCAACACCGAACGACAATGCGCCACCTGGCAGCGAAGTCGATTCGTTAGAGAGCCACCGTTTTCCGAGCAACGACACGGAGAATGGATGGGCGTCGGAGGGCGTGGATGATCGTCAACGACAAGGAACGCGTTCGACCATCGGGGATTCGGTTCAATGAAAACGTACGAGATAAGCAACGAATACTAACGTGTTTCCGTATAAATTCTTTTCTCCGCGCGCGTACAAACGCGTTAAGCGTTGGACGGCAAAAAGTGTTGATAGTAATTTTTGGTGAATTCCAGCATGAGGTCGAGCGTGCACTCGGGTAAATCTTCGATGCACTTGGCAGGGTTGCCGGCGAAACGGGTAAACGAGGGAACCACGGTCTCCGGTGGTACCACCGCTCCATCCTCTATGTAGCAACAGTCTTTCAGGACGCACCTCCTCCCCTGCGTAGTTGAACAAGCACTTACTCTTTCTGTTATCCCGTTGCTTCAATTAGCGCAAATACGTGTAAATAAAGTTTACGCGCGTATGCCTTATACGTACGATTACTGCATTTTTTCCTATGTATATGTAAGAGCCGACGATAGCTGCGTTAATCACCGCCCGTTCCCCTACGAACACGTGATCTCCCATCGTCAAAGGAAAGAAGGCAACACTGAAGAAACGACGAAATGAAATCAGACGTTACGGCGGTGGTAAACTTTCCGTCGTTTCGTTAATGCGTCGGCGATCACCGAGTCGCCAACTACCAACCCTCTGCTGAACTTCTTGAATGGTGGCCTTATGATAGCGTTTTTGCTGATAATGCAATAACGTCCCGTTCTAACGTTTGCCAAATCGCCTCTGATAATAGCATCCGACTGTACGATCACCTTTCCGTGTAACACGATATTCTGCGAACCACACAGAACAGTGTGCCTGCTTACTTTATTCCCGGATGCCTGAAACGTCAAAATCACGAGAAACGGAGAAAGAGGTTACGGTCGTCCGTGTTCTTTTACCATTATCGGATACCAGTTTGGACTTCTCCTACCGTTTCTACGTATTCCGCTTTACTGTAGTAAACGTCTTGGGGTTCCATATTGTCTTGATTTTCCTAGCTTTAAGTAATCTTCGATCCCTCGAAAAAATAAACCACTGATTTTTCGCGTACACCGTAGAGCCACTGTCGACGCGTTCTGTCATCGAGTACTTGCGCTGTGCGTGACCACCGGTAAGTCTCGCCATCTAGCGGTCCCGCGGATAACTAACGGACCCGCGGCGCGAAATTCGATTCGATCTACGAGCGAGATCCGTACACGATCGAGTCACCGAACTGGAAAAGAAAAAAGGAAAAAGAGAAGAAACGTAAGGAATCAAACTTTGTCCCTTGTCACGGAAAAACGGTTGAAACGGTCGGGCGATAGCGTCCGATGGATTAGGGACGCACGCGAGTGCGGCGATCGAACCACGTCGGTCGACTTAAGTTACGTAACAAAGTCCGCTCGAACGCGATGTTTTGAAGCAGCGGCTCCATGGCAACGCCGATAGAGGGTGGAAAAGTAAAGTAGGAAAGGTAACCGGCCGCGAGATAGTAAACCATTTTCGTTGATCCTCGAGCGTTTAGACCGCGATGTCGTTGTTCAAGACGAAAGAGTGGTGGCGAACGAGATGCGGTGCGGACGAAACATTCGATAAGCACAGCCTGTTGGCAGCGCCGTTGTTCGGAAAGGAGAGACAAGATATCCTCGTGGTGGGAAGTCACGACGGTTACCTAAGGATGTACAGTCCGTCGTCGCGATGGGTGGACGAAGCGAAATCACCGACCAACTACAAGTCCACGGATTTGATGATCGAGACCCGATTAAACGATTGCATCGTGGATATGAAGGCGGGCAAGTTCGTCTCGTGAGTATCGGCCGTCGAAAGTCGACGAAACGTTGCGAATTACGAGAGGTTCACGACGATCGTTGGTTGCAGAGGCTCGCAAGATTTACGCTTGGCGGTACTGACGGCTTCGAAGTTGACCGTTTACAACGTGGCTCTGGTCGACCAATCCGCCGAATACGGTTTGCCTCCCGATAGTACAAATTCCCCTCTGGTCCTCTCCTCGATTGTTCCTCTCGCGCGTTTCGCAATCGTCTCGAAAGCGACGACGGCGAAACGCGTTGGAAAAGATCGGGACGATCGCGCGCGTTCTTCGTTCTCGGCGAGACGAGAGCGGGGAACAGCTTTCACGAGAAACGCGGCACGGCGAAAGAATGCCTCCGGGCGTAAATTCGTAAACGTCGAATATTCGGCGGACGGATGATATCGGGCAGTCGCGCGATCCTTTCTCCGTTTCTCCCAGAGTTTCGTATCAAGTTTACACGATCGCGTTTGCTTGACAGGAGATCGATGCGAACTGAAGATCGCTTACGAGCACCCGCTGCCGAGATTTCCGGCATCGTTGACGGTAGGACCGTTCGGCGGCGTTCGCGGCAGAGACTTTCTCTGCGTTCAATGCCTGGACGGGACGCTTCTCTTCTACGAGCAAGAGATGTTCGCGTTCAGTCAGGTGACGAGGAATCGGTTGTTAGCCGAGCCGATCATTTACGTTCCGCGCTACGATCTGTTCGTCGCCGCCAGCTCCTCCTGGTATCTCGAGTGTCACAGGCACGTGCTTCCTCGATGCGTTGTCGCGTCGTCCGCCCGACCGCGGCCACTAATAAAACTCGGTGTCGCGGTGGCGACTCGAGCGTAACGCGTAATTAAATAAGCAAGTAAGTAAGTAAGATATATCGCGTGGGTTGCCTTGCCGTTGCGTAGGTACCAAAGTATGGCGGAGTGGTCGAGAAGCACGGAACGAGTCTCCGGGAGCGAGAACGGAGCGGAGGAGCGCGACGCGCAGCATCGGCGCGCCAATGCCACGAGCCTCGAGCCAGATTGGACATACAACATCGGGGAAGCGGTTCTCGGCATCGAGGCTGTCACTTTGAGC
Source organism: Bombus superbus (assembly GCA_014737385.1). Classification (NCBI taxonomy): domain Eukaryota; kingdom Metazoa; phylum Arthropoda; class Insecta; order Hymenoptera; family Apidae; genus Bombus; species Bombus superbus. The sequence continues at coordinate 12,167,267 of JACXIK010000019.1, read as the reverse complement.
AGCTTCGAGGTTGGGATAGTGGTTCTCGGCGAGAAACATCTGTACTGCCTAAAGGACAATTGTACGTCGGTCAAGTACGCCAAGAGGCTCGAATACAAGCCGCTCTGCTTTCGAGCTTACGTTATCGGTAATTAGCTGGATGGTTGAGGTCGGTTCGTGCGTTATCGGACCGATGGTAAACACAGACGCAGCTCTGATCCAGCTCTATGACGACGATGCTTTCAGAACCGGACGGGAAGTTGATGGTGCTCGTAATCGCCGACACAAGCACTCTCATGATTTACGAGGGTAGCACGTTGAAATGGTCGGCCCAACTGCCTTTCGCGCCGGTTGCCGTTGCCAGAGTTCAATTAGAGGTGAGTCCGAGTTGGGTCGAGTCTAGCCGAGACGAATTCGGCTTATCGCAAAACAGGGCTGCGCGCTTTTCGCATTTCACGGTTACGTTTGGTGAGAACTGTCGTGGCTCGCGATGTTTTCAGCACTTGCAGGGCGTGATCGTAGTTTTATCGGCGGACGGCCGCCTGGAAGCCTGCTACCTAGGTTCGGAGCCGAGTTTATTCGTCGCACCGCCGCTTCATCCACGGGGTTACGATTACACGGCAGCGGAACAAGAGTTGTCGGAACTTCGAGCTCTTTCGAGGAAGAACAAAGATTCCGGTGAGCGTGTACGACATTACTGCCACGCGTTTCCTGCGATCGTACTGACATTGAACGACGATCGTTCGACAGAGGATCGCGCCAGCGACGCCGGAATGGACGCGGAGCTCATGGTATCGATGAACGTGTCGCTGGATTCGAATTCGTCGGATCGTCGTTCGGAAAGCGAGGTCGAGGCACAGCGACAACCGATCTGCAGCGTCGCGATAGAGCTGTCCTCGTACGCGATCCTCAGCGACGTCCAGGTCTGCGTCGACGCGTTCAAACCTCTGGTCGTCGCCGACGATTTCTACGCTCTTCCGAATCTCTGTAAGCGAACTCGGCGGCGTTCGTGTCCAGACGTTTTACGTCAGTCGAATTCTCAACTTTCAGGCGAGCGACACGTGACAAAGACTCGGGTGTACGTGGACGGGGATTTGCCGGCCATCTCCTCGGAAATTAGAGCGACTGTGACTTATCGGACGGACACAGGTGTCTTAAGATCGGTGCGAAGAACCAGCCAATTGCCCCTGAAGACGATGTTGAGAAGCTGTCCGCCTGAAAGCTCGGCCTCCTTCGTAACCGTGATCAAGAGCGGCGCTCCTTTGCTCACCTTCGCCCAGCTGTTTCCCGGTAAACGCGTCTCAAATTCTGTTCGATCGATCGACGCTCCGAATTCGTCGTTCATCGTGCCTCGCGGCGCTCTTCATCCTCCCTTTTTGCCGTGGCCTTCTTTTTATCGCTTCCTCTTTTTCCTCGGCTCGTCCGAAAATTAAAGTCATTTTCCAGCAGTCATTTTCCAAGACTCTTGAACGTTAACGCTATCGATCCGTGGCTCAGGAACACGAACGCTGTCTGTTCAGAATTCAGCGCGGATCAGTCCCAAAGACAAGGGTGGAACGCTTTGGGTTTGCGGCACCTGAACTCTGGCCACACGGTCACCGTCGTTTCCGGCAATGCCGGAAATCGATATCGGGTACAGTCTAACGACGGATTATCCTCGACCTTGGTCGTTTATCGGCTGATCGACAGATGGAGGAGCAAGAGCGAGGAAAGTCTCGGGGCGACCATAGGACAAAATCATATTCGGTTGGTGCATCAACGGATAGACGATCATTTTGCCGCACGACAAAAAATTAATAGAATAACGGTAAGTACGGAGGCAACCGACCAACGTCGTCTTCGATCGAATCGTCGAAACTATGCGGTGTATTCATTGTCGAGGATAGAACGAGATCGGCCTGCTGACGAGTCAACTGAGAAACGTGGAAAGAAAAATGCTGCGAGCCGTGAGAGAAAGAAACGAGCGATCTCTGCCCGATACCGGATTGCCGTTCCTCTTCGATTCGACTTGTGACGCGATCTTCGCGCTTCTCGAGGAACTCGCGCAAGCGCGAGCGGTAAGTTTATTTATTTTCTGCTTATTTCATTTAACGAGCGTGGCTCGTTTGGTACCGGATACACGAATGTTGGAGTTAATTTAAAGAAGAACGAAAAAAAAAAAAAAAAAACACTAAATATTAGCGACGATTTGTGCAATTTCATCCAAGATACCGTGGATGCCTTAAAGGAATTTACGGATTTACGGATGAAAAAAGCCGGCGATCTCGCAAATACAGTACACAATCGAGCAAAGTCTATCGATACAACCGGAGTTACCTAAGTTACTTCGGTATGGAGCGATATGGAAAAGTTGCCTCCTTTTAACGGTGATCACGGGAGCACGATAATTTAAAAAGTACGAGAATTTCTAGACAGCAAACAAATTGGTCGAGGATTCTTAAAACTAAAGTCGGATCCACTATGGTTTCACGCTGTTCGAGCGTGAGCTTGTTCGAAGCGATAAGAATATTTTCATAGTTATGGCAAGTTTTTGCTCATCCTAGAAATTTGTGTTGCATACTTCCGAGCAATTTCACGCGATTCGACCGGGCAGGATTCCATATTTGAGAGGCGTATTCGAAGTATGGTACAACTAGAGACTGGTAAAGTATTTTAATCCCTTAACAGTTTATCCTGGGTATGACTCGGGCAGAGCGTCAAGTACCGTACAGTTTATCCCGAGTGCGATTTCGGCACGGCGTGCGTCAGAACTGTTTAGCCCTTCGGTCTATTAAAATTAGAAGCTCCGGTCTAGAAAATGTACATATTTTGTACGTTCCAGAATGCTCCCGTTTGTGATAAAAAGCGTGTTTCATATTTACCTTTGCATAACATCAAACTTTCGTTTACAGAGAGATTTTGTTCCGGCGTAATCGGTGTAACGAACACGGGCCAAATTTTGTACGTTTTCAAATTTGCATGATTTTTCCGTATTTCCAAGTTATTGAAGAAAATGAGAAAATTGTGTATTCCGTATTTCCAAATTTATTACACGCGACGTAATTATTAAAAAAGTACTTGCAAAACGTGTTTTTCTCAATTTTTTATTAGCCGTGAAAGTATTTTGGAACATGGAAAAATTATGCATTTTTTTTTACCGGAGACCGTAATATTATTAGAGAGGTTTAGGGTGAAAGGGTTTCTGAAATTCGTGGCGTGCTCGGTAACGACACACAATGATCTTAAGGCGTTGTTTTTGTTATATGCAGCAATAAGTCAGCAAAAGGTAACGAGAAGGAAAAAGTAACGTCTCAAGCAGTTGTAGTTTCTTGTTTGTCCACTGGTGCGTCATTTATAGAGTAGGCGAAATCAAGTACTGTTTTCTTCCGCGTGAAACGCATAACGCGATATCTCGAGATATTAAACGGTAGCGTGTTTTTAACGTTGCATTCAGAAAGTAGGAACAAATCGCTTTGAATGTCGCAAGCATCGATCGAGAATTCCACGATATTCGTATAAGCATCCCAGCAGTTTCTATCGAGCGATTTACGGTGCAATCAAGAGGTTTGCAAAAGCAAAGCGAGGTAATCGCTGCATGAGTTTTTCCGTTTGTATACACGGTGTGCGTCACTTAATGTTGCCATTAAAGCTAAGTTTGATCAGCTGTTAATCGCGTTGCAACTTGGTTTTACGTTATCGTACCTAAAGGTTCTGTCGCTTGTTAGGTAACGATAATACCTATTATACTACATGCTAATGATAATAGCTCAAGTAAATAAGGATAAATCAATTAAACGAACGAATTATCTTAGGAACGAGAACGGACCGGCCACGAGCTTCGATGCAGCATCGAGTTGTTATTGTTGCTGGTACGATCGAACACGACCAACGACAAATACGAAGCGCTGCGAGCAGCGATCGGGTTCGAACCACGTCCGTCCGATCGATTCGTAAGTAACTTTATACGCATGTCGAATCGAGCTTCGCACGGCTTATTCAGGCATAATCGAGCGGCGCTTATCGAAACAGGATTGGGAAGAAATGGCCGACGCTGCGCTGGTCGCTCTGCTGAAATCCGTTCTGAAAAAGTCTGGAACGTCGGAGGCGCGATCGTCGTCTACATGGAACGCGCTCACCCCCATCACGTCCAACAAGGAGGTGAACAAGTTGAAGACGCGGCTGGTCCACGCGATTCGACGACTCGAAGGCTCCAGGGAATCCGACATCGCGGAGATCGAGCCGAACGACGGCAACGTCGAGTCTGCTTAGTAGCTCGCTTCTTGCTTATTTTCGTTCGTCCTCCTACGATACTTCTCCATCGAACTCGGCCGAAAAATGCGTTTTGGGAAGCTCGTCGTCGCATTAATTGGTACGAGCGATGGAGACGAACGCGCGGAAACTTTTTACTCGATCGATCGCTCCTATTACGACTTTGCTCGCGCGGTTTCATGGCCAGCGAGCTGGGATTCGCGATCCAAGCCACGCTACCGCGGTATCCTCGAGAAGTGGATAAAACTCGATGAAACGCGTTGCTTGAATCGCCAAGCCACGCCACGATGATTCATTCTGGCGCCGTGATTCTGCTTTCCCGACTCGTTAGTTAACGAAGGAATCGCGCGAGTCGAAAGATTCGTCATTTCGTCTCGGAATTCGATGACAATGCGCGTTTTATTCGTATGATTTTCCGATAATTACACGCACCGACGCATCCGTGATAAGACGCGACCGGACCTCGCGTGCACCACGTTCCACGATAAATCTTTGCATCGCCGATAAACGTTCGTTTCGAACGAGTTTGATCGTCGAACGGTTGGGAAGAACGACGGTGATATGTGTCTCGTACGTGGCGACAAGCGCGGACGCGTTTTATCGCGATAACCGAGCTTTTGTTCGAGGCCGTTTCGAGGAACGAACGTTCGCGGTCGGAAGCGACGCGTTAGAGGAAAGACCGCATCCTCGATGAGACATCGAGCGACAAATAGATTCGCGAACCTTTCCGCTTTGCCTTCTCCCTGTTGCGTAGTCGCGTCGCGTCGCGTCGCGTCGCGTCGCGTCGCGTCGCGTCGCGTCGCGTCGTTCGGTTCGTATCGGTAGTCACGGACAGTGGAGAATCGTCGCATTTCTGTTATTTCATTCTTGTTCGTTCTCATCGCGAGTCGTTGCGTCGTCTTTGGTTTTTTAGCTGCCGATGGTGTTGGCCGAGAAGAGAGGAAGAACGGTGATACGTGGTCGGTGTCTCTGTTCTCTGTGCGCCGTGGGGATTACGCGGAAACTCGTCCGAGAGTTCGCAATCGACGATCTTCTCGGAAGAAAGAACGATCCGACGGGAGATGCGATTACGTCTGCGATTTCTTTCTTACTCGGTAATTCACGATTACGACGGCCACGCGGAACCGATCGATCGACCGCCTATTTCGGTCGGGTTAAAGAAAAAACGCGCTTTTATACGGCAAGTATGGCGCGATGGAAAATTCGGCGCGCACGTTGGTTCGCGGCCGATGCAGAACGGACAACTCGTTACCGCCTCCGGAAGCGATTGATTGCGAACGCCGCTAATTAGCTTACCATATACCGATAAAACCTGCCTCTTTGCCTCTTCGCCTCTTCGCCAGGACGACCGAGAACGGTCGGTCGGCTCGAGTTCCTCCGACTTCCCCTCTGCCTAGGCATCCCGCGCGCTCGCGTGCCTTCCACACCCGTCCTCTTGCCGCTTCGCGATCCTCCTTCTCCTCCGTCTCCTCCTCCTCCTCCTCCTCCTCCTCCTCCTCCTCCTACTTCTGCTCTCTCTCCGCCTTCTGCTCGGCCAGGCTAAAGCAGGATACGGTCGTTTCCGGAAACGCGATCAAGATTACGCGCGAATCGTACGCCGCAACCTTCTTCCTTTTTCACGCTCGAGATTGCGTCGCGAGCGTGGCGACCTCGAAAACCTGCTTCGGAAAGAACGTTGCCCGCTTTGAATTTCGCGCCACGCCGTGCCGTGGTTATCGGGGTCGAGCGACGTTTCGCCGCAGAGCGAAAGAGACAGAGAGAGAAGGAGGGAAAGACTCGTCGGCACGGCGCATGATTTAAAAGCGGACCACCTCGCTAAATTCTCGAACCCCCTTTGGGACCACCAATGGAGATCTTTCGAAGAGGATCGGAATCTCCGTGAGAGCGGTAATCAGGGATAACGAGGCGGTCGAACCGACTAACCGGCGGCAAGGGGAACGCGCGGTTAGAATTCTCTCACAGGGCTCTTGTTCCGACCAATTACCTCGGTTCTCGACTCCTACCCTAAATACCTATTGCCTCTCTTTCGGTGGTCGATATCCCTGAGCGGGCCAGCCGTGCCGTAGATCGTCCTGCTTCAACGTTCTCGACAACCACCAGAGGATACGTTTGCGCCTTCCCCTTCGTCTACGGTCTACCTAACGACGTTGCAACGCGTACCTCGCCTTCGAATTTCTTTTACGTTAGTCGCGTGTTTGAAAAATTCGCGCGGAGAAGGATCGTCCGGCGGCCTGGCTCGAGAGAAAGCAGCGCGCAACGTTTGGCTCGATGGATTCATAAATCATCCTAAAGGAGGATCGAGTACCGAGCCCAGTGGCCGATGGTTTCGAAGATTCGACGAAAATCGTTGAACTCGCAGCGAGGGTCGAAAGATGAGCCGAAAGATAGGGAAGAGCCGCGGTAATGACAAGGTGCCGCGACTCTGGCAAAATTTACTGTCCGTTTGCCTGATCTCTCCGACGAGGTTCGGGTCGAGTCGTAGGGTTGCAACTCTGGCAGAGTCGAACGTACTCTAATATATACTCTTGCTATCTCTTCGAAAGGAAAAGCGTGGCGAAGGCGAGCGCGCGCCCGCGCGCGGCTTTGTTTTTCGAGCAACGCTCGGCGAACATCGCGCGGTAGTTACGCGCGTGAAGGCTGCGTACGTACGCTTGATTCGCCGAAAATAGCCGGTAGTCTACCGGGCGCGCGTACAGGGCATCGTCGCGTCGTAGAATCGCGAGAGAAAATAAATTTCGTGACTGGAATCTGTTCGAGGAATCGTTTCTTTTCGTTGATCCCGCGAATCGGAATGTTACGATGGGAGAAAGACGAGTCTCATGGTTCGCGTTTCGCGGTCCGAGCGTGGTCGCGTAGCCAAGCGGACCGCGACGCTGCCTACGATATTTCGAAAACGGCGCTTCCCACGCGAACGTCTGTTCAGCGTTTGCCGCTCGTTTATTTTGCTAATTCAAACAAATGCTCTCGATCGATCGTTTATGGCGCGCGGCTGGCACGTCTTTTCGCGGCGTGGTTTCTCTCTGGCGATAAGCTTTAGAGGAAGATGGGAGGAAGGGCCACTCGGCGAGATGAGAAAATCGGCCGAAGTCGGGCGGAGTTAAGCAACGGTCGACCGGTGAATCGAAAGCGAACTCGTTGGCCGAGGTTTGCCTTTTCAGGTCGCGAAAGATGTTTGGCTCGCGTGCGAGCGATATCCCTAAACGACCTTGCCGCGAGCATGTCCCACGTTACGTACTCCGAATGTGCAATACGTACGTATGCGCTTGCACGAGCTAATCCGAGTTCGACTCGATCCGATCCGATCCGATCCGATCCGATCCGATCCCCTGTGATACCCTTACGATATTATACGATACGATACGATACGATACGATACGATACGATACGATACGATACGATACGATACGATACGATACGATACGATACGATACGATACGATACGATACGAAACGATACGATACGATACGATACGATACTACCATACGATACGATACGATACGATACGATACGATAGGATACGACGCGATACGATACGAAATGATACGATACGTGTTATTATTGTCGGGCGGATCACGGCGCAGCTCGAGCGAAGCGTTGCGCTTACCGCATACGAGCTGTGGCCATCGACACGCGCGCGGCATCCGACAACGCGTCAACAACGGAGCAATATCGTGTAACGAACCCGACGCTAAGTCGAAACAGATTCGAACGTTGCCCGTTACGCGGAGGAAAATGAACGTAAGGCTCGAGAGGAAGAGGAGATATCGCGGAGCAACGGTACTCTTTGGCTTCGCTCTCGTCCCCTCGCGTTGCAACGAGCAGGGAACGGTCCTCGCGTCATCGGAGGAGCCTCGCGTCCTACGTAGTAGGCGAAATTTCTGCGTAACGGTCGCGAGGCGATACTCGGTCGGAGTACTGTGCCAAGCGAAGTTTTCGCACGACCTTGCACTCGTTACGCGAAAGAAAGCAAAAGCGAATGACGCGATTGCAGTTTGACGTTCCGCTCGTTACAAACAGGACAGTTTCGCAGTCGTTCTTCCTTCGTCCTTTTCTCGCCGCTGTCCGTCCAATCTGCTTGCCTCTACTTTTCGTTCTTCGATTCCTGCTTCGTCTTTCTCGCGCGTGCGTCAATGAAAGAACGCGGATCGGAGATAACGCGACCGAGAATCGATTCCGTCTTTTTTCGAGAGACGCGCGCGAAACACGCGATTCGCGCGTTCAACTACGATGTCACGAGGTAACGGAACAAGTAGCAACGATATTTAACGCGAACGTTGTTTATACGTTCGGCGATGGTGAAGTGGAATTTAATAACAAGTCGTGAGCAACGAAGCAACTCGTACACCGCAGCGTTCGAGCTTCTAGTCCAACTTTCTTGCGGTGGCTCGTTGCAAGGGCGCGCTTCCACGAACAAAGCTAACAAGGTAGGTAGTACTACTCGTTACGAACGTCCGCTCGCGGAATACTCCACATCGTCGAGACGCGGTCGAGATGCCCAGAGGAACTGAGAAGAAAAGAGAGGGAGGCGATGAGAGGATCGGAGCCGCTCTTCGTTCTCGCTAAGCTGCTGCGGTACAAGAAAGCAAGAGGTGCATACCTAGCGCGTTGTTTCTTTCGCATCGGGTCGAATCGATGGTAAACTCGTTAATGGTATCGAGGTTAATGCTCGCGGATTGATCGGGTCGGCGAGCAGGCTGTTTGTGCGAAATCCTCGATATTCCGCTACCGGATATCTCGTAAAAACGCCGTATTATTGAACGCGCCGAGCCGATACGATTATCGAATTGGAACACCGTCGATAGAATGGCCGGATTTCGAAGACGTTGCCGTTGACGACCGCGACCGGCCCGATCGAAAAGAATACGTGACCGGCTAAGAACCGGGCACGGAGGCCCACCGAGTCAGCCGGAGTTGCTCGCTATTCGGAGTTCGGGGTCGGACGAGTCGTGCCGAGTCGTCGTCGTACGCCGCGCCGAGGAATCGGCATTTTCCAGCATTCCGATCGAATAGGGACGCGCGTGATAGCCTCTCTTCTCTTCTTCTCTCCTCTCCTCTCCTCTCCTCTCCTCTCCTCTCCTCTCTTCTCGCCACCGGCCCGTAAGATAAAACGTACGTTTCGTCGCCGGTGTGTAGCTACTACTCGTTCGTGCTCCGCGACGCGACCAAACTTTTTCTCCTTCGTCTTCCTTCCTTCTCTCGCCTCGTCTCGCCGATCGGTCTTCCTTCTACCTTTCTCAGCACCGATTCGCGCAATCCGGTCGACCGCTGCCGTCGTCTATCTTATCGCTAGCGTATGGCCAGTCGCGAACGCGACCACGATCGAACGAGTTGCCGCCGGGTGCTACGTCGGAAAATGCTTCTCGAGATCGGTAGCCGCCGTTCCAGACGCACGTCCACTCGTCCCGAATCCACAGAAATCGGCCGGATGTCGCGCTTTGTCGCGTACAAAAATTGTCAAACTACCGGGCAATCGAATCGGCGTGTCCTAACTCCTAACCCATGCTTGGGAGACAGAGAGACAGAGAGACAGACAGAGAGAGAGAGAGAAAGAGAGAGAGAGAGAGAGAGAGCGACCGAGTTCGAACGTTCTCCCCCTCTTTGTCAAAACCTCACTCGCAGTTTCTCCTCCGCTGTTCTCTTCACCGGTTCTCCGAGCGAACCCACTCTCTATCGGTGGCAACTGCCTCCTCCTCTTCCTCCTCTTCCTCCTTCTCCTCCTTCTTCTCCTCCTCCTCCTCCTCCTGATTCCCAAGCTCTTGTTCCTCCAGCTTCCCGCGCTGCTACTCTGCCGCCACCTCCTCCACCACCGCCACCACCGCCACCACCGCCACCACCGCCACCACCGCCACCGCCACCACACCGTCACCTCCGCCGCTGTCCCGACGACCATCTCCGACGTAGCCACCACTCTCGGCCATTTCCAGTCGCCTTTCCCCGCTGTACCTCCGCTCTGGCTAGTCCAACACGCAGCTACGGAGCCTCGTTAGTCGTTACACGCTCGAACGATCCACGGTGGTGGAAGTCGCAACGGAACTTTAGTGCAGCTGCGGCGAGCAGCTGACGCGGAATCGTCGGTAGTTGGTAGCCGAGGTTGCCCCGCGAACGCAGTAGCGCGGTTCGATTCTTCGAACGGTGGTTTTCGTTTGTGACGCACCGCGCGCGCGCGCGGTTTTGTACGCGGTTGCGAGTACAAACGCGAAAGTTAGTCGAAAGAGTGTTGCTGCAGGGATTCCAAAGAGAGAGAGAGGGAGAGAGAGAAAGAGAGAGAGAGAGAGAGAGAGAGAGATAGAAAGAGAGCGCGCGTCGTTTCGAACACGTCTCGGGCTTTCCCGCTCGTCAAATGAACCAAGTCTCGATTTATCGCGGCCAACGGACAGTAGCCTCGTCGACGCGTCGGCGCCGAGTGTCACGGGTGCGTGGCGATACTTCGACCGAGTCGACGTCGACGGTTCCGGTAAGTCGATTCGTTCCGATTCGACCGAGTTTTTTGGTGGCTCGTACTCTCGAACGCGTGGAACGCGGGTTTTGCCGACCGATACGTTTGCGCGTGCCGGTTTCGCGATCGGTGTGAACGCGACGAAGAGAAGCGACGTCGACGAGACGAAACGGCAAACACCTGTAACGGTGTAACGCGGTCGACGTCGAGGATATAGTCGCGACGTTTGCGACCGCCGGTTTGCACGGAAGATTCGGAAACGATCGAAGCGTCGATCGATCGATCGGTCGGTCCGATTCGCGAACGATTATTCGAAATTGAACGAGTGGTCGCGCGTGGAATTTGCGCTCGATCGACGAGGGTTAAGGAAAAGAGGAGGAAGAGAACGGTCGCGCACGATACAGGATCGAAGGCGGCGCGTAGCCATCTGACAGCCCAGTACACGATGCTAGATGTCGCCAGTGACGCGATCCGCTTTGTCCCGCTGATCGTGATCGTCCGAGACTCGCCGGCTCGTTCCCCTTCTCCCGTCCGCCTTTTCTTTTCTTCTCTCTCTTCTTTTCTCCGCCTCTCGCGTTTTCGCTATTCCCGCCATTTCGATTTCCTCCTTACTTCCGATTTCCCTGTTTTGCCCGCGCGGTTACCTCCGACCGGCACCGACGCGTAAAACAACGAGAAACAAGGTAGAGAGGCACGCTAGCTCGCGCGTTCAAGGTGCTCGCATACCGACGCACGCGCGGCCGAATCGCGCGCTAGCCCTTCTCGTTCCACGCACCTGTTCCGTTGTTGTCGTTCCGCCACGGCGTGCTCGCACGCGACAGCTCGTGCCACTTACCTGCAGTTACTTCTCGAGAGCCGGCCTCTTCGCCGATCGTGTAAGAACACCGCATCGTCGATCGCGCGCGCGTTCGTCCTCCACCTTCGCAGCCGGTGTTCTCTCTCTTCGCTTTCGATACGGATTGCTCCTCGTGGACATCGCGTCGTACCGTGGTCGTGGGTGTCTTCGCGTGGCCGCTTGTTCCGTGAACGATTCGCTCGTCTCCGTTTTCCCTGGAACGCTGTCGTCGTTGTTTCGTCGTACGCCGCGCGTAACACGATCGTCCGTCCAACCGAGCGATCCGGGCAACGATCTCGCGCGTTTTTCTAGAACGAAGCTCCGAAGCAAAGTCAACCGCTGCCTCCTCTCCTCTTTTCCTCTCTCCTTCTTCCTCTTTACCTTCTTTTCGTACACTCCTCCTACGCCGTCCGAGCGTACTCGACGCACGGTGATCGACGATCGCGCGTTATTTGCAAGAAGACGAGCGCGCGTTCGAAGCTTCCGCGGTCGCGTGACGGGCTCGCGAGGCACGGGCAACATCCGAAGGAAAAAACCAGGTGGAACGGCGCGGAACGTAGCGGCGCGTTATACGATAACGCGGTTTTTTCGGACGATCTGCGGCGAGACCGAGTCCAGCGGACGATGCTTTTTCGCGTGAAAACGTTCGCCTCGAGGAAACAGCCGTTTACGTAACGCGACCGTACCGTAGGTAATCGAAATAACTTTTCGCGCAGTTCCGCGACATGCATACTGGCCGCGCGCGCTTCTCGTTGACGCTGGAGCCTCGGTTCTCGATCGGTGAAGAAGGTCTAGTCTCGAGCATCGCGTTCGAAAACGAACGTTTCGCTGAAGGAACGCGACAGCCCGACCAAATACCTGCTGCTGGCTCGTTTATCCTTGGCGGTTTATCTCCGGTGAACGCGGCTCAACCATCCCGACCAGGTGTTATCCTTTGCTTGTAAATCGGAGATAAACGAAACTCGTCTCGTCCATTAGGATGCGAGGGCACGCGGGACGCGGGGAAGAGAGAAACAGCATCGAGTAAGGGTTCGAAGGAAAGGCGAAAACAAAGAGATGGGCGTGCGTTCGATGGAAATCACGTCGGACGCGATCGCGAGTGTCACCGGGGACGGAAAAATTTCGCCCGACTTTCTAAGCTTCGAACGCAGTGGCATGGCGCGCGGCGATCGATCGTAGGTTTGGCCGCATTTTTCCCAGTCGTAGGAGAACGCGTCGCGTCGCCGCGCGAGATTCTATGCAAATCTCGGTCGCGAACGCTCGCCCCCGGACGAAGCGAGAACGGCGTCCGAAGCCGACGAGCAACGAGAAGGAGGCGAGAAGGAGGCGAGAAGGAGGCGAGAAGGAGGCGAGAAGGAGGCGAGAAGGAGGCGAGAAGGAGGCGAGAAGGAGGCGAGAACGAGGCGAGAGCGATGCGCGCGTACGACGCCGATCGTCGGACGCGCGGTACCGCGTTGCACGGAGCGCGACCCCCGTGAATCAGGCGGCCGATCATCCAGCGACCGCGTGGTCTCCGCGAGTAGACGGGCGATCGTTTGGCGAGAATCGGCGCGCTTGCACGGAGGACACGAGTCGGTCGGTCGTAACTGCGCGTTTCTCGGAACTACTACGAACCGGCTGTTATGGATTTCCGAAGAAAGATTCCGTAGGTTGTGCGTGTTACTCGTGAAAATATACGGAGATCTAGCGCAAATATACCGACGGCCGGAAGGTTACGACAACAATCGTTGGATAGACGGTGGCGAGCGCGTTTCTCTCTACCATTGTGGAACTCGTTCTCGACAACCGCTCTCGATCGATCGTTCCTTTCTTTTCTTTCCGTTTGTTCGCGAGGCGCGGCGAGGGGCGAGGGGCGAGGGGCGAGGGGCGAGGGGCGAGGAGGCAGGCGATGCGAAGCGAGGCGAAGCGACGCGTTCCGGGGGTTACTGCACACGGCGGGGCGCGCCGCTATCCACAGCCTTGATCCGAATTCGCGCGCCAGTCCGGCGCGCTTTTTCCCGTAAATCCATTCGTCGAGTCCGTTTCTCCGATTTCGATGGTCGTTGCTCGCGAGATGCGAGGAAATCGTGGAACGTCGCCCTGGGGAGAAACGCGACAATCACTGACGGAAGCTTTTGCTTTCTCTTTTCTAGTAAATCGTCGTGATCGGCGGCGAAGGGGAAGACCGAAGCGAAGGCGACGCGCACAGCGGAACGATATCGATGTCGAAGATGAGGACGGGACGATCGCTCTCGAAACCGTTGATCCTAGTTCTGGCCCTGGCTTTCGTTTCGCCGATCGGTCGGTGCGGCGCTTCGGAAAGCATAATAGGTGAGTTCGCTGTGATAACGGCGCGGCGATGTCGCTCGATTCGCGGATTCGCGGATTCGCGGATTCGCGGATTCCCCGTAACGATCCGACCGCGACAGCGATCGCGATCGCGATCGCGATCGAAAGTCAGTCTAACGAACGCGAACGCGAGGCGGGTCACGCTCTATTAACGGGTTTTAAAGGTTCTATTCTTAGTCCGTCTCCATTATCTACCGGTCTATTTGCACCGCAAGTGGTCGGGTCGAATCACGACTCGCGGGAAAACAGGTCTCCGAACGTTTGAGAATGACGGCACAGCCGTGCGCGCGTTACTCGACGGTAGACGAGAAATTCCACCGATTCCCTGAGACGAGTCGAGTTGCGTAATCGCGCAGGAACGAACGCCCGCGCGTTTGCCTTGACTTTCGATCGAATCCATCGAAACAGCCTTCTCGTTCGTCCGTCCGTCCGTTTCCATCCTCGTTTCGTTAGCCGGGTCCACTCGAGTCTCTCTCTTTTTCCTCCTTTCTCTCTCTCTTCTTCTCTCCGCCGTTCCCTTTCTTTCTCCTACTTTCCATTTCCAACCGTCTCGTCCTACGATGCTTCTCGAAACGCCCGAAAAGACAATGCTTCGAATCGGAGGCAGACCGAAGGAAATTCCGATCGCCGTTGATTCTTCGCCGATACGCTATCAACGTTCGGCGGCGAAACCGTCTCTCGCGTTTTCTCGTTTCGTCGTCGCGTTCGCCGGTTTCTCGCGAAACGGAACTAGACGCGCGCCGCTGAGAACAAGAGAAACAACCGGCGAAAGGAAACGGAAGAATAGAGAAAGAGAGGGAGAGAGAAAGAGAGAGAGAGAGAGAGAGAGAGGAGAGACCGCGGGGAGGACACAGCCAGCCGGGGGAGGGGGGGGGGGGAGAAAGAGAATGCGAAGGAAACGGACGGCGCGAACGCCAACGCCGCCGCGTTCTTTCTCGCACGCATTCCTGCGCACTTGAGAAAAAAAAAAAAACAAAAAGAAAACAACCGAAAAGGGAAGAAGAAACGCGTGATTTACCAGCAGGACGGAACGGATTTCTCTGCTCTTCGCGCTTTCCACGGAGTGGAAATTCGAAGGGAAGCGCGATGGGGGAGCCGCGCGACTCGCGATAGAGCTGGATCTCGAATTATCGCGCCCGGAAATTGGAACAGCGCGAGACGAATCGAACGAAATGGAACGAACGGAGACGCGCGGGCAGACGGAAGGCCGGTGCAAGTGTGAAAAGAGCGTAAGAAACAGCGTCGGGCGGGAGCCGCGTTCGCGCTGGAAGACCGCTGTGGAGAACGCGATGCGCGATCGTCGCTCGCGAGTAGATCGCCGTGCGAACCGCGAACAGGTTAGGGGCGCACGATGTTAAAGGAAGGTTGTTTAAAGTGTGCAGGAATATGTGCGCGAGGAAACCGAGAGGGACGTTGCGACGATGGCTTCGCTGACCTAACACAACGCGGCTGGGGAAAGGCTGGCCGAACCGTCGACCTCCCATAGATATATGACCTTCGATGCGCGCACGATCGATCCCACTGGATATCGATAGCTGTGTATCACGTAAGTAAGAAAGAACGACGGAGAATCGAGATACCGATCGACCGCCACGACGCGACGCCGAGCGCCGCTCAACGACCGCGTTCACCGAACGCGTCGCTCCGGTACTTGCTTGGTACAGAGGCAACGCGAGCGACGAGGAAGCGTGGAACAACGGCGAAGGTCGATTCTCGAAACGAGCGTCGTTCGATCGCGTCGTTCGATCGTGTCGTTCGATCGCGTCGTCGCGACGTGGCGCAGCGCGGCGCGGAGCGGAGCGCAGCGATCAGACGTCGGATTTATCGGCACTCGTAATCGATATCGGGCGACCGCGACGCGTACCGATCGCGTCGCACCGTTTCGCATTGTTATTCGCCGTTCACGGCCTTTGCTTACAGGAAGCCGAGAAACGTGCGACATCGAAGGAGAAGACTTCACCGTGGACAAGATCCCGAATACCAGATGTTTCAACTGTTTGTGCAAGGTAAACGAGGACGACGCGGCTCCGCGAGCACAGCGCGCAACCACGCGCGTTACGAGAATCTTGAACGCGGACCTATCGAACGCAAAAATTCTTCCGAATAAATGGCGTCCGGCGATCGTTGGCGCGAGCGCGATGTTAGCGAGACGGCCGGCGAAACGACGACGTCGACGACGACTATCTCGATACGTTCGGTTCATCGACTCTCACCTTTTCTTTTCTCGATCGATCGATCGAGTCTTGGATCGGCGCGGTCGCGGACGTTACTCTCGCCTGATACTTTCATCGGCGATAATCTCAATTATTTTCGAGAGTCGCGACCTTCTCGCGCGTTCTCGCTACGAGACCATCCGTGACCCGCGCGTTGAATAGCTTTACGTAATCCAACCGGCAGATAAACCACAAAGGTTTAATTATAGGCCGCGCGATAAGAGGCGCGAGAAATAATTACGCCGGAGTTGGACGATAGTCGCGCGGCTGGAGGCGAGATCTCGGACCTTGGGCATCGAATCGAATCGCCGAGCGATTTTGATCCGTCGCTAAACGATCGACCGTTTCCTCTGTTTCGCAGAATGGTTTCGTCGAGTGTAGGAAACAGCAGTGCCCCAGCATCGAAGGTTGCTACACGTTGTTGGAACCGCGCGAGGAAGAATGCTGTCACAGGTGTAAAGGTAAGCGAAAATGGATGTTCGAAATGGTCTAATTTCGTTGCGCGGTTCGACGTGGCTCGTTCGAGCGGTTGGATCGTGCGCGGCTGTCGGAGAAATGCATTCGTACGGAGTAAAAGAGAGAAAGAGCGAGAGAGAGCGTGTGAGTTTCGACGCGAGTGGAATGTCCGGGGCGGAGCATTGTTCCTAGGGCACAAAGGCGCTTCTGTTCGTCGATACGTCGCGTTGATACGCCGATAAACCCGGGCAACTTGGGCATCGCCGCCGCGATCGGCTGTTTACACCGGCAACCGTCGCGTTGCGTTGCTCCACCGACGAACTCTTCGCTCGATCCAGGCCAGAGGATTTCTTATCGTCCGTTTCCTCTTCTTCTTCTTCTTCTTCGTCTTCTTCTTCCTCTCCTGCTCGTCTCTCGTCTCTGTTAAATGCGCTCTCCTCACGACACGAGCCGTGATTCTGCCGCTGCGAGATTGATCGGCGTGTTCTTCGTGGCTTTCTCGCCTTTCGAAAGTTTAATTGGTACGATCGGCCGAAGGTTGTACGCGGAACGGAGTCCATCACGAGTCCGAGACGGAGTGGACCGAGGAAAACGATCCATGTAGAATCTTCACTTGCAAAGCCGGAGTGATCACCGAGTCTCGACTGCACTGCTATACGCCTTGCGCCAATCCTATTCCGGCCGCAGCGGGCCAATGTTGCCCGGTGTGCGCGGGTAAGTACGTCAGCGAGCTGGACGATCGGCGACTCTTCCGTGCCTTCGACTATACGCATCGTGTTTATCGCTTCGTGTTTCGTAGGGTGCAACGTAAACGGACAGCTTGTGACGGCAGACAGATCGGTCACCACCACCGAAGATCCCTGCGTTACTTGCAGATGCAACGCTTCCGGTCGATTAACGTGCGCGAAACAAGCCTGCCCGGTGCTACACTGCCCCGGCTCGAAGATCGTTCACGATTCCGGAGAATGTTGTCCACGTTGCAAAGGTAGGTCGAAAGTTGCCTGGTTCGACGGAGCGACACGCTCTCCGTCGATGTTCCCGATGATACATACGATTCTCTGGTCGATGTTGCCTTGCACGCGTGTCATTCTCAACAGGCAGTCGAAGATATCTGTCACCGCCGAAAGGCGCGTGCATGCTGGGAACGGGTATCTACAATTCCGGCAATCAATTCTACCTGGACCAGTGTACGCGGTGCAGCTGCTCTAATTCGACCGTCTCCTGCGTTCGAGAAACCTGTCCGGTGCACGACTGTCTCGCCGAACATCAGATCGTTGTTCCCGGTCGCTGTTGTCCCCAGTGTTCCGAGGTAGAGGAGGTTCGACGATCTTGCACCTACGCCGGCAAAACTTACGGGGCGAGTATTTACTCCGATCGAGAAGGGAAAAAACGCTCGTCGTTCGATCGATCCGCCGCTCGTCGTTCGCACAACGCGATCTCGTTCAAAGATTTATTAAAGGTTCTGTTTTGTCCTAGGCAGGATGGCGAAAGTTGGAAGCTTGACTCGTGCAAGGCATGCGCCTGCATGCAAGGTAAAGTACGATGCGCGATGCCGATGTGCCCACCGTTAAATTTGCCCTGTCCTCCGAACTCCAGATTGGAACATCCGGAGGGCCAATGCTGTCCTCGTTGCGTCGAAAGTAAGCGCGCTACCGCGATCGCCAAGCGTTCAGACGTGGTCGCGATCGTTCACGTCTTTCGCACGTTCGTTGTTCGCAGGTGACGGAGTGTGCACCGTTTTCGGGGATCCGCACTATCGCACGTTCGACGGCAAGTTTTATAGCTTCAAGGGATCTTGCAAGTACCAGCTAGCCAGCGATTGTTCGGGGCACACGTTTAGCGTTCGAGTGACGAACGACGCCAGGTCGACCAGATTCTCCGCATGGACGAAAACGATCGCGATCAAGGTGAGCGACGAAGATGCGCGCGCGATCGATCGATCGATCCTCGTCTCGAGTCTCTCTATCCGCGCGGTGATGGTCGTAGGTAGGCGACTTGAAGGTGAATCTCGGGCAGAAGATGCGAGTGAAGGTAAACGGGAAGAAGGTGGAGATACCGTATCGCATGGCGAACCGGCTGGACGTGAATCGCACGACGGACAGCATAATCGTGAGCACGCAGATCGGAATCAAGGTTCTCTGGGACGGGATCAGTTTTCTCGAAGTATCGGCGCCGACTTCGTACAGGGGACGGCTCTGCGGTCTATGCGGCAACTTCAATTCCCTACCGAAGGACGACTTCACCAATCGAAGGGGCAAACTGTTGCAAGATCCTCAACCGTTCGGCCAATCCTGGCTAGTGGGGGCGAAAAAAAGCTGCGTCAGACCGAAGCCGAGCGTGAGCCCGGATCGGGCCAAACGTTGCAGAGGACGAAAAGATCACAGGTACGGTACGGTGGCATTCGCTCTGTCAGTCGTACTCTCTTCGCCCGTCTGGATTTTGCGCGTCCGACGGTAGCCCGCTGGCTACCTAACAACTCGCTAGTGTAATAACACGGACGTGTGTCGCGCAGGTTGTGCAACAGGCTGAGGTCGCAGATCTTTGACGCTTGTCACAAGAAGGTGAACCCGACCATGTACTACAAGGCTTGCCTACAGGACATGTGCGAATGCCCGACCGAGAACTGCTACTGCGAATCGTTCACCGCATACGCGCACGAGTGCAAAAGGCTGGGCATTCAGTTGCCTCACTGGCGAAAATCGACCAGATGTCGAACCGGTTGGGACCAGTTCTCGGGATCTGGCCCATCTCTCGGTCCACGTTTTCCTTGATCCATGCGTACGTCCCCTCCTTGTCCTTTCTCTCGAGCATCGAGCTTCGAGTCTCGAGAAAAAGAGAGAAAGAGAGAGAGAGAGAGAGAGAGAAAGAGAGAGAAAGGTGACCGAGGCGATCGACGTCCCGACCGCGAGGAAACGATCGTTCGCGCCTCTTCTCCTCTCGGTCTCTGTCCGCGTTTGCCGGATTCGCGAGCGTGCGCTCCGCGAAATTCTCAGCTAGTCACCGCGTTTGTTAGCCGCGACGAACCGATCGATTCGCACCGCAGACGAGCAAACGCATCGCGCACCATCGTACAACCACTGTACACCCGCGTCCCGTCGACGATCGCCCTCCTTCTTCCTCGCGAGCACACGACGTCTTCCTTCCCTCTCCTCATCCGATCGCGAATCCTATCGAGCTCGGACGATTCCGAAGCACCGTGCAGTATTTCGGCCGATGAGCAGGCTCGCGGCATATCGTCTACGTCCCGGCATTCGTTAAATCCTCGATATTCGATAGATTTAAGCCGACATCGCGTAAAACCGATACCAATCCTACTTCCTCCGTATTCCATCCTTTCTTTCACGCTACTCCGCTCCTCCTTCTCCTCCTCCTCGTCGTCGTCGTCGTCGTCGTCGTTGTTTCTCTCTTTTCTTCGTATGTATATAAACGTCCACGTTTCTACGATTAGATGTTCGATCTCGACGAGACGTCGTCGACTGTACATAAATACCCCGGACCAGGCTCGCCAAACAGCGAGTCGATTCTTCGCGGGACGTCTTCCCACCGCGATTTCTATACCTTCCTTCAATTGTCTCGCGTCTTTATTACCTCCTCTACATTTCGTTATTACTTTTCTCTCGCGTCCTCTACTCCTACTTGTCCCTTTCCTTTTCGTTTATGTTACGCGTCCAAATTGTACATAGTTCGAGTATAGATACGTGCGTACGCATACGCGCAGCGACACGTATACGTGCGCCTAAATACAAGTTCGACTATATCGACATAATCGTCAACGTCTCGCGAAAGAGTCGCAAATATACCGGAGATAGTCCAAAGCCTTAGCCAATTTGTATCGACTATAGCATAGAGATATTCTGGCACGCATCGAGTACGAACGAAATAAATGAGTTATATTCGTAAACTTGAGAACGTTTTCACTGCGTACTGTGTCGGAAATGGAGGAAAAGCATGCTCACTTACCACGATCGATCTCTCAGGTTCGTATCTTGAGTTCGAGACGCGGTCGATTGCTCGAGGTAGAAACAATACATAGTCGGTAAACATAACCATGTTCGCCAACTGGTCGTTCCCTTCGGAGTTGCCGCGCTGCGCGATCCTCGATTCAGCAGCTGGCAGCAATGGCGCGCGCGCAGATTCACGTCTTTCGAGGACCATATCGCCGTATTTTAAACGCAAACCGATTTCACGGAAGACCGAATGTAACACGCGCGACGAATAGATATCGCGCGTGCTTGATCCGTGGGTGAGTCCGCGACGGAAACGCGCGAACGATTTACATCGCTGAAACTCTCGTTAGCCGGCGAAACGATTTGGAAAGCAAAGATCGACGTGCTGTGCGAGACACGATGGTCGAGGACGCGAAACGCGGCGAGCAAACCGTACACCGGTACATCGCGACACCGAATACCATCCGAGGTGCGTATCGTCGTACGAAACGTCGACGACGATGAGGTCGACAACGAGCACGATCTCGTAATTTACTGGTAATTTCGACGAGCGAATCGTTTACCGCGTTTCGAACGGTTCAACTTTCGTCGAGGCTTGTAGCGGGACAAGTGGCGTCTTCTCGCGGACGGCGACGTCGACCGAAAGAGTGCGCTGCTATTGCGAGCGCGTGCGTTTCGATTGGAGCAACAGGTACGCGGTAAGTTCAAACGAAATTCTTCGTATACGCGCAGTGGTTTTCATTGTCAGTGTACGTACGAGTAATTTTTCTCATGACACGATTCGAAACTTTTATTACGACATTATAAATGCAGAAAACATTTTAAAAATATGTGTGTACGAGCGAACGTGTGTATAGTGTTATACGACGTGTAATCGAGATAAAAGAACAGAATTACAACTTCGAGAGTGACCGGAACTACGCGGATTACATTCGCTACATTTCGAATATCCCCGTCCTCTTCTTTTCTCCTTATCGGTTGTTAATGTCAATTTTTCGTATTCGAACAAACAAATTCGTAAACCTTTCCGATTTCACCACGCTACCGACCGACTGCTTCGCTGCTTGTGCAACGATTTCTAGAGCGCGATCGAATCTCAAACGTCAAAGATCCGAGCGTTGTTGATCTCAGTTTCACGCGTGAAGAAAGGACACGTAGCGGTGATTCTCGCGTTTAAATCGAGGTACGCGAATATGTTTGTTCGTCGCACTGAAAACTGCATAAACGGTACCGTTCTCTATCCCTTAGTTTTAAAATGTAAGTTTATTGAGAACAGCGAACAGAGTGCGAAGGATAAAAGGGGTATAGAAAAGGAGGTCAGAAGTAGAATCGGAGAGGAAACAGTCGACTATTATCCCTAACCGAGATAAAGAAAGATCGATAGAAAGAGATCGTTTTTCCCTCTTTTTTCATTGCTTCCTTTTTTTTTTTTTTTTTTTTTTTGAAGAAAATAACAAGAAAAGAAAGAGAAGGACGAAAGAGATAAATCGGCACAACGATTATCAAATCACTGTGTCGCCCTGCTAGAACACCAGCGTCGAGCAAAGCTTACGTATGTATGTACGTAAATACGTACGCTTTCGCAGTCTCGACGAAACAACGAAAACGTAAGCATGTGAGTAGTTACGTCGCTGAGTACCGACTTGGAGGGCGATCGATCGCTAGATTTCTAGTTTCTCTGTTATTTCGGTTTCCGCGAATCGAGTTGTTCAAACGCTCCGCTAATCGATGGCTACGGTTCTCGAAATCATCCGACGATTTATCTTTGATTGACGTTCCTTTGACAACAACGTTCGAATGTCGCGTAGAGGCTAAAAGAGCGTTACGAAAGGTGTCACGGTACAGTGATGGGAAAAAGTACTATCTCCCTCTTGACAACGAGAAGGAAGAATCGCCATTGCGCTTAGGGCAAATTCTTTGTCGAATTTCATTCCTTTCTTTTTTTTTTTAGTCTTTTTTTCTTTTTTTCGTACAAAAATAGATCTCGGGCGTAGATTACGTAGTCTCGTGCCGGAATATTTAGGACTTTGGTGAGATTCGTCGGTAGAATTATAGTAAATGTTCCGAAATCGATGTTGCGGCGTAAAACGAATTCGGAACGCAATTTACGCGCGGTTATTTTCGACTTTTCGGTAAATTAAAGGTGAACTTTAGCTGCGCGGTAGAACCAACGCGTGCGTCGTTCTATTATTAATTATACGAACAGTTTTCGTTGGGAAAAGCGAACAATACACGTTCCGGCTTCGCCTTAACGAATAAACGAGCGAACCGTGATAACGCGTTCAATTCAATTAGACAACGACGATGGAACATAGACGAGATTACGTAAATTCGCCCGATTCGCTGATAGAAGAACAAGATTGGATCACCCGCTGAATAAGGGGGCGAGAACTACGTCACGATAATTACTTATTTATTGGAACACGCTTAATCAGATGTAATCATTATATTCGACTTTTTCCAAACTTGTAAACTCGTATCTTTTCGTCGTTGAACAACCAAGATAATAGACAATTATTAAATATTCAAGTTTTAATGTTTTAACGGATCTAGCTGAACCACTATCGTATCCATCTTTTAGCTTGTTCGATGTTCAAACGATCTGCGAACTCGCGATTTGAGCATCTCGAGCGACAAATATCCGTACCTGCGCGTATAGCGATCCTCGGTACTAAACTACCTTCGTCGTCCCTACGAATGCAGTGTCGAATGTGACGATAAACGAAAAATCCCCTGTTTCGAACGTCCAAGTTCAGCGAAAAGATACGAGTTTTTAACGAATGCACATCGTTCTCGGCGAGTGAGCGTCGTCCTCAAGTAAAATACCTAGACGGTAGGTATTTTAGCAATTCGTAGTTCGCGCTCCAACTCAAACGCGTCTATTTGTCTCGACGTTCCGTTGTTGTACGATTACACCGTCACTCGACGAGTCGTGAACGCGAAACGAATAGAAAAAAAGGGGATGTCCGTTCAAGTTAACGAGTCGGTCAACTCTGTGTATGTGTGTTTACGCGCGTGTGCGCGCATGCATATGTGTGTGTATATCCATCTATCTACGACAATTACGCGCAGTAAATCGACAAGTAATAATTAATCCTACTATCGAGCGTCGGCATGTTAACCGACCGAAAGAGAGAAATCGAGGAGGAGAACGTTTTTCACGATCTCGAACGATTCTCAGCGGATTCTTGTATATCTTCTTGTTGCACGCGACCTTCTACGCGACCTTCTACGCGACCTTCTACGCGACCTTCTACGCGACCTTCTACGCGAGATATCCGTGCGATCTTTATCCGTCGGATCGTTCTCGTCCTCGATGACGCGAGCCGAAACAAGTTCGATAGAAAAGGCGTATATCACTGGAGCGAGGATTTCAGGCACGAGAAGAGTTTCGTGAGGAAATACCGAGGCGTTGCCCGTTTTACGATCTCGAGCAAAGTCGAAATCGACAAACGAAAGGAAGCAGAGGAGACGAGGTGTGTGTGTGCTGTCGAGAACAGCTGTTCATTGTCTAGAACGGTCTATTCACGTGCCGAACACGTTGCTCGAGGTGCAGAGTCGTTCTTTCGACCGACGACAACGTTCAACGAGCGGTGAACGTCGAAACGGGAGCAAGTCTGACGGACATCGGTTATAAACTAGACAAGAACAACGTCCGATCGAACAGGCAAAACAACCGTGTACTCTTCGCGATCATTAAACGCGCCGTCGATCTTTCAGCAGCTCCAACCACGTGTTGTATATGTAACCCGTTTAACAACAGCACCGACTTTCACGGCGTACCCTCGCGTGGTATGAAATTAGTTTTACGAGCGTAAGTCTTATTACCGATATGGTGCTCATCGAGCACGTTCCTGGGAACGAATTAATAGAATTCGTAAGAAGACACGCCTCGTGTTCGTGCTCCGACGGTATAATTCATTAACAGTAGGAAACAAGTATGATTGTATCGCGTAATAATTCTGCTTCGGCACATGTGTATAAATGTAAGCATGTACCTCTGTATACATGTGTTGGTGTAAACGAGTGCAGATATACGAAACGAGATTATGAATCGAATATTTATACCGCTAGCAAATTTCAATTTCAATCGCAGATAAAACCGGTGCATGGAAACGTTCGAGTACTATGTGTAGACGTACTTTAACTACTTGTGAAGATCATAGAGACGAAAAGTGTACGTAACGTTAACGAAACGCGGATGGAAATTCAATACGTATAACGTTAACAATTTCAGACTATTTGTATAAGATTATCTATATAATAATAACCATGATAATGACAGTAAGAATATAATTCGTTCGTTCAGTATGCATCGTTTATATATAAATGCGTGTATTTCTGTGTTTGTGTACGTGTATCCCGGAAGGCAACAGTAGAACATACCGAAGTAAACGTATAACGATAAGGTACATAGGGGAGGAAAAGGGGAGAGAAGAAGGAGTATCGTAATTAGGAAATATCCTCGATTCTTGATAAAAGCGCAAGAGGAAGCACGATGTTTCCTCAGCGAATGATTGTAGTTTATTTTCCTTCTCTTCTTACGATCTTAGATTCGTTCGACGAATCCATTATTCACGCCGGTCCTGTAATTTTTCACGATACTAACGCGATACGAGCGACCAGACGTCTCAGACTACCCCGATCTTTATTTTAAAGATACAAGATGAAAAGTTTCGAGTTGCGTTCGCAACAGAGAATGATTCAAAAGAGAAAGTGATTCGACGCGAGGAAAAGGACGGAAGGGAGAGAGACACAGAGAGAAGGGAGAAATGACGGTGAAAGCCCTGAGTAGCAAAGAGTCGGAAGATGAACGTCGAAGGAAATGGAGAGATTAAAACTATCCAGTGACTTAAATATTCTATCGATTTAAACGTGTTGCACGAATTCTGGATTGAGAAACGAGAAACCCATAAACTCCGTTTGATCCAGGTTCATCATAAATAATTTATCCGTGGGCGTTAAATCTGTCTTCTCCGAGGTGAACTGTTTATCAAAGTTGCTCACGTCCTTGCGATGTTTCTACGAGCAAACGTTCGCGCGTTATTTTCCCTTTTCCTGCCGTTTACCAACGCGTGTACGCGACATACTCACGATTTTTGGTTTGAACGGCGGTTGCACCTCCCGATTTTCTATCTTCTCCCAATCGATCCGTCGGAAGAACGCGTGGCTGCGGACGTCTTCCTCTCCGCGTAGTCCGCAACCAAGTCTCTTGACCGGGTTCTTGGTGAGGAACTGAAAGAGCAAGCATCATCGAAATCGATAACTTAATCGCGGTTAAACCGCAAAATCGTCGTCCAATGGCGCGACGCTTACCGCTTTACAAATTTCCCTAGCTTCCTTCGATAAGCTCTTTGGGTAGTTAACGTTATGCTCCGTGATCGCGGCGAACAGCTCCTCTTCGTCCTCTCCGTCGAACGGCGGCTGACCAACCAACATTTCGTACAGCAGTACGCCGTATGCCCACCAATCCACCGACTTTCCGTATGGTTGATACAATATAATCTGTAACAAACGAGCAAATGGATCGATACGAGTCGCCAATTCTCGCATATATGCGACCATATATGCGCGTATCTTCGATCAAGATGAAGTGGAACACTAACTTCCGGAGCGATGTAATCGGGTGTTCCGCAAAACGTCTTGGTGGTCTTGTCTCCGTTGATACCTTCTTTGCACATTCCAAAGTCCGCGATCTTGATATGGCCGTCTTGGTCCAGTAAAACGTTGTCCAGCTTGAGATCTCGGTAAACGATACCTCGGCCATGAAGAAAGAAGAGACCGATCGCTATTTCGGACGAGTAGAATCTACGAACGATAAGAGTATGGTCGTTAACGCGAATGATCGCTACCGCGCGAATCGCGCGCGACTTTGTTCGACGATCGGCACTTACACTGCGACGGGCTCTTTGAACTTGCCACACTGCTGTATCTGGTACATCAAGTCGCCACCGTTTACGTATTCCATCACGAAATACAGTCGATCCATGGTTTGGAAGCAAGAGTGTAGCTGCACCAAAAACGGCGGTTTACTTGACAACGCCAAAACGCGTTTTTCGACCATAGTACATTCCACGTCGTCGTCCTGTATTATGATGTCTTTCTTCAAAATCTTGATGGCGTATAGTTCGTCGGTACCTTTCCTCTCCGCCAACATCACCTTAAACACGACCCCCGTTATGTACATGACGCGGTCCAAACGTTCGTCGTTTTGTCATTTGCTTAAACATCTACGCATACGTATACATATACATATGTATATGGAACGAACGACTGACTTTTCCGAAGCTGCCTTTGCCGAGCACCATTAAGAAGTTGAAGTCGCTCGCCCTTATTAAGTCGCTCTTGCCCATATTGTGTGGCACTTCCTTGTCCTGAGTCGCCGTCGTTTTCCTCGTTACCGAAGTTTTCTACAGGGTAAAAAGTCAGGATATAATCGTTTATTATCGGAACGCGTCGCTTCGTTGTTTTTCTCGCACGCTCGTCGTCGCGTTCGCATTGCCCGTGAAGAAACATACTCGCACTTTCATCTTCAACTCGGCAAGATCCACACCCTCTTCCGGCACAGGTACATTGTAGTATTCTCCTTCTTCTTGCGTGAGAAGTTTGAACCATCCGCTGGCAGGTGCTTTGATGAGCTCCGATATCCCGAACGACAGGGAACCCATGAAATCGTTCCTCGACGTTCGATCCCAATCCCAAACTTCGATCAAAAGTCGTCTGTCTTTGTCCTCCGGTTTCAGATCGCTAAAAAATCGAATCGGCCGTTCTTTAGGTGCATTCTTACCTGTACTCGCGCTACGATACATACATCTCCTTCCCGTTCAGATCAGAGACCATGTCTCTCGAAATTGTTTCGAGAAGAAACGAATTTTATCGTCACTTACAAAATGATCGTCTCGTTCCATTCGGGATTCAACGAGGACTTGATCGTTTTCGTTTTCTTCTTCACGTTGTCCGAATCCGGAATCAACTTCAGCTTGACGTAGGGATCCGACAAACCGTTTGGATCCATCGGAATCAGATTTCGTCCCTGTTTCACTGTAATCGTAGCCAAAAGTTACGACAATTATCCTGACGTTTAGTACGTTCCTTAGTTTGGTATTCGCTCTCGCTTTCAACCATCCTACGCGACTATTCCGTTCTACGAGCAACGGAGAAAGGATAGGATTTCATTTGCGATAATCAACGACCGTTTAATACCACGGCCTTGAGACGAAAGAAGCTTAATTTGACCGGTAATAATCATCTAATAATAAAGACGTTGCGTTGGTCGCGTCGCGCCGCTCCGGGGCCCTATTTCATCTCTTGGAGAGCCAGCCGTTTGACGAAAGAATCGATAAATCGATTACAAGGGTATTTTTAATGGCAATTATCGCAGGATGGTGTGAAAAGACTAAATCCATTTACGCGAACCGTGCTACACAGCTGTGGCGTTCGAGTCGCAAATCTACGTACGTGTATCGAACAAAGACGATTGTCGTGCGTAATACACGCGCCAGAAATAGTCGCTCCTTTGGGTTCGATTTCGCGACGGTTGGTCTCGATTTTCGAAAACATGTTTTCTACCTTTATACTAGAAACGACTTTCGTTCCGGTTGTGTGAAATGTAATTATAAAATATCAGAGATACGTCGCGCGTTACGTTTGCAAATCCTTTCTCTTTTCTTCTCCGTTGCTCTCTCGTACAGCGAAGAGGGAAATCGTCGTAGGCAAAATCGAGAGCGGCAAAGCGGAAGGTAAACGTACCTTCGACGGTGAGCTTGTTTCCGGAACACGAGATGTGCAACAACATACGACCACGTCTCTCGGTGTGATCGCATCCGCAAAGATTCGGCACGCTCTCCTCGCATCTCTTGTGTACGTTCATGTCGCATGCTACGTTATTAGATCATGATCGATTATAATCGTTGTCCGATACTCGCTGGCACGTTTACGTTGCAGCCAGACCGGTAATCTCGTATATTTTCTGTTTTTTTTTTTTCATTTTTTTTTTCTTTTCTATTTCGTATTACTCAATTACTTCTTTTCTTTCGTGCGGTTTCTCGGCATATTTTGTCTGAAAGTCTTGGTTCGAGCAGCAGGATGCAGAATAGGGGCGCGGTTCATTACGCGTTTCATTTGCTATCGAAACTGCAGCTGTCGACCGTCTCCTTCTCTCTCTCTCTTTTTTTTTTCATTCTTTCATTATTGCGAGCTCTCTTTTCGTTTACGCTACTCGAACGCTACGCACGATGGTTCGGTCCGTTTTTCTCGTTTTTCCTCGAAGGAAAAACGGTTCGAGACGCGCGATCGCGGCTGCAGTCGAAAGTGCACACGCGCGGAACTTAACGAACGACCGTCCGAATGACATGCTCGATCGACGGAAGTTCGTGCATAAATCGTAATACAAAAGGGAGTTTGTACGAATTACGAGGACATTATCGACTATTGGCGAACGCAGTCACGACCGTTTCTTCGTTCGCTATTTCTCTTTCGTTTCGGCTGCAAGATTTTCATCTCGCGCGATCCGTGCGTCGATCGGTCGATAACACCTCGTAATCCTGACTGCGAGAAGTGGAATACAACGAGAAGCTGCCACTATGACAAACCACGTGATCTGGCATAATATATACAAGATCTATACCGAACAGGTAATTATCGTTGGAAATCGATATCTACGCGTTCACATCGGTATCGATAGCGCGTAAAGGAAAGAAAAGACAGCGATCGTGAAACATATGTACATAGATACGTTCTCCCGTGCGCATACCAAGCATCACAGAGAAACCAGAAGAGAACAAAATATTACCATATATCGAAATTCCATCGAAGGATACGAACGAGAGTTTTGACACACGCGAGTACACATACATAGATACGTATGTACATATGTATCTGTATATACATATAGTAGTATATTGGAAAATCTAATATCGCAGTTGACACGTATGAATGGTATACATGATCTGAAAATAATAATATGCAATCAAAGGGTGGCATTATCAACGAAGAAAGGTAGGTGTTGCGTTCATGTTTACTCGCTAATGAGCAAAGGACAAATCTACGTATACGTATTATGATAATTACGAGCATGCATCGTATGTACAATCGTGTAACAATTATGTACCGTATATACAATATCTATGTATAAAGATCGCGGACAAATACCGTACGTACACTGTTGTTAAGGTATTCTATATGGATGTATGTATATGTATAGAAGGCGGTGGTGAGCTCACCTAACTGTGCGATAGGACGTGGCAAAAAGAGCAACGGGGTAAGCAAGCGAGGAGCTAATAGGCAAACAACCAAGTGCAAGGTTCCCATCTTCCACTTTAAACGGAACGGGTAACGTTTCGCAGCGAATGAGGGTGCAGTATCACCGACAATCATCGAACGAAGATACGAACAGAACAGGATAGCGTTCCTTCTTAACAAACAGGCAGAGATACGGATAACGATATTCCAAGGGTAAGAAAATTATTCGTACCTACCAACGTCGTGAACATCGTAAACGTTGGGTACGGACGTTTCAGAGCAGGGGTCGAAGATCGTCGATCTTACGAGCCACGTACACGTTCCACGCGAGACAGTTTAAAGATCGCTTGAAAACGCGACTTATCTATGTATATCTACATATATGATATATAGATATATCGATGTAACGAGTCCAACACGTACGGAGTCCGATATACACAGACGGCTTTATGAGAAATTGAAAAATAAGTAAATCCGAGGATGCAGGTTGTTGGGAGAAACGAAGAACGTTCTCAGAGCGAACCAATCGATTGGCCTGCTTGAACCGTCGTCGAAATATCGTAATCGAAGAATGGAAGAGCAGAACGGAAACGAGAACAAAACAACGGTGACGACGACGACGACGACGACGACGATGATGACGACGACGATGATGACGACGATGATGACGACGACGAAGATGAGACAGGAAGGAAAAGACTCTACGGAGAGATAGCTTACGGATTGTCGTACGGGTGCACGATAATGGCAACGACGAGGAACGGTGGGAACGTAGAACGTTTGTCATGCACGGGGATAACCTTTCTAGTGTTTTTTTTTTAGCGTCGTTCCTGCGCAGAGAAATTAACATGAACGGGAGCAACGATGGAAATTGCCGAGGTATCGAAAGTCGAGTCGAGAATAGCGAAAGAAACGTAGAATAGGATACGCTTGAATCGTAGATGCAGTTAGCGATTACGGACGAGTGAGAATTTTCTTGAACGCGTGGTTGCGATTTCGAGGTCGGAGAGATGGTAGTTGGATAAGATCGGGAAACGTAAGGATACTGATGGTGAGACGCAGAAGCGAAGCTCTATCGAGTATTGCGTTATTTCGGACATTTACGTGGTAATCGAGGGAATTTATTCGATCGACTTGTCGTCGCAGGAGGCAAGTAGGTACGGAGGGGCGTCGTACCTACTCTCTTCGGGTTGAATCGTTGAATCGTCGAATCGTTTTTGATCGAGAATCGAGGACGGATTTGAAAAATTGATCGCACAGTTTGTATTATGGGTATCGCGGTCCAGCTGGATCCGAGAGAGAGACAGCGCAACGCGTTTTCATAGTTTATTATATTGAGACGCGCGCCGCTCGATACAAGCGACGCGACGAAGGGTAGATATGCCGGTAGCAGCTGTTTCTACTCGAATCTAGACGAATGCGAACTTGTACGTTATACCGAAGATAACTACGTGAAGAGATAAACGAGTGCGAAATCTAGCCGCTTCGTGGAATGTATTGCGGACTGAGTTTGTTTGATTTGAATGTTTGTTAACTACCTGAACATTTAAGTCCCTGATGCGCGATACCGTGAAGCATCGAGCCGCAGTGGTCGCAGAAGGTTGGCGTCAGGTACGTGAAAACCTCCCATTTGTGTGCGGTGCTCATCTGGGAACAAGAAATAGCGGCCCGGGAAAGCCCGGTCCTTCAATGTGATCTGATGCTCTGATTCCGAGCGATACCAACCGAATCCTCGTTTCTATATCGCGTTTACGCAATTTAGTCGCTCGTGCTAATTCGGCGATCGTTTCGTCGACGAACTCGTTACCGAAAAACGTCCACCAAAAAGAGTGGTTTCCCGCTTCTCGCTTTTCGCTACGATTAGACGCGTTCGGATTCCGGTCGAAGCTGATGAACAAAGTCTACGAAGAGAAAGAATGGCCGAAATCGAAAGTACAAAGGTGTTGCTGCGTCCGTTTCAATGGTTGGTCGAATCAACCGCTCTCTCGATTTAATCTCAAATTTAATCGGAGACGGTTTACGGAAAAGCCATTTTAGCATGTTTTTTTTTTCAATTCGAGCGAAGGGAGGAAAGTCGTTTCCCACCGGTGTAAACCTATTTGTCGGGAAGGAATCCTTGTCGCGATAAAGATAGCCAGCTAATCGCTCGGTAACGTTCTCTCGGAACCCAGTTAAGGTCATGGTTGGCTACGCGAAATCGAATTTGTCTCTTTTTCTTCATAGTTTCCGTTGCCAAGTACAATGAGAAAGAAAAAATGGAAGAATCCGAGTAGGAGGGTGGGCGGCCGGTTGGTCGGTCGGGCTGATGGGGTGAAAGGGAGGCTAGGATGGGCTGAAATGGACTAGCCCGTGAGTAAGATGGAATCGAGCTAACGGGGAGAAAGATGGAGAGAGAAACAGCGAGGGAAGCGAGGAGCGAAGTAGGCCTTGCCGTCTTTCGGGCGCTAACACGCCCCGCTCCTTTGCCTCGATTTTCCAGGTTTTTCTCCGGACCCCGGTAGTCTCGAGCGTTTAATTCATTTCCACGCCGCTCTTCTCTCAATTCAGCCCGCCCCCTACTACGCTCTTTCTCTTTTACTCTCTTGGCGCTAGACACGTTCTATACTCTATACCGTATGCTTGGAGCCTGGAATTCTTTTTCCGATTTTTCGTTCGCAAACCTCTCGTTATTTCTACACATGGCTCGTCGATACTGTACAAAAGTGCAAAAAGTACACGGTGGAAAGGAATCTCGATTTGTCCGATTTCGCGTTTATCTCGCGGAAAGAGGGACGTAAGGGAAAAGAGGTACCGAGACGCGCGACAGAAATTACACGTACGTATATTATAGAAAACGGATTGCGGTGACACATGATGCGGCATAGTAGATAAACGTATAAAGAGTGCGGGACAGAGATTATCCGAAAAAAAACACGTAGAAGCGGAAAGACACAGAATGCATAAACAATCTGTACAAAGTAGAAGAGTTATTTACAAAAATATAACAAGTATAATATAAATATATCATATGTATAATATTATACAGGATCGAAGATCGCCTTTACTCGGAAGAAGCTTAGATTCGAAGACGTTATTCACACAGCGTGATGGAAACCACGCGTTCCCTTTCTATCGTCTAAACCATAATTAACGTTATCGTTCGTTCGTTCTTTCTCGCTGCTGGTTACTATCTGATTCTACTCGAAATTTTACGAGCAACCTGGCGCGGCGGCCGACTCGAAAACTATTACTTTTCGCTATTTCTATCGCGCGTTCTTTGCGATCTTCGTGCATTCAAAGTCGTCGCGTCATCCTCGAATTCACAATTTTGCCTATCTCGAGAAACATCGACAACTATGAGAGAAGACCGTGGATCTAACAAAGTAACGCAAATATCAAGCTTCGACGTCTAAAAGGCCAAGCTAAATATTGCGTGTAACTATTATACATATGTATACGAACATCAAAGTCTGTGCACACACACACGTCGTGAAAAGTAGAACGAGGAGAAGTGTGAAA
The DNA here is from genome assembly GCA_014737385.1 of Bombus superbus. Classification (NCBI taxonomy): domain Eukaryota; kingdom Metazoa; phylum Arthropoda; class Insecta; order Hymenoptera; family Apidae; genus Bombus; species Bombus superbus. The sequence goes on along the minus strand of JACXIK010000019.1, from coordinate 12,134,087 downwards.
AGGTTTAAAGGTGTAAGTGGGAAGGAAACGTTTCACGCGCACACATTAAATTTCAAAAGAGAAAAGACAAGTGTCGTGTGTGAAAAAGACAGGATTCGTCTAGCGATGGGTATGTACCTACGCTGTTTCGACGTTTCCATATTTTCATAGCTGTCTCGTTGCGCGTTAACGAAAACAGTTAAACGAGCTTTCGTTAAACTCATTTTCGTCCCATCGCCAGATCGGTCACCACGACGATCGCAAGGAGAGCAAAGGAGCGGGGGAAAACAGAGAGCGGAAACTGGAAAGAAAGAAGCGGACAGAAAACCAAACCAAAGTCGATTCGTATCCTCTGTTATATATATATATATATATATATATATATAACAGAGGATGTTATATATATATATATATCTCGTCTCATCGTGTATCTCTCTCCCCTAGCTTTCCATTTCTTTTCTTCTGTATCTCGCTGTCTCTCTTCTATTCTTCTCTTCGCTTCTTTATCCCCGTCCCGTGAAAAGTAAATAGGTACGCGTTTCTGTGCGCACATAGAGATAAACGTACGCGGATACGAGTGTCAACGAATACGTAGTCGTTCGAAGGTACAAACAGCGATCCCTGCGATCGAGCTATGCGCGCAAGGGTTGCCATGTGAAAACTTGCCGCGAGTCGTAAATCCGAAACAGGAGAAACTAGCGAGAAATTCATTCGCGTGTGATCGAGAAAACTGATCGAAGACGGTACATCGCGCATCGACGTTAACTTGTTCTTCGATACTTTCGCGCGCCCATTTCCTCGATCGTACTCGCGAAATTCGCGAGCGTTCAGGCTGCTACGTACGCACGAATATGTTAAACTCTTGCGCGGGAGAAACAAGCTTTGCGAAAGAATATTTACAAAGTACGAACATCGGAAAAAGGAATAAGAAGAAGAGACAGTGATAGTGGTGTAGTAATAATAGTAGAAGAAGAAGAAGAGGGAAAGTAAAATGAGAGAGTAGAAGAAACAGAAGAAAAAGTAGATCAGAAGACACGAAGAAGATTAGAGGAAACAAGACGAAGATAAAGCAACACCACGAACAAACGTTGGACCATAGACAAAATGTACGGTCGGTATAAAGTGCGACAGTGTCTGTGTCCTTTTTCTTTTCGTGTGTCTGTGTGCGTGTGACTGGTTGCGTGTTCTCGTTTTTCTTTCCATTTTTTTTTTTTTCGTTTTTAATATGATACCTTGGCACTTCATGCCCTGGTGGATGACACCATAGAGAAGACTACCGCAGTGGTCACAGAAGGTGGGGCTGTTGTAGGTGTGTTGCTTGAATTGGTGCTTCGTCCGCGTGTCCTGCGTTATTACACCATTACACCGTGCACACACACGCAGACTCTCGGGTCATGGCGTAGGGATGATGATCGTGATCGGGATTGCAACCGGGATCGTAATCGGGATCGGAATGAGAATCGGGATAGAGATCGAATAGAAAGGATATAACGCGTATCGGCGGCAATCGATTTCCCTGATAAGCGAATAAACGCGTTGCCCGGCGTTCCACGGGAACGTAATTGCAATGATATCGAAAAGAACGTTCACGTGACAGCGACACGTTCGTTTCGAAACATCTGCTCCAGCGCGTATTTCCATTCGACGAAGTTTGCACGCGCTCGCTAGTGACAGAGGCGTGTATCACGTCGTTCGAAATAAACCGGGGCTATGTACGTTGGTCCAAGTTAGAAACGGGTCGTCTAGCCGTCGCGTGGAACGGCGTCGGAATCGGTGGCAGCGGTAACCGCGAAACGAGCTAGTTTCGCAGCTGAAACGAACAAGCGACACCCCGGTTCCGCGTGACGTGCCATCACGAGGCGGAACCGTGTCCTCCGCGCTGTGGTCCATTAAGTTCTCTAAGTTACGCTTCGCTTTCAAACTACGAAAGCGCCAACTCGATTATTGCCCTCTCTGGCGTGACTCGTTACTCGTAACCGCTACGTACACGGACGTGTCAGTTAACCGACGTCAAAACGCACGCAATTTTGAATTCTAGTTTCCGATCGGTCGATCGATCAACTGTAGGTTTTCGCTGGCTGGCAAAGATACCGCCTTCAGGGAGATTGTGCCGCGATCCGATCTGCAAGGACGTGTAGGGATCACGGATTTCGAGAAAGGGTCATCTTCGAAGCACAGAAGCACAAGGAAATCAGCACCAGGGCCAAGGAAGACGCTAGGACATTGATCGTTTTAGTCGAATACCCAAATGTAAATAAAAACCATTTCCTTCCGCAGTGATTGGAAAAACGTTCGCGACTCGTCGTTCCTTCGACGCGTTGCTCGAAGGCATCGCAGGAGGATGATGGGCGCGGTGAATTTTCCGATTCGCTTGTCGCGATCTCGCAACGAGTCGAGAGCGTTATTCCCGTTTAGACGATCCGGGCCAACGAATTTCCTTATAGTCGTCCGCATAATTATTCCGTGTTACAAGCGTGGTTAAACGAAGCGCAGTAAACGCTTAGGCCAATCGTGCGCGGTGCGAGAAAACGTGGAGAAATATATAGCTCTTAGCCCCGGCTGTCCTTTCCCTATTTGCTCCAGCCGAGGATCATCCTTGTTCTTTTAATCGTCGCGTTACGGCCTTGTCTTTTGGCTTATTAGACGATTCGTTTTAGCTCGTTACCCTTCTCTCTTTCTTCCTCTCTTTCTCGACACGCGTAAGCAATTACGTTCTGATTCGTTTCTTCAAATTACATCGGCCTATGTATTTAAACGCGAGATAATTTCATCTACAGTTTCTATCAACGTGTAACGTAACACGTGTTTCTGTCTTTCTTTCTTTTATCTTATTATTATTAGATATACGTTCATAGGTTCAGGTAACACGAGTTTTCTTCGATAGAACGAATTTCATTAGCTGGTAAAATACGGAACCTATCGAATCGATTACACTGTAAAAATACGATCCGCGCGCGTTTGGTCGACGGAAAGCTCGACCTCGATATCGATCCTGCAACGACCTTCCTTAACCGGTCGGTCGCCACTTTTCGCAGCGGCTACCAATATGCTCGGCCCTCCACGCGCGTTTAACGCTGCTGCTACTAATTAACACGTATTTAGACGATAGAGATTGTGAGTGAGCTAGAGTTATAAGAGAAAGAGAGAGAGAGAAAGAGAGAGAGCGAGAAAGAGAGAGAGAGAGAGAGAGAGACAAAGAAATAGAGAACGTAATTGCAAGCTGTCTCGGCATAATACAATAATCACCGCGTGCCGACCGTAGTGGACACCCGTATGCAACACACGCGCATTTCTTCGCTCCCAGAATTTCCGTTTTCTGGCGTTCTCGAAATTCGCTCCGATCCTATGAATCGTATACGCAGTACAAGCAAGACACGGCGGGGTATGCGAGCTAATCGAATCGCGTGAAAATCGCGACTGCGACATTTTTCTCTTCTTTTTTTTTTTTTTTTTTTTTCGAAACGAAGCGCGTTTAGAACGTCCTTGGCTTCGGACGAAAGAGAGAAAGGCGCGATAAAACTGCTTCGAGAAAGAAGAATAATAAACGAAAAGAATCGTGTGTAACGAGATATGCAATTCGTCGATACTCACGTCCGAGTCAGCTCCTTTGTCGGCGCCAGGGCACGTGAAAGTCACGTATTCGTGACATCGTTTATGAACGACGAAACTGCAGACTGAAACACAAGCGGCAAAATGGAGCCAAAGTTCTTCCATGGGACGGATTGTGGTTGAACAAGAGGTCGATCACGTCGAAGCCTCAGACGTTCTTACCTTGACATTGGTATCCTTGTTTTCCGAAGCCCCTGAAACAAAAGTTTTCGTCGTGAAATTAATTTTTCCATCGAACGCTCTCCATCGTTTTCTGTTGTTATAGTTGTTGTTGTTGTTGTTGTTGTTGTTGTAGTAGTTGTTTTTTTCTTACTAACAAAGCACCTAACAAACTATTTGTAGTACGACGGACTGACGAGTCTCGTCCTGCATGGGGAAACGCGTTCGAGGTCTGTATGATCGATCAATTGAAACTGCATCCATTTCGTTCGGTGGCTTGTCAAAAGCAAAGTGCGAACGAGCTCTTCTCTCTGTACGCCTTTACTACGTTAGTGCGTTAAATAAGAAAGTACAAAAGCCTTTTGATAAACGTTCAAAGTAAATTTTTTGTCGCGATTATCGGCGATTTCGATGAAACGAGAAAGGATACGAATTCTACTTTATCGAATCGTTATACCACGTATATTAAAACTTTGGCCAAACGGCGTAAACAAGTTCTCGATATTAGCTCTCGCTTAAGCTTGAACGAGACTAATGCGTGTCTAGGAAAGAGAACTTCTTGGAAGACGATCCAAAGTACATTATCGATATAGCATTTATTTACCGGTGATGTAACGCGTAGTAACCATCTATACCGGTCTGTGAATGATTAACACAGCTTTAACGAGCAAATCGTTCGATTTCACGGCTTCGCTGGTATATCAATAAGGTTTCGATGCAAGATGGCTAGACTTCGGCGCGCGTAGCTTCCGATTACGCGTATCGTATTGCTGGCGATCAAACGGAATTCGCGTATTCGCAGTTTCGAAGGCGTCGCTCGAACCGAAGATAATGAACAAAGGGCGAGTCAGTGCGAATCATTGGCAGATCGTAAAGCGTAACGACCTTACGTAGGATAAGCGATACGGACAGGTCGACCGAAAGGATAATGCGAGATCAAACGCGAGAATGAAATTCGTACGGTAGCGGAAAAGAAAAAAGTGGCGACGAGTTTGTCTGTTTTATCCACTTTCACGAAGGGATCAGGGATTATAACTGCAAAGTGTGTGACACACAAGAAGATGTTCAGAAAGGACACGTAGAATACGAGAAGAAAGGAATAAGGAAAAGGAAGAAAGAAGAAAAATCGATACAAATCCCCGATTAGCCTACATTTCTTCGAAGCTTAAAGGCTATCGCTCACTTAACAGCAGGGCACATGAACGACATCGAACCAGCATCGACGTAAATACTTATGCAGTCGCGTTCCGTATTTGACAATCGTGTCCTTTCTTCGTAATTGCGTTATCCACGCCGTCTTATTACTCTTTCTTTATTTTACCGGAATAATAGACACTTCTTCGCGTTAGTTTATAAATAAACGACATTTAGTTGCTTGCAACGGCGTCTCAAAATCAAATTTACAAATTTAAGGTTTTTCCTTTATTTCGATATTAAATCTCATATATTCCTTTTCGTAGTGTTCGTGCCGTATCGATGCCGATAAGGCGCGTGGCAAATACGACGAACGCATGAACAACTGGCCCGATGCCGTGCCGCGAGGTGAACGACAAGCTTAAATCGCTTATACACGGCGAGAAACGAGAGTTTATCTCGGTAGACCTGCAGGTACGCCGAAGAGTATAAAAGAAACTCGATTTCGCGCGTCAAAGCGGCATAAGACGGTCGTAAAATCCGTTAGACGTTAAACCTGGCCGTATCGAGAAACGTGTACGTCTTATCCGGGAATTAATCTCTGTTAAGAAAAAATAGAACGCTACGCAGCGTTCTAAGTATCAGCGCGTCAATCAACGTTGCTACTTCGTATACGTACGCTTGATATACACATACATACACGTATATAGGTTGTATACATACACGATATATATGCCTATGTCGTAAAAGTTACTATAACTGGAATAACAAGTAGATCGGTTCTATTTTCGATACGGGATACACCGTCAGTAGCCGCCCTTTGGAAAATTAAGGTCGATTTAGTCGACTGGTTTGGCTATCCGCTACTCGTGTACCACTGTAACGGAGCCGGAAGGGAGCACCATATTCTACGGCAGCTACCGTATTCTAGCCGATACTCCACCTTCCGACACACGATCGCCAAATATCGTTAATCTTCTAACCAGCTAAACAACATGGCTCGACACAGCGCTGTCGAATTTTTTAGTCGAATCAGCTGGATATTCAAGCGAAAGCCGATATGGGTTAGCTGGATGAAAGACAGAGGGAGAAAAGGAGAGAGAGAGAGAGAGAGGGAGGAAGAGGGAGAGGGAGGGAGGGCGGAGAGGGAACGAGTTAGTTCCGTCCTGCTGACTATCCGGTGAAAGAGAAAGAAAGCGCGATGAAAATTCACCATATTTCGAATACGATTTTCCACTCTGACCGGAGGGTACGATCAATCGAGGTCCCGGTAGCAAAGGGAAAGATAGTTAAGACGACGATGGAATAGACTGCGGATTTTTACGCGTTCATGAGAAATTTGAAAGCGCAGAAATACATACGACGCGTGTAATATGCGAATGATCGTAAAAATATGACTAACGACAAGAAAGGGCCGATAAGAAGCAAGAAGCTCCTTGTGTTAATTAGTTGCCAACGAACGTACATATTGGGCATTGCCGAAGGAATCGTACAAACGTAAGGTTTTAGAATCTCTCCTCCTCGGGAAGAGGTAATCGATCGTGATATCGTATCTATGTATATTCCCTTAACCCGCAGGTGCTTCTTGGACCGTGACGGGTTTCCTGGGCTCGTCGAAACTCACGACGACCTTACCGATCCAGGCGAGAATCCATCGAAAGCCTTTTGTTCTAGGCTAATTGGGTTCGCTCGGTTCCCATCGATTTTCTAGCCTCCCTGGCGTCACTCTTCCCCGCATGGACCGCAATGAACCGCAACGGACCGCTAAAAATTTCCAAACGAAGCGTCGAGCATACTCGCGTTTACGAGCACGTATCCTCGCCTCTCACCTCTCATCCCGAATTTATTAGTCCGAAATAGATATCGTGACTACTTTTCCGCAACGAAACCTTTGCGCAACGACAAATGGGTGTAGTCGGGACGATTAGTTTAGCGGCGAATAACGATCGGTCGTTTATCAAAGACGCGATTGTTTTCGATAAACCTATCCGCTGATTCTATACGTCTTATTTGGAAGAAATGATGAATTCTATCGCGAAGATCGATTTGTATTGCGAACGATGCGCAAGAGATTCAGAACGAGATCCTTAACGCTCGATGCAAAATTCAACAGGCAGCTCGCAGGCGCTGGCCTTCGGCCAGAGCACGCTCGCTTTCGCGAGACGTGCTTTTTTAGATTCCAGTGCTTACAGAATTCCTCCGAACGCGGTGAACTAGATGGCGGTGAAAAATATTGTTGATAAATTGTAGCGACCAGTCTCCTACGAGGATTCTTAAAGAGAATTTTCTATTTTTCGCGTTTCGTTTTAACTGACGTTGCGCGAGACGACCCGGCCGACTCGTTGAGAAAATGAAAAAGCTTCGACTACGTTGCGCAAGCATGGTTCCATAAAATCATGATTAAATGGAAGTTGAAAGCTACTGGATAGGTATGTAGACACAACGCGCGCGTGTGCGGTACACACCGATACGATCAACGCGACAGGATTCTCATGAATTTCCGAGGAATGGCCAGGATTGTCGGAATCCGTGTCCTGATATTCGGTCGAATCTCAAATACGAGTGAACTAACATACGAATAAATCGGAACGTTCATTTGGTAGCAACGGTAGCGTTCATTTGCTGGCGCATCGTATTCGAACGTTCGCGAAATACGAAACGTGCCATAAGATGACCGTGCACCAGGCGATCAACTAATCAACAATTACATAGGTTTTCAGCGATACGACATCGTAAGACGGTACAGTTGATACGAAAAAGAAGCCAGTCGATCGAATAATCTGTCGACTCGCTAAGCGGAAGCGTCTAAAATCGATAAAGTATGAATTGGCGAACCAGGAACACACCGACATCGTTCGAGGAGCCTAAAGAAATTATAGACGAATAATAAGATGTCCAACGACGAAAATGACTCCGAGCGATGCAAGAGTGCATCTTTCTTTGCGCAAAATATTTTTTCGTCCGACGAGAAGATACACACGGGTTTAAGCGAAAGGCACGCACGAGGAGAAGCGAAAAAAATGGGCACGCTAAAAGTAAAACGAACTTTCCCGTTTAAACTCGGTAACCAACTTTCTAGTTCTGAAAAGTAACCGATCGCTAAAATAAAAACCGTTTTCAACGATCCAAAAATAATAGTCCCGTTGCTTGAGAATTCCGGCGAGGTAGATATAGGCTCTTCTCCTTTCGTTACAATGCAATCCGATCGATAAGCCGAAAGCATTCAACTTTAAAGTCGCATACGACAAATTTTATGTTTCTCCCTATTTGCTAGACGCAAAGATCAACGTTATTCGTTACTCGTTCAACGTAATTTGCGTTCGACTGTTCGATAAAAGGAGATGCGATTAGAATCCGTACTAACCATCGGCGATGAAATTTTCGAAATTCGACAACGGAGGCAACGCGTTTGCTTCCTTTTCGTTGAACTCGATCGTATACTTATCGGCCTGTCAGAAGCAAGCCACGTCGGAAGCAGATACTTCCGAGCAATTGGTTGTAAATCGACAAGTCGATGTTTATCCAAAGGGAACGGGCCAATCCCTTTGTTTAACGAGTGGAAGTCTTTCGGTCGTCGTTGACCCTCTTTAGCATCGTGCGACCTATCTTTTTTTTCTTTTTTTTTTCTCTCTATGTATAGACGAATACGCAGCGATGCCTACGGATCTACTATATCTACGATATATTGAAATCGTGCGTATTATTCTTCCGTGGATGAAGATTGCACAAAGTTGAAGATGAATCGTCGTCGATTGGCCTCGTCGTCTTGATCTCAAGGTTCACGAAACTCAAATGCATCGTTTGGTATGTGATTCGTCATCTCTACCGCCATATACGTGTGTATGTATATGTATATCGCCGCGCAACCATTACTCGTTGTGCAACCAATTCCTCGACAAGAGGCACATTCTCTTCTTGATCCTTCTATCTTCTCGTTAGCATTTAGCAATTGAACAAGAAAAGAGTGGTGCGCTGTTATCGTTTCGCGTAAATAAAATCAGTCGGTATTGTGGTTGTGGCGGTGTCGCAAAGAACAGCCAAGTATGTAATTAGAAATGAATGGCGAGCTTGTGTTCGCTATCCTGACGGATAATGTGAGTTCGTCACGCGAAACCACACAACTCGATAACGACTTATAGTTTTAAATACGTTACGACCTGCAATCGTGACACGTGATTCGCGAATAGACAGAAGCCATAAGTGAAATAAATCTTGCGGTCAACCGGTGAGTAGGTTCGTCAATCCTCGGAAAGACGCTTGACTTCCATTATTAGGTAATGAAATCCGAGAAATGATCTGCTATTTTCTTCGAAAGAAGCTCGTAAAAAGCATTGTGTCGCTTTTTTTTGTATGTGATCGGGTAAGTTATGGTAATACGTTGTATTTAGGTTTAAGGTTTTAGAGTTAAATTAAAATTTAAACTGTCTGTTAAATGCAATTGTTACATCCAAACGCTATTCTGTATGAATGGAATAATAAATAATAATAACAACAATAACAACATTATCGCTTTTGGCTTTCTTTATTTTAACTTCATATTGCATAATAAAAATGCGGTTGACGTATATTTGAAAGACGATCGTTCAAGGTTCCAACGAGCGTGAGAAGAAAAGGTGGCGGAACGTTACATCCAAGTGTCGATCGTAAATGAGAGCAAACACTGGCGAGCGAGTAGACTCGTACATTCCGGCCATACACGACCGGATCGAATCAGATCGGTTTGGATTCAATTGGATCGGATCGGATCGGATCGGATCGGATCGGATCGGATCGGATCGGATCCAACATCGAATCGTCGCGCTTGATCGAAGAGAATCGCGGGCAGGACCACGATTAACCGTATTCCACACAATTTAACCGATTTATTCGTCGTCGATGTTTTTAACCGAATCAAACTGGAAGAAAGCACGAGTGTAAGAGCACGATGAAGAAATAACGAGAATCGTTAGGACAGTCTAACCAAGATACCGGAACGACTTCTCGATCGTTTCGCGTTTCTTTTTCCGCAAGAAGGCAACAACAAAAGGTGTGGAAGAATTGGATCGGAAACGTCTGTTGCGTCCGTTCTCAACGGCAAAATCGATGTCGGCGAAACAAGTTAGTTTGGTTACTGGGTCGCTCGCTATTGTGCGTCAATGCCTGTAACCGTTTCAACTGCACGTAAATGTTACTCGTTAGACATCATCCGGGTTATGCCATGCCGTAAACTTCTTTTACCTGACGCTTCGCAACGAATTAATTACGTATCGTTGTCTACCGTACGCTAGATCGTATAAAATATATAGAAAAGATTCGTCCGAATTGCGATCCGATATTTCTTACGCAAATACGAAATATCGTCGGTCAAAGGCTTGTCATCGCTTCGATCGCCGATTGTTTTTCCTTGCCGATGCATATATTCGATGTCATTCTACTTTTCTCGGTCTTACCAAATCTCAAAAGACAGAAAGCAGAACTCGTTTCGTGAATGGTGGATTGTTTGAAATCGTTCGAAAATCCCGCGCTCAAATTGATCTCTCGTTCGGTCGTCGTTTCTAATTTAGACGAAGCGCGAGTATTCTCAAGGCCGGACCGTTTAACCGTTGCTTGAGTTACTCTACCGGCAGCTACCGGCCACTGGATTTATGTATCATCGAGGACAGAAACAGAAAGAAAAAGAAAGCGAGAGAGAAAGAGAGAGAAAGGTAGAGAGGAGAAGGATGGAAAAAAACGAGAAAAACAGAGACAGTCGCACATTCCAAATGGAACTCGAGACGCGACAGATATTCGATTGTACGTAGATTAAATTCGATTGCGAAAAGGAGAATCGATAGAAGGAGAGGAGCGGGAAGACAAAAGTGGAGCGGTGATGTAAGGACGGAGAAGATCGCGAGAGAAGGATGAAACGCAAGATGAAGAAAAAGACGATTTAAAGGACTCACCATATAAAGTCCTTGCAATGACTACAGAAGGTCGGTTGCTTGAAGAAGCGCGGCATGAAGCTATGATTTTTGACGACGTAGACATTCTTCTTCTTGAGAGCTCCTTTTCGTCCCCTAATTTTTTTGGCGAATGCAGTGTTTGCGTCGCCGGGCCCAAGGGAATCCTCACACGTGTTGTTTGCTTCCTGATCGTCCGCCATCGTGCAGTCAACTAATCGATTCCCCTAGATAACGATCGGAGCAAAAATCTGTGAAAGTTTGATCGTGGCTCGCACACTTTCAGGCCACTCTTCCCTTGGTGTACGGAGCTGCGGCAGCTTTTCCTCGACTGTCACACGTCAGTCGAAAGATGCACGCGCGTATACGAATCGACCCTTGCTGGGGAAGAGTAAGCTATCCGAGCGAGAGCCAACAACCACAGGAATGCTCGGGGAAACGCTCAGGGAAAGGGAGGACAAGTCGGGAAAGAGTACGGTCGAGAAGAAAGAGACGAAAACCGGAGGAGCGAGGAAAGAGAAAAAGCCGTTTGTTTGCGCGGTTGTCGAAATGCTCGACGTGCGCGTCCAATGTGTACTCGCTCGACGTGCGATAAGTAATGCACTTGTCACGGTAACTCGTGTCGAGACCGACGGTCACCGTCAACGACTCTGCCCTCGCTCGCTGCCAACGCCGTCACCGCCACCACCGCCGTCGCCGCCGCCGCCGCTGCCTGCTTGCCACCACCACCGCAACGTTTCACCTCCTCCTCCTCCTCCCCCTCCTCTCCCTCCTCTCCCTCTCCCTCTTCACTCTCCTCCGCCACCGCCGCTACCCCGTTCTCTGTGCCTGCATCTGATCCCCGCTTCACCACCCTTCCCTTTCGTTTTTCCTCTCTTCTTACCTATGCCAAACGGCGCGCGCGCGCGTGCCCGTTCTCCTCGCCCGTACTCCTCTCTCGTCGCCCTCCTCATTCCAGCCATGCTCTCCATTGCCCAGCCATTGCCCACCCGCAGCTTCCATCTCCATCCCAGCTTTCCATTTTCCTTTTCGTATCATCCACCTTCTCATCCTCCATCTTCTTTTTTACAGTCTGTTCCCTTGTCCTTTCAAATTCGCATTTCAACCTGACTCTGTCTGATGTTTCTTTCTACCTTCGTCGATTCGTCCTTTCCCAACAAGGAATAAAATAATCATCAAACATAACGATCTACGTCTTCCTCGTTCCGATCGACTTTCTTCCTTCTTTCCCTCTTCTCGTTCTCCGTGAGAGATTTTGCCACCGTTCTTCTTGGCTACCTATTCTTTCTCCATCCTTGTCCTCTTACTTCCCTCTTTTTTCCTCGCTCTCTTTTCTTTTTTCCTGCATCGTTCTGTCAACCTCCCCGCCTTCCTTTCTCTCGCCTTCTCCACCTCTGCATATGCCTGCCCTCCCCTCTCACGAACCGGCCGATAATTTTAGATTCTCGGCGCAGTGGCTCGACACTGCTACTGCTCAGCCTGCGCCGCGCACTCGAATATCGACATTCGACATCCGCGAGAACCGCGAGCACATGCGACCTCACCGAAACCCCGAGGGAGAGTTCGGACTACGTACTTAGAGAGGGGAGTATCAATGCACTAGCTAACCTTCCCCCTGCATCCTTGCTGCTTCGCTTCCTCGCTTTCTTACTTTTTACCGTATTTTTCTCTATTATGCGCTGCTTCTTCTTATGCTTTCTCAATAGTGACTTTGATTTTTTCCTTCTTTCTTTAATCAATATCGCTTCCCTTCGACCGTGCTAAAATGATTGCAACATTCTTCCCTTTTCAATCTTTTATCCATTTCCGTACGTATAAAGTTATTTCCATCGTGTTCCCTGTTTTTTCATCATTAGAATTCATCGTTGGATGTACGATGTCCTTTGATAGGCTCGGAAGATTGAAATTTTGACGTTTGCTCTTACATTACATCGTTACGTAGGTCAACGTCAACAAATTCACCTGAAAGAATTCAATACGAAATTTTCCAACCATCTACTGGATTGATCAGAGATTGGACCAAATATAATTCGACCCTAAGCCAGTCAACCAGAAAATTCATACATATACCTCGTGTTCTAACGCGCGAGTCAATATTATTTGTACCAGTTATTTCTAATAACAAAATCATCCATGAACTTCTTACGTGCGCACGAAATCTTTCTTGTAGACGCGATCGATTTTTGTAATATACATATAAACGTCGCGATGCGTTAAATATATGTACGTCTCTCTTCTGTTGCTCGATTTAATTCGCACTTTTGCCGATTACGATGAGATCGACAGAGAAACGAATAAACTGAGATAATATCGAGATAAACGCGGCTAAAGAACTTTTGAATTGCTTAATTAATAATACCTCGTTGTTATTTTAGCGTAATAGATACATATTCCCTTTTAATTCGAAGCCGTAAAATTGTTCGAATTTCATAGAGAGCGTCAACGTCATCATTCGTACCAACGTTATAGTCGTCGATCTTTTCCTACATTCGATTTGAACAAGTGTCGCATTGTGCAAAGTGGTTTTGTTTTTTTCATCTGGATTTGTGTATTTGTTGTTACACGATGAGATTAACGAGATTATATTGTGTCCTTTTCATCGCGTGCTGCTTATCATTTAGTATGTTAAGTAAATACTGGTTCATCGAATGGTTTTGTTTATTTATGAATATTTTTAGGCCACGCCCTGGAATGCTATGTATGTACCAATCAAGAGGGTAACCGAGAAAAATGTTTAAAGAGTACACAAATCTGTGAACAGAGTCAAGACACGTGTTTAACGGAAATTAGATGGGGAAGTAAGTTTTAAAGCTTCCATAGCTGACAATTCGTTTGAAAGCAGCATTTGAGGTTATGTTTACACTAACCAATACGGGATGATTCGTTTCAATATAAATCATTCATTTAAATCCTTGTAACATCGTATATCGTTTATAGGTACACCATATTGGTCGCAAGGTGCGAAGAAACAGTTTTATGTTTCAAAAAAATGTGCGACAAGAAAAGAATGCGAAAGAATAAAGCATTCTAATATAGGAGATTGCACGTATATATGGTACGAAGACTGGAAATGTTCTGATTGTTGTCAAGGAGATAAATGCAATTATTATGTTATCGTAAGTCATAGTTTACATATTGATCCTAAAAGCTTCGATAGCGATGTACACTATATACGTCGTATTTGCTTCTTTTCTTTCAGTCTGCAGCAGAAAAAATACGCGTTTCCTGGTTGATCGTAATGATATCTTTGCATAGTTTATGGCATACAGTGAAATGACGAATAATAGCAAAAGATATTGCTCCAGCGTCGACTTTTTGCAACTAGTGATATTCCTTTTCATTAGAAAAACAATGTTTTTCAACTGTGCATGAAACAAATAATTATATATGATATATATTTTAATTGTAACTATATACATGTCGATACTTTGCATGTATCTGAAAGGAGCATATTTAAGAACACATGACGATGCGGAGTATTTCTGCGATAAAAGTAACTCATAATCTCAGTATCATACAACCTATAATATAAGGTAAAACAACGGTGGAATTGAATTTGAATCCGTCCTTCGTTGTAACATGTATATAACATCTCTTTTTAGACAATATCTGTCCAATCCGTCCAAACACATTTTTTATACATTTTGTTAAGAGAATTTTATCGAATAAAGCATTAACAAATATTTTGTATTTGTTGATAAAATTAATAAAATTGCATGTAATATGTAACACGTTCTTTCTTTAAAGTATTTCTTCTTGTACAATCGCTCGGAAAAACACGTCGCACGAAGGCGTGAAAGTAACTTTTTGGAAAAACTGGTCCTGCGCCTTACGTAGAGACACGCATAGATGTGCTATATCTGTGCACATGCATACTTTCTATTTTTTCAGAACTTCGTCGAATCACATACTTCGTACTTTTTTACCTCAAAAGTGGAACTGCTAAGCCTCCCCATTTTTTAATATGAAATTTCTAACACAATTTCACATCATATATTAATTTTTTTCTTTTTAATTCTTAAGAAAGTTTTTGTTGCAATTACGCGTTAAATATTAGTGTTGACTTTGGAATCGCTAGGCTTCCTTAAATTTTAACTATATGTACGATATATTCTTTTCAACACGTAGCTAACGTATAAAGAACTCATTCTCTCTGAAAAATATCTTAAAATATATATTATCCATTACTATCCATTCGTAATCTACCAACATATCTTTTTACAACGGATTGTATATCACTTAGAGTTGCTTGGAGGATATTCTATATCTGATGCAGATAAGCAGAATCAAACACAGTATTTAGGGACGTAATTCCCAGAAAGAATAAGTTCATATCGTTCACAGCATCAAGCTGCATCGTTTGGTGAATCGACCCTTGGATAAACGTCTTTTTGCGTACATAGCTTGTGTAAGTATATACAAAATCAGCATTTTTCCTCATTCTGTATACGCTACAGTATCCGGTTGAGTTAATTGAAATAATAAATAAAAATATCACATATTCATGGGAAAATATACGTGTTACTGCGTAAGAAAAATCGTATATTTCGGTAAAATGGAATATAATCGAAGCGAAACGGGAATAAATATTACGCGTACGTAGTAACTATACATGTATATACGTGTGCATGTTCGCCGCTCGTCTTTGTAACATCGGTTATCCGACGTATCAACTATATGGATGTTAGATTGAATTTTGCTGCTTGCAAATACAATGCTTGACGTCATCGACGATCAAAATAATATCAAATTAATAAATATATTCGAACTTGAAGAATGTAGACGATTTCTATCATAATCGAATTTAAAGCTATGTATATCGTTCACGCTTAAAATACAATAGCACGTCCAAATACGAGAAAAAATGTTTAATCCACGATTCGATGAAACTAAATTGTTCCATAAAATTTGTTCCATAAAAAAGTAAAAGAAAAGCTATCTGAACTTATCGATGACAAAAATCGAAAAAATAAAAAACTGATCAGATCGTGTAAGTTAAAATCAATATTATAAGCAAATGATCAATATAGACAACGCTGAATAGTTCTAATCTACTCACAGTGGCGAAGCGATTCTGACCAATTGAGTGATTCTGTGTGCTCGCACCGTGACTGATGGTTGAGCTTGATTTAAAGACATTAATTAGCGCTCCTTTAGTCGTGTGCCGAATGTTCTGTCTATAGTCGATCGCTTATTGTAGTCTCTCAACATCTGCAGACAAAAATGGATTCTTCTTTGACCGTACTTCACCCGGTGAGCAAATTAAAAAGATATTACAACATTTTCAAACAAATCGTCTTGATTCTTCTCTTTTTCGTTTTCGTTTCTATTTTTTCTTTTCTTTTCTTTTCTTTTCGTAGGAAAGAAATTCCTACATATCGCGTGTAATAAACGTTGTTTTCAGTTATGCGACATGAAGAATTGGAAATTACGAAATCTATACAGAACATTCAGTCGAAAGAAAGAAGTGGATCTTCCTCAGGATACAAACTTGGCGAGATGTCTGTCAACATTAGATCTCACAGCTCTCGGAATAGGCTCGACTCTCGGTGTGGGTGTATACGTTCTCGCAGGGTCCGTTTCAAAAACAACCGCAGGGCCAGCAGTAATAATTTCGTTCGCTATTGCCGCAATCGCGTCCATGTTCGCAGGTACAATTCGTATTCGATTCGTTCGTTGTGTTTTACCCTAAATAATATGAATAGTAAAGAAAAAACTATTCAGGTCTCTGTTACGCGGAATTTGGTGCAAGAGTTCCACGTGCTGGATCAGCGTACATATACAGCTACGTAACGATGGGAGAATTTACAGCTTTTCTGATCGGTTGGACGCTAATTCTCGAATACGTAATTGGCTCGGCTAGCGTAGTACGAGGACTGAGCACCTACGTGGATGACTTGTTCAACAATACTATGCGAAATGCATTTGAAACGGCGGCACATATCGACATCAATCACCTTTCTTCTTATCCGGACTTCTTTGCCTTTGGGATCACTCTAATCTTTTCCGGTAAAAAGCTATCGAGCAAATAGACATCGATATCATATCAGTTATTTAAGCACACGTTTAACCACTAAAATATCGATTATTTCACAATCCCAATTTATTTTGGATCTATTCGAAATTTGATACAGCTGCGTTGGCGTTCGGAGCAAAGGAGTCTTCGGTGGCGAACAATATCTTCACCCTTACAAATCTCTTGGTGGTTTTATTTGTAATAATCGCCGGATCTCTTAAAGGTGAGTAACAGAGTGTATAAACTTAAACTAATAGTCTCTTCGTGTGAACGTACGTGTTTCTATTTATATGCATTTGGCGTAAAGCTGATATAACCAATTGGAAAACGAAGCCCACGTGCACGGAACAAAAATGTGATTACGGAAGTGGAGGATTCGCGCCTTATGGTATAGGAGGTGTTATAACGGGAGCAGCAACGTGCTTTTACGGATTCATCGGTTTCGATTGCGTCGCTACAACGGGGGAAGAAGCGAAAGATCCCCAAAGATCGATCCCAATAGCGATCGTTGCCTCATTGACAGTCGTCTTTCTAGCGTATTTCGGTGTCTCTATGGTGTTAACCACCGTTCTTCCTTACTACGAGCAGGATGCAGAAACCCCGTTTCCTCATCTATTCGAGAGTATCGGTTGGAACTGGGCGAAATGGTTGGTAACCATAGGTGCTATTTGTGGTCTATGTTCCAGGTAAAACTTTCGATAAGTATGATATAATATAATTGCATACATATATATGTGTAAGTGCATATATACCTACGGAGATGTTTCCGAAGTGACAGCAACCTTTTATGCAGTTTACTGGGTGCGATGTTTCCCTTACCGCGAATTATTTATGCAATGGCATCCGACGGATTGATATTCGAGTGGATGGGAAAAGTTAATTCACGATTTCATACGCCTCTTATGGGTACCTTCTCGGCGGGAATTCTCACAGGTTCGTATTTTACGACTTTTCTACTGCTTGGTAATACCCTGATTCGCCGGGTATTTACACTAACTGCTAAATGTATGGAACGCAACTACGATTTCAGGTGTATTAGCTGCGATATTTGACTTGCAACAACTCGTAAATATGATGAGTATCGGAACATTGCTCGCTTATTCGATCGTCGCAACATGCGTACTAATGCTTCGGTAAGAGAATAATACTCATTCGTTTTCATAGAAAATATGGCAATTTAGTTATGATAGAATAACTCGCAATTTCTATCATGTATATATATTGTATCGTTTCAGGTATGAAAAAAGCGAAGCGTATGAAAAAAAGGGAGATCGCGATCCAAGAACCTTAACATTCATTGCGAAACAATTAATTAACGCTAATGGTTTAAATCACTCTACGAAATTAACATCCCAAATCGTTACGTGTCTTGTCGTGTGCTATGGTACAGTATAGTATATTTACCATTTCGATTAACCAAGAGTTTAGCTATTGATCTTTAACGACTGCAAATACTACCTGTATCACTTACTGGTGAAATATGTTTTACAGATATTCTGTGTATTTGCATCGGCATTACAGTTTCGATTTTTATCGATGAAATAACGAGCGGTAACGTTGCATTTGTCGCTCTATTAGCAATTCTACTAGTAGCTCTAATCGTTACTCTTACTTTTATTTATCTCCAACCTTCTTCTGGGAAGAAGCTTGCCTTCTCGGTATATACTGTCTTCATTCTCGTTATCGTTATCGTTATCATTCTTTTTTACCATAAGCGTTCAGTAACAATTTTGACCGCATACAAGAATATATTTTTAGGTTCCGTTAGTGCCATTTTTACCTGCTTTCAGTATTCTTATTAATATATATCTTATGATGATGTTGGACAAAATGACATGGGTGAGATTTTTAATATGGATGATAGTCGGTAAGTAGAGTACACAAAAATAATCAATGACGTTTAAATCAAATAATCGGAGAAACGATTCTTTTGTTCCTCGCAGGACTTGGAATATATTTCTGTTATGGTGTTTGGCATAGTAAAATGAGGAAAGATAAATGCACGAAATTACCTGAAAACGGTTGTAATAACGGAGCAACATGGGAAACCAACAATTTTGCCAGACTTCAATGATACACTATTTCCTGTATTTTATTTTCATAATAAAAGTTTTGTGTATACCTGAAGTTACTTAATTTACAAATGATTTAATATTGCGATAAGATGATTCGATGCCTTAAGGATAAGAGAAAGGTAAAGATATCTAAAGATGAACGTTCTTTATAGTATAAATGAGTCTATTAAAAAGTAAAATTATATAAATAATGTATACCTTAAAGGCCGAAGAGAGATTTAAGATCATTAAGCGTAAGTTTCGAGACAGCAGAGTTCTTATCGCCGCTGAGAACATTCTGAGCTATTTCAATTTTCCTTTCTTGCAAATTTTTTATCCGCTCTTCTATTGTATCCCGACAGATAAATCTAAGAAATATAATAGAACATTAAATGACATTCTCTTCCCGTGAATTTTTGCAAATGTTACAACAAAAACTATTACTAACTTGTATATGAAGACATTTTTTTTCTGTCCGAAACGATAGATCCTATCTTGAGCTTGTACTTCTAATTGCGGATTCCAATGAATATCTATTAACAATAAATGATTTCCACCTACCAAATTTAATCCAACCCCTCCAGCGGTAAGCGAAAGCAATAATATTTTCGGGTCATGGTTCAGAGTGTTAAACGAATCCATTATGCCCTGTAAAAATGCGTCACACGTTTCAAACCGCATCATTTGATACGATCGAAAATTATCACTTCATAAAAAAACTACCTGTCTTTCCTTAATCGGTACATTGCCTGTGAACATGTTAAAACTAGCGCCTTTTATCGAGGACAAACAAGATGCAATAATATTCAACGTATTCGTCCATTGAGAAACAATAATTATTTTGTCATTTTTTTGTAAAATTTCTATAACTTTATCAAGCACCTTCCTTATCTGTGTTCAAGATGCAAGTATAAGTAAATTCGAATCAGCCAACCGATGCCAAACAAAGAATACAAATGCGTGATATTTCATACTTGAGAATATGCAAAATAACTCACTTTCGAGCTCACGCGATCGCGCTTAAACACAGGATTTTTAGACGTGAGTAAATTACTAGCTACTCTGCGATCAATACCAATCTCTTTTTCGTTTGTCTCTTCCTCGTTATTTTCTGATTCTTCTAATGTTATATTATTCATTTGTAATAATAAATCTGAATTGAAATTTTCCTTTTCCCTTATATCGCTATCCTCTATATCTTCTTCATCTAGCATCGAATGAATAAGTGACGGGTGAACACAAATTTGACGTAATCTTAGTAAAAGAACCAAAATTTCATGCGTTTTGACATCAGCATGTAATGATAATAACTTGTTTTGCGCCTTCGTAAACTGAGTATTTTTATCTGACAATCATTAAAAAAAACAGACAATTATTTTGATGCGTTACTAAGAAAAATATAATGTATATAATTACTTACTTGGATTCGATAGAAACGTTGGTTTATCATATTTTCCAGCAGCTAAGTCAGCCATATGATCCTTATCAGCTCTTTGAGCCAAAAATTGAGCAAACAATGTACGAGAATATATTAACACTTTTTCATATACCAACTGTTCCTCTGGATCTAGCTTTATAAGTATCTCCTCAACAAATTTTTCTGGAAGACTTTCTAACGTGCCTTTAGCTTGAAGTTCTTGTTTTGTTCTACGTAACATTAACGTTTTCATCACAGTTGCCAACCGTTGACGACCAGCGGTTGACTTGTTATCTACCCAGCGTTTCCATACTCGTAAGTCGTCGAAAGGAGAACACTTCAGAAACTTTAAAATAGGATATAAATCCATTTCCTTGTTTTGAATGGGTGTACCAGTAAGAGCCCACCGTTTATTCGCTACTAAACCGCACACTGACTGAGAAGCTTGACTTTTATGATTCCGGATTACATGCGCTTCGTCCAATATAATGCGTTCCCAATGAATTTTATAGGTCATAGAGTTACTCTTAAATTCACGGAGCAAGATATTATACGTTGTAATAACAACATCATTTTTTGCTAATCTTTTTGGTACATTTTCTCGATTTGTACCATGATAAACTTTAACAGAGAGCATACCACGTTTACATCTACGATCTATTTCATTTTCCCATTGTGATAACAAGGATGCAGGACAAACTACAAGTGTACCCCCTTTACAACGTTGTACCATTGATGGATCACAATGTATCCATTCCTCGGAATTCGATCCTTCCGATTTTTCTTTAGTAATACTGGCTATAATCAAAGATATCATTGTTAACGTTTTACCTAAACCCATATCATCAGCGAGGACACCGCCAGGAGGCCTCTGTTGCTCTCTCCACATTAACCATGCCAACGCGTGCTGTTGATGCGGCATTAATTTTACTTTTAAGCCTTGTGGATCTTCCGCTTTGTCTTCCTCGGTCGGTCTAGCTACAAGAGATCCATGTAAATCTTGCAATCTGTCAACCGTCAAGGATCGTTCTCTGTCTAACGTTGCTTGAGCTTGTTTCCCAAGTTCTCCAGTTTCTGCGGGTGACTTTAATTTCGAAGATATACTACATGAATCATAATATGAATTAAATTTTTCAGAATATGGCTCTTTTTGTGCAGTAAATTCTCCTTCGATAAATGACATTTCTTGCTTTACAGAGTGTGATTCAGATTTAATAACTTGTGTTAAGGGTGTTTTTTCTAATTCAAATGCAATCGCTTCTATTTCTCTTTCTTGCATTGCAATACTTTCATGTAACCTTTTTCCTTTATCTGGCAATAAATCAATATTACCGGCAGTAAGCAATAACTGGAAATATATATAGCATTTACAATCTATATTTTGTTTTTAACCATTACTACCTATTAACTACTGGAATTTACCTTTGTCTTACTCAATTCATTTTGTAACTGTTCCATTTTACAAACAAGCAGAGCTCTTTTCTGTGCTACCACTGGATCTATATTATTAACACCTACTTCTTGTTTTGCTAAAGATACTGCAGTTCCAAACTGTGAACTACTTTCTTCATCTGTATGTGACTCTGCAAAACAATTGGACATAAATATATATATAATAAATTTATGACACATATATATAGTTTTAAAATAAGAAATGTTGAAAATATTTATACCTGAATCAGATGAAAAATATGACTCTTCACATTCTTTTCTTTTTTCAGAAATATGTTCTTTCACCAAATTATTATTGCTGGATATATTTTTAGATATATTAGAAACATTAGTTTCCAAATTATCTTTGCTTTTCCTTGGAGCATCTTTTAATCCTTCTTCCATTAATATTTTGTCATTATTCTTCATAATTTTTTCAATCTCGTCTAATAAATATAACTAATCATATCAAATTCAAAGCTTTTATATTTACTAATGAAAATAATTAAATTCGATACCATTTGATGTATTATCATCTGTATTATGTTCTTCGCTACTACTGACTGATACTGAATCATTTTCATTATGATCACTGACATCTTCATTGTCAGAATAATGAGGGATATGTTTTTTAATTCTACGTCTAATTGCTTTCTCTGTTGACGATAATTCATCAGATGAAGAAGATCTAAAATATAAAGAACATAATTAGATATTAAATTTCGGAATATTACATTAAATAAAATGTATTACTTACTCTTCCGGTATTGAATTTATGCTAGCTTCGCTACTTTCAATTACAAAAATTTGATCTTTCTCGGTATTCTCACTATCTTCGTCGCTATCCGAAATAACATAAGATCTCGTTTTCTCTGTTACACCGGGGGAATCTCGCCACTGACTGAAACTTTCCTCCATTTGAATTTCTGCAAACTTTATTAATCCTACCTAATTGTAAAAAGTACATTTGTATTAAATTGTATACGTAAATGTTACAATAATGCAGAATATGAACAAATATTTAATTCTTACAATTGAATCACTTGAAGAAGTTTAACCGAAATTGTTTCAAATTGCGAAGTATCACGTGAACATGAATTATGTAATTACATAGTATGACATGCTACATTATTTTTTTAATAATATGAAATGAAAGTTTTAAAAAATAATCGTGATACTAATAAAATGAGCAAGAACAAATAGAAACATATTGGAAACATATTTATAAATTGAGAATCAACGAAAATATAAAAATTTTATCGAGTAAGTCAGTGATTTTCTTTTACTAGAGTTTTTCATGTAGAAATACAAAGACTAAGAGATTCCTGCCTAACAAATGAGAATTCCGGTTGTATCCAGACTAGTGCTGTCCTCAGCGGCCAAATGCTGAAGGTGTTCGACGTTAGCATATACAAGAACCTATTTAGTTCCATGCTACAAACGAGGTATACTCACTGTGGTTTCATGCTACAAGAGCCTATTTCATTGTATGATTCTATTTTTCTATCCGAGATAGATAACAACAATAATTAAACTAAATTGCCTCTATATTATTTATTTATTTTTATATCTTTTTATTAGTTTATCATATATTATATTTGATATGTATTCAATTATTATTTATTAAGTAAGCAAATATACATCAAATTAAATCATGTTAGGCCTCATTTGTATCAGAAAAATGTAATAAATATGTTGGTAAAAATTTCATTCATCACTCTTTATTCCCTGTGGTTGATCGAATACTGCGATCGTTCGAAGTTGGTTGGTTGTTTACACGTAGTGTGCTGATAAAACCAATTAGTTCCCGTATAATGAAATAGGCTTTTGTAGTATAAAACCACAGCCAGTGTAGCTCGTTTGTGGTGGAACTAAATAGGTTCTTATATATGCTAACATAGAACAACTTCAGCATTTGGCCGCGTGGTGTAGCACCTGTACTATGGAGCAACTAGAACAGTGGGCGTGGCACTCTCATTCCCTCATTGTTCTTGGATCTAATACTCAACATTCAGTTCTTGTTCTTGTCTCGTTCGTGAATGTTGAGTTGTTCCAAGTCGGTGAAGACTGACAAAATCTTGTGAATTGAGGAGCTGAACTTTCTTTGATAAAATGGCTGATTTTTTGAATTCAGAAGCAGAAGAAAGCGAGGTATTTATATCGTTTAGTTTAATATCAATATTTATATAATGCTGTTATAATGATATCATATGTATATCTATATGTATATTCTTTGATCGTTTGGAACTTCTGTCCACTAATCGATCTTCTATTAAAATTCAGGAGGAGAAGGAATTAGACGATAATGAAAAAAAGAAACTGAAGAAAATGAAAGCTATGGAAGAAAGTGATGAAGAAGAGGAGGAAGGTGAGGATAGAATAATACATTCCAAGATTGTATTATAAATTTTCGTAAAAATTTTTATGCATCTAAATACAACAATATTTTATTTATTTTATTCTATAATTCGTGAATGACCGTAATATGCTTATCATTTATTTACAGATGATGAGGATCGTTTACGGGAAGAACTTAAGGATCTCATTGACGACAACCCTATAGAAGAAAGTGAAGGAGAAGATAGTGACGCTTCTGGAGCATCTAAAAAACGTAAAAAAAGTGATGATGAGGACTTTGACGATCGTTTAGAAGATGAAGATTATGATTTGATAGAAGAAAATTTAGGAGTCAAAGTTGAAAGAGTATGTGCAAATCGATGCGTTTATTTAAAGCATGTAAACTTATATATGAAGTACAGATGAAGTGACGTGCTTCTTTATTTTAGAAACGTTTCAAACGCCTCCGAAGGATACAAGATGAGGAATCAGAGGAGGAACAGGAAAAAGAGGCAGACGATGATAGAGATGCTATTGCAAATGAACTTTTTGAAGGTTCTGGCGATGTAAGTTATATTACTATTAAAATACCCTAGTCCAAAATTTGTAGTCCTTTCTATTACATACCCAATTTTTGCACTTATTTTTATCCTTACATCAGGAAAAGGAAATTACTATGGTATGTAAAAATGGACATAAAAATACCTTTGAAAAAAAATTATTCCATTTCTTTTGTATCTATTCTTTTTCGTTTCACTTCTCATTTTCTTTATCTATTAGGAAGATGAAAGGCGGAGCGAACGTAGTCACAGACCTGAAGTTGACACATTTGACGAGGAAGGAAGCGAAGGAGAATACACAGACGCTGATGATTTCATTGTTGACGATGATGGTAGACCGATTGCCGAGAAACGCAAAAAGAAAAAGCCAATTTTTTCTGATGCAGCTTTGCAAGAAGCACAGGACATTTTTGGTGTTGATTTTGATTATGATGAATTTGGTAAATACGGTGAAGAGGACTACGAGGAAGAAGAAGAGGAAGAAGAAGAAGAAGAAGATGAATACATGGACGACGAAGATGCCGAGAGACCGCGAAGGCCGAAAAAACAGTTGAAAAAGAAAACTACGAGAAAAAGTATTTTCGAAATTTACGAACCAAGCGAACTTAAACGCGGTCATTTCACCGATATGGATAATGAAATACGGAACACAGATATACCGGAGAGAATGCAACTTCGTACTGTTCCTGTTACACCAGTTGCAGAGGGTTCTGATGAACTAGACTTAGAGGCAGAGTGGATCTATAAACAGGCGTTTTGTCGACCAACTATTTCAATTCAAGATGCACATTTAAATGCTGAGGCTAAAGAAAGAGCTCGGAAAGGGCCTCAAACGATCGGTAAAATTAAAAAAGCTTTAGACTTTATGCGAAATCAACAATTCGAGGTACCTTTCATATCGTTTTATAGAAAGGAATATGTCCTACCGGAATTAAACATTAACGATCTCTGGAAAGTGTACAAATTTGATGCCAAGTGGTGCCAACTTCGTCAAAGAAAAGAAAATTTATTAAAATTATTTAATAAAATGCGAAATTATCAGTTAGACCAAATTATGAAAAATCCTGATGCTCCATTGCCAGATAGCATACGATTGATTAAAGATGACGACATAGAACGGTTGAAAAATGTGCAAACCAGCGAGGAATTAAATGACGTTTACCATCACTTCATGTTATATTATAGTCATGAAATACCAGCAATGCAGGAAGCTGCTCGTCAAAAGGAGAAAGAAGCACGAAAAGAAGCAAAGATTCAAAAACGAAAACAACAAATTGCGGATGCCGAGGAAAATGGAGAAGATCCTCCGCCGGAAGAGGAAGTGGACGTAGAGGAAGAAGAGGAAGCAGATGAAACATTGAAACAGGCTGTTCGGACTGGTCCATATTCTATTTGCAGGCGAGCCGGCCTCGATAACCTCGCAAAAAAGTTTGGTCTCACACCCGAACATTTTGCTGAAAATTTACGAGACAATTATCAACGACACGAAGTAGAGCAGGAGCCAACAGAACCTTTAATCATTGCTAATGAATACTGTAGTCAAATACTTAATAATTCGGAAGAAGTACTAAAAGCTGCTCAATTAATGGTAGCTATCCAATTAGCGCGTGAACCTTTGGTAAGGAAGTGTGTCCGAGAAATGTACATGGAAAGAGCAAAGATATCTGTAAAACCTACGAAAAAAGGAGTTAAAGAGATCGACGAAAACCATCCAGTTTACGGAATGAAGTATTTGAAGGATAAACCGGTGCGAGATCTGGTTGGAGATCAGTTCCTAAATTTGGTTATAGCCGAAGAAGATAAATTAATTACGATAACATTGAGTGATAGCATCGAAGGAAATACTAGTAATAACTATGTTGATGAAATGAAGCAACTTTATTATCGTGACGAGTTTAGTAAAAATGTTCAGGATTGGAACGCACTGAGAGTTGGAAGTGTTGAAATGGCGCTGACACGCATTGTTTTACCGAGTCTAAAGAAAGAGCTAAAAGCAAATCTTATTGTAGAAGCTAAAGAATGTGTAATGAGAGCATGTGGTCGTAAAATGTACAATTGGATTAAAGTTGCTCCTTATACTTGTGAATTTCCAGAGGAAGAAGATGAGGAATGGGATACCAGTAAAGGACTTCGAGTAATGGGTTTAGCTTATGTTCCAGATTACTCTCAAGCCGCATTCGCTTGTCTAATTGCACCGGATGGGGAATGTACAGATTATTTGAGATTGCCACACATAATGAAACGAAAGAATAGTTACAGAGAGGACGAGAAAGCCATGAAAGAAACAGACTTGTTAGCAATTCGAAATTTTATAGCAACAAAAAAGCCACATGTTGTAGTTATAGGTGGTGAATCGAGAGAGGCTATGATGATTGCGGCTGATATTAAGGAATGTATCGCGAACCTAGTAGAAGAAGATCAATTCCC
The DNA here is from genome assembly GCA_014737385.1 of Bombus superbus. Classification (NCBI taxonomy): domain Eukaryota; kingdom Metazoa; phylum Arthropoda; class Insecta; order Hymenoptera; family Apidae; genus Bombus; species Bombus superbus. The sequence continues at coordinate 12,107,046 of JACXIK010000019.1, read as the reverse complement.
AAATATTAAGATAGAAATTTGCGATAATGAACTAGCTAAAATTTACTCGAACAGTAATAAAGGTATATCCGAATTTCGAGATTATCCGGAATTATTGCGACAGGCTATCTCATTGGGCAGAAGAATGCAGGATCCCTTGGTGGAATTTTCTCAATTATGCACTGCTGATGAAGAAATTTTATGCTTAAAGTATCACAACTTGCAAGATCAATTGCCAAAAGACGAACTTTTGGATAATTTATATTTAGAATTCGTGAATCGCGTAAACGAAGTTGGCGTTGATGTGAATAAAGCGGTACAACAAGCTTATTGCGGGAATTTAGTTCAATTTGTGTGTGGTTTAGGGCCAAGAAAAGGACAGGCATTGATCAAAATGTTGAAACAAACTAATCAAAGGTTGGAAAATAGAACGCAGCTTGTAACTTCTTGTCACATGGGACCTAAGGTTTTTATTAACTGTGCAGGTTTTATTAAGATAGATACAAATAGTTTAGGAGACAGCACCGAAGCGTATGTCGAAGTCCTTGATGGGTCTCGAGTACATCCCGAAACGTATGAATGGGCGAGAAAAATGGCAGTCGATGCTTTAGAATACGATGACGAAGATGCTAATCCAGCCGGAGCATTGGAAGAGATACTCGAATCTCCTGAAAGACTAAAAGATCTTGATTTGGACGCGTTCGCGGAAGAACTTGAAAGACAAGGTTTCGGCAATAAATGTGTCACTTTATACGATATCAGGGCAGAATTAAATTGCAGATATAAAGATTTACGTGTACCATATCAGTCACTGAGCGCGGAAAAGTTGTTCGATATTCTAACTAAAGAAACCCCGGAAACATTTTACGTAGGAAAATTAGTTTTGGCTACAGTAATAGGAATAAGCCATAGAAAACCGCAAGGTGATCAGTTGGATCAAGCCAATCCCGTAAGAAACGACGAAACTGGATTGTGGCAATGTCCATTCTGTTTGAAAAATGATTTTCCGGAATTATCTGAAGTATGGAATCATTTTGACGCCGGAGCTTGCCCCGGCAAAGCTACTGGCGTGAGATTAAGATTAGATAATGGAATATCTGGCTATATTCATATAAAAAATTTATCTGACAGACACGTTGCGAATCCTGAAGAGAGAGTAAGCATAGGACAAATAATACATTGTCGGATAATAAAGATTGAAGTGGAGCGATTCAGCGTCGAATGTACAAGTAAAAGTAGCGACCTCGCGGATAAAAATCACGAATGGAGGTACGTAAATGTATACGTGTGCACACACGCGCGCGCGCGCGCTCATTTGTTTTAAAGTATTATTTTCTGTGATTATTTTGATCTTATTTTTAGACCGCAAAGAGATCCGTTTTATGACACAGAAACAGAACAAAGAGATGCAAAAGTCGAAGAAGATGCCAAGAAAGCGAAGCAACGGCAAACATATGTGAAACGTGTAATCGTGCATCCTTCTTTTCACAACATCAGTTTTGCAGAAGCTGAAAAGTTAATGCAGACTATGAAGCAAGGGGAAGCAATAGTTAGACCGAGCAGTAAAGGTGCTGATCATTTAACTGTTACATGGAAAGTTACTGATGAGATTTACCAGCATATCGATGTTAGAGAGGAGGGAAAAGAAAATGCTTTTTCTCTCGGTCAAAGCTTATGGATTGGAAACGAAGAATTCGAGGATTTGGATGAAATTATTGCGAGACATGTTAATCCCATGGCTGCATATGCTTCGGAATTATTGGACTTTAAATATTATAAACCAGCAGTAGAAGGTATTAAGGATAAAGCGGAAGAGATATTGAAAGAACAAAAGAAGGAAAATCCTGGAGGAATTCCATATATAATATCTGCTGCAAAGGTTAGTAAGATTCGCTTTCAAATATGTTTCGGACGTGCAATAAGATTCGAACATTTCGTGTACATTTTTGCATCGTTTCAGAATTATCCTGGAAAGTTTCTACTATCTTATCTTCCGCGAACTCGATGTCGCCACGAATATGTAACAGTATCACCAGAAGGATTTAGGTTCAGAGGGCAAATGTTTGGTAGAGTGAGCGATCTATTCCGATGGTTCAAAGAACACTTCCGTGATCCGGTACCTGGACAATCTACTCCTAGTACTCCACGTGGGGCAATGACATCTAGAACACCTTATCATACAACGCCAGGAGCAGTGAGTGGTACGTATTTCAATTTTCACCGATTTTCACCAAAATTATTTTACATCGACATTATTGTGATTATATATATATATATATATATATATATATATATATATATTTATTATAGGAATGAATCAAGAAGCCATACAAAGAGTGGCGCAGAATCTTCCACATCATATGTTACATTCTTTATCGCAAGTGGCGAATCAAACTCCTCATCATTATCCACCACACACACCAGGAACCGCGAATGCTGCTGGTTATGGTGGAGTTCATACTTATCCTAATACTCCATACACACCTTCAGGACAAACACCTTTCATGACACCATATCAAACACCACATCATACTCCACATCATCATGGTCAACCAACTCCAAGATATGGGCAACAAACACCCAATCATCAGCAAGGTCCTTTCATTCATCCACCTCCACCTTCAGGGATAACTTCCACAGGACATCACAGATCAACACCATCACATAGACCTACGCCTCCAATATCAACACCAGGTGATCCTATGGATTGGAAAAAAGCAGCGGAAGCATGGGCACGGTTAAAAACCGGTCCACGTGTGTCGTAAGTATTTGTCTCTTCTTTTTGCATTTCTTTTGACTTTATATAATTTTTTTATGTGTTTCTTTTTCTTATTCACATCCCCCCCCCCTTTTCTTTAGTACTTCTACTCCAAGATACGAAGAATCCAGAAGAACTCCACGAAATTACGAAGAATCGGTTGGAAGAACAACACCGCGAAATAGAACTTCGAATCGGACACCTTCTTATAAATCTCCTCGAGGTACACCACACACTAATTCAAGTCCTCGAAGTATGTCTCTTAGTGGAGATGGTACTCCTTTATATGATGAAAGTTAACAGTAAAGCGCTTATACATAATATATCATACTTTCCGATTATATCATATCATGTGGTATAACAAGAAAGATATTGATAGAATTTGAAAAAGAATCGCGACCTATATCTCATTCAAAATGCTCTTAACGTTGAGCATTACAAGTACTGTATAAAATCATTTACCGAGCCCATTTATTAACTTTAACATTTTCTTTTACGTTCATATGTTTAAGTAAACAATAAAACATATATCTATATGTATGTCACATGTATGTACGTGTGCGTGCATACACACGATACATATAATATATGTATATATATTATATATGTATATATGTGTTATATTATTAAACTACATACTCGATTGTCTTTAAAAAGAAAAAAAAAATATATATATATATATATATATTGAGCGCGATGTAAAAAGTTAAATCTTGAATTTTTTTCTTATATTTTTATTTAGCATATAGAAGTTATATATTTTTATTTTAATTTTAATTTTATTGATGATGGATTATTGTACAGCTCTTATATTTTTAACTTAGAAATACAGCACGTTTCTTACATACTTTATACAATTGTTAAATTTCACCATTAAACAATAAACTCAATTTTATCTTGTAAGTTTACTTAATTTTTCTAGTAAGTAGTAGTACATATAATATCCTCTTTCAATTGAAACAAAGTAAACATCATATATCAGCAAACGAGCAATAAACATATATCTGTGTTTCTTTTATTTAAAAATGTAACAAAACACTTACACTATATTAGTCATAACTGTAAAACATGCATATAAATAAAATTTTCTCAACGTTGTATTGCTTTACACATGAGAGACTTGGTCATCTGATAATATGTCGTTTTTACCTGCAACATCTTGATAATACGTATATACTACATCACGATATTTCCCAGCTGATGGCTGATTTCTAAGACTGAATAAATACACGGTATCAATACTATTGAATGTAAGATCACAAAATTGATATTATAACTGTAAATATCTTACATTTGTTTAGGAGGGCTGCTAAGTGACGTATTCGCTTTGATATCTTTTTTCTCGTTTAATCTTTTTATTTTTGTCGATTTCGTTGTAACAAGGTTTATGCGAGATTCATGCTACGAAAATTTTACATAATTTTATAAAATGTCTTGATAAATATAAATATCATTAAAGAATCACTTACCAAATTTTCAACATTTATGGATCCTATATCGTTTCTACTCGTTATATTTCCGGAATTAGATGTCATTTTCTGATTCTACTAAAGTAAAGAAAAAGATGAGAAACCTATAGTAATAGAAAGACAAAGAAGTAAATAAGTGATATTACCTCATGTGCGGAAATATCTTTACCGTCACTGGAAACGCTTGATTCTGACGCTTCTTGCAATGTTTTTCTCTTACTTCTTGTTACAATCTTTGTAGGACTGTTGTGTCTGACTAATTTTGTATCATTCTTAGTGTTCTTAGTCACCAACTTCTCTGGTGAAATTGTAGCTACATTCTACGATAATAAATTTAGCACTTTCTTATAAAGCACAACACATTAATTAATTACAGTTGTTACCTGTGCCAATATGTCTAAATTGCTTTTTTTGTCGCTATCACTTCTGTTTTTCCTCCTTTTTATGTTGTTATTTGTAGCAGAAGACTTATAAGGAGAAGTTATTAAAGGGTTTTGAGAAGTACCAGGATTATATACTGGATTGTTGTCTTTTAGAACAATACGTTCTCCTGAAAACGGTAAAGGCTCAGAAATAATCATGTCATGTATGTATATGTATCATTTTTATAGATAAGAAAGAATAAATCTTTATTTCTTACCTCTCCAATAACTTAATGGGGGTATTATTCTTCTACCTTTTGAACTCACACCAACATTTATAATGTGTACCGAATCGGTAATATCAGCTTAGACACAAACAATTTCTCTATTTAGAATTTGAAATAGATACATACTCCCAATATCATTTATTACTTACTGTTAATTGCTATTATTATTTACTACGAGCTTACCATTTTCTAATGATTTCCATGTTTCACAAAACTGTTCTATATTGGTGGGGCAACCATAACGACACTGGTTCACCAACTCTTTAGGTACAACTACATGAAATAGAATAATATCATTAATATATAAAATACAACTACAAGTATTTTGATGTTATTAAATATTATGTTTAAGTTCTAACCATGTTTCGTATCATTTAGGTCACCAATTAATTGATAAAATTCATGATGAATTGTCTCGATCAATTTTTGTGATACTCGACGAAATATTATATCCGTTTTAAATTTTCTATGTATGATGTGGCCAACTTCACTATATAAATATAATGATATGTTTTATACCCAATTAATAATGCGTAATATACAATTTAATTACTTACTTTAATAATTTTCCCTCAAAAATTAAATGTAATCCTGATTTGGATAAAATGTTCGGTGTCCAAGCAGATAATAATTTCGGTTTACAATTATTTATAAAATTATTATCTCTAGAAACTTTTAAATTATCTTGCAATGACTTTTTCAAAACAATAGGATCTACATTACTTGATTGAACGTTACTGCATTCTTCAGAATATTGCGTACTATATGATAATAAATTTGATTTCGTTTTTGAAATAGCATTAGATTTCATAGGAGACTTTTCCTTTATCAGACTTCTATTTTTAACTTTTTCATTTAAATCTTTAATGACTTTATTTTCGTCCTGAATTATTTCTATATCAATAGGAACCGAGCTAATTACAACGGGCTTTGTCATTTCAGTCATGTTACTTTTTGGATGTAATAATAATTCTCCATATTGTTGACAGGATGAATGATTTTGATATTGATCATTCTTATGTCTATTTCCGTCTTCATTAGTAGCTTCTAAGTAAGAATTTGCTTGCGTCATTGTATTATTGCATTTTTTAGCTACAGTAACCTTAGGGTCATTATATGTTGTATTTTTATCGTGCAAATATTTGATAGGTTTATTAATAACCGTTGAATTTTGTTGTACAAAATGTTTCTGAATTTCTCCGTTTTCCGTAAAATCATTTAGTTTTCCCCATTGTTCTCTTTCCATGATATCAGATTTCTCATATTTATCAATATTATTTTGAATATTTGAACTTATATATTCCTTTACTTTTAAATGAGCTCTCTCGTCTTCTATAATACTGACACTAGAATCGTTAAAATTTGTAGTATTTATTTTTTCGGATCTTATTGTTTTTATATAGCTTTCATTATTGTTATCTGACATAATTGATGGTGTGTTTGAAATATGTTGTTCTTCTATAACATCATGTTTTTGATACATTCCTCTTTTTCGTGTTCTACGTTTACAAGGCTTCAGTAATATTTCTTTCTGTCGTATTATTCGATTTATTGGTATCTTCGGAACCCCTGCATAAATTTCATTTTCACTATCAGAAGTACTGATATCATTATTTTTACTCATTTCCGCAAAAGTCCTCTTTCTTTTTGATGAATTGTCATAATTTGCAGCTTTACTACTTATAGAACGTTGCAGTGAAATTGATTCAGATTCCACCCAATTTTGAGACTTGTCATTTATCCCATTATATCGTGTTTCCACTATATGTTTATCTCCTTTTACTTTTGAATTTTCAGTATTAGATCCATCATCTTTAACTGTCCCGTATGATACAACATAATTTAAGCAGTCAAATATCTCAATAATTTTACCCACACATTCTTGATCACAATTTCTATCTGTTAAGTTGTTTACAATAACATTTAATTTATCCTTCAAACTGCTTACTGTAGTTTTAGTGCAATTCAAATTTATATTTTCTTGTTGTTTATAATTTTCTTTATTATTAATATATTGATTTTTTAAAGATTGAATGCCGACTTCTCTGTAAGGCGAGTTCTTAATTGTGTCAGATAAACATGTTTGTGTGAATGAATCACTTTTTTGACAGCTATGTGATTTAAGATTTTGTTTTTCCTTTGTTTGCAAAATATTATATGTAGAGTCAAAATTAACTAGTGCTTCAGATGCATAGAATTCTTCAAAAGGCTTCAAATTTGATCTTTTATTCTTAGGGCTGTTTGAATTTACAAATGTGATATCTGTTATTTCACTTCTTAAATCATCATCACTGTCTGTAATGGGAGTAGGCCAACGAAAAGTTGCTCTATATCCTTGCTGTACAAATGTTCTCCAAATTTGATAAACATTTTCCCAATCATCAGGGAATCCACTATAAAATTTACCTCGAACATAATCTGGTAATTCTAAATACAAAAAAATAGTATACGATATACACAAAACATAAACATGTGCATACATACTTGAATAGTATAAGATATTTACCATACTCATCATCAACAATATTTCCTTGCAAGTGATACAAATGTTTAAAAACAGATATTACCTTAGTACTCGTTAATCTTCTTACAATAGGCTTACTCTGAGCAATTTTCCCACTAACATAATAAAATCGATAGTAAATAAATATTAAAATGCAAATAAAATAAAACTCTCAGTATATATTGTATATCTTACCACTCAATTTTTCCTTTAATAACCAACTGATTTTGTTCATTTAACATAACTTTCCATTTTGTAAACATTCTAACATTCTTATTTTCAAAATGATCACAACTAATTTTTAAGGGAATAAAACTGTCAGTATATCTTCCATTGCCACTAGAAAATCTGTGATTTTCTTTTATCTTAGGTGATTCAATATCAATATCAGAGGAATTACTTCTAATTCGTGGTAAAGATTTTGCAACAGGAGATGTTATGCTGTTTGATTTTCTTGGAATACAAAAATGACTATTAAACTTGGGTGGTGGCATCATAAAACAATCTTTTAAACGGTCATTTTCTTCTCGAAACTTCTTAACGCTGGATGTAGCAATCATTTTGTGATTTCTATTAATGCCATTTTTTTTCAACAGTATATTCCTCAAATTATTGCTTGAAGAAACAACTTCATTATCAATTTTGGAAACTTGTAAAGATGGAATATTAGTAGTAGAGTCAAATGGATCTGCATTAATGCTGGAAATACTAGGAGATGTAATTAATGGCCATGATACATCTTCGGTTCTGTTTTCGTTTCTAAGTGAAGCTAATTTTAAAGTTCGTTCTAATTTTTTGTATCTTTCTTCCATTTGAAAATCGGCAAAGTTTACCTATGCCAATACAAACAAATTTTAAATCTATAAAAAATGTAATTATCAATACAATACTTAGAATATACTTACTTCAGTCATGTGTGTTATTTAAAAATTTCAATTAGTTATTCACATATAGATACGTATATATTTAAAGTTTATTGTTTCTAATCAATTCTTTTTCTGTTCTTCAAAATTTTGTTATCTTACACTTTTATACCAATCTAAGATACACAAACACAATATAGTCACAATATAGTTCCTATATATTTATTAAGTATTTAGCATAAGGATCTTAATTGATGTTCATCTCAGATGTCTTAACATTGTAATGAACTAATAAATATCAAAAGATATAGATTAAAATGATACACCTACTGTTTAAGTTCTAAAACATCAAATCTACGTATTTCTAATTCTTTATTTTATTTTATTTTTTCTTTCTGTTATACCTAAACTAACCAACATTCGCGCGTAATTTCAAGATTTTCTACCAGTTCAAATATAATGCACAACGCACAACGCAACCGTTTTCACTTCTCAGTGGTTCTCAAATAGATTAATGATACATATAAATATAATTACAGTTAAATAACTATACTACGACCAACATTCAATTCATTTGCGTCTTTATACGTTATATAATATGAAAAATAAAAAAAATTTTTGATATTTTGTACTATATTTGTTTCAATAGTTAAAATATTATTAATGAGAATAACTAAATACATTTTTTTTTTAAATGAGTCATTTCAATTAATATAAAAAGGTTCAAAATTTAATAATAATTACATGTGTAAAAATAAATCTTTATATAGTTATGTTATTGTACCTTTTATTAGATTTTATTTTAAATTGTGCAGTCCTGCATAATTAAACAGTAACCATCGTCCATACAATTTACATCTCGATTAGCTTGGCTAACTATCCAATATGAAATCATAATCATAACAATTGCCATACCTGGTAGATCCTAATACGAAGAGCTAATGCGAGGCAATTTTAAGTTCCGTTGTCTTAAAGAATAATTTTCTATTATGACAACAGCTAATAACTGATTAATTTTTACATCTTTAGTATATATATAGATATCTTTGTATCTTTTAAAATATTTCTCTTATATGTTTTATGATATTAATCATTCTTATTAAAATTTGTTGAAAAATACAAAAAGGTTTTAAGTGAAAGAGAGAATAAATAAAACGAAAACTGACATTTAATCATTTTTTTACAATCTTACTAAATAAATAAACATTACAAAACAGTTTTCTTGTTTACATCGCTTAAATTTTATTAAACGTATTGTATATTAAATATTATGTTAAATTATTTAGAAAATATAATAAAAAATAATCACTGAATCATTCAACTATATGTTAAGTCTCAATTTTATATAAATAATATTATAAAAAAAAATTATATGTATACACAATATTGATATATCATACGTGTACATTAAGTTTAAGGCTTTATCATTCAAAGCTTGAGAACATAGCATCGCACAAGTATCGATTGTATCGTCATTATTGTTATTTATATTATTACTATTACTATTATTGTAACTATTATTATTCTTCATTTTCGTATTCTTTCTAATCATCATTGTGATCATATTTTCCGTCGGAGAGAAATATACTATCACTTTCCTCATTAAAAATGGTACAGTCATATATTTTTCTATTTATTTTGTAACAGCAGAAATAATCATAGGAGCTAATACCTTTGTATCCATTAAGCACGAATATTTTGCTTTAATATTAGTAATCTATAATGAGTAAAATTTGACTAGATTTTTACATTAAAGATTGCATAATTTTAATTTGATATTACGACTATCCTACTCCAAGCTGTATGCATATAACTAATACTATCTTATTAAAGCAGATATAAGAAAACGTAGATTGTTCTTTTATTAACAAATATACCGTTGTTAAAGTCTTTCGTAATTGTTCGTATATAGATAGAGAATAGAGGAGTCTGCTACATAACTAGTATATTAACAGACTATTTTTGTTTTATGATTTACCACCGGCAGAATTATCAGGTTCGCTAGATCCTTCTGCTGAATCTGGAAATTCTTTTTGATGACTTTTAGAACTCCTATCCTTGTAATCTCGTCGAGGATGGTGATGATGTTCACTATCTCTACGATCTTTTTGTGAAATGTTTCCTCTATATTTTCGATTGCTCTCATCACGATAATAATTACGATGACCACGAGATCGATAACATAAAGATCGATAACATAGAGATTCATACATCATCGTATCTAATTTTATACTGCCATTTTGGAGTTGCGGTAACATAGTCGAATCTATCTCCGTCTGATGGTCCAATTTATTGTGTCGATTTCTTCCGTTCCTGCAATATGGTATTATGAAAAAACTGTAAAATATATATGTGTACATATATACATTTTAAGTCCCAATAAGGATATACCTAAGTGACTTGTGATGCCAGTAGCTCTGTAATGGTGGAAATATGTGAGGATTTTGTTCTTGTATAGTGCTCGTAGGTGACCCGCGACTGTGATGACTGTTATTACTGTCACGGGATCGAGCTCCTTTATTACCATTCATATTTGGTGATGTTGCTTTTAATGTTGCAATCTGTTCTCTCTGTTCCTCATTTTGTTTACGTAATCGTTTTATCGCTGCTTCCGTGCCTTCAAAGCAAGCAATTAAATGTGCTTGAGTGGAATGAAGTCCTACCTGAATTCCTACATCTATCATTGACTTCTTATTTATCTTTTGTTCTTCTATTGAACTCAACTTTCTGCAATGGACAAAATTATTTTTATAGCTTATAATTAAGTACTTCCTATAATTATTGCAACTACTAACTTTTTCTGTTCTTCAATAATTTCAGAAAAATACTGATTTTCTGTTCTAAGTACTTGTAAAGATATTTTGGTATCTTGTAAATCTTTCTCCAAAAGTTCCACTTGTAATGGTGTAACATTCACACATACTGGGCTACCCTGTAAAAGAAAATTTGTAATCAAAGTTCTTGATATCACACATGAGCATGTACGCACACACATTTACATAAAACACATTAAGATTGTAAAGCATACCTTTGGTTTCACAAACCCACTTTCATTATCTTCAGGAGAAGAAGGACTGCTAGGTACATAAGTAGATCCTTTTGAGAATACTAATTGAAACTGTAAATCTACATATAATCATAGAGTATTAGAGATTTATTTATTCATGGAAAAATAAACATATTATTGATAAAGAATGTTATGATTTACTGCTTACCTCTATTTTTTTGACGTAATGACTCTACTTCTTGGTGTAAAGCCGCCAAAGTTGCTTGATGTTGTTCTTGTAAAAATTTCATATTTTGTTCCAATTGAGCTATTCTATCAATATTTATATTTTGATGTTTTATACTTTGATTCAACCCTTCATTCCTATCTGTTAATGTTACTATATCTCTCTCTGGTGGTGATTTCTTTCCCTAAAAGTAATATTTATTATTTAGATGAATATTTATATATTAAATAAAATATAAGTGATACTTACTTGAGGAAACGGTACAGTTGGTAATTTAACTAATACTGTAGATGCCATTTTGAAAAAATTTATGCTCACTTGATGTGTAAAGACATAAATATTTGCAAAGTCAATGACATAAAATTTTTTGCACACACACACAAACACAGAAATCGCAGAGATATAAATTACTTTATTATTTAGAAAAAGCTTTCCTTAGATGTATATCATGTTTTGAAAATCTGAAAAAATATTACACTATAATTTAAAACAATTCAAACAAAACATCATCTGATATAAAAAATAAAAGAAACATTGAAATATGAAATATACATATAACGAAATACACTGTTTAAAATGTTTAAATGACTATTAATTTGAAAGTTTAATATATTTTAAAACGCAAATACAACAATATCGTTTTGTTTTTTAACAGAAAAATAACATATCGTTTATCGTTACCATTAAGATCATTTCATAGTATTAAATTGTTATTCGGCGTATTTTAACATCATTGTAAAAATATAAGTAATACAAAATGATATACGACAAGTAGAGAAAATAAAAAGAAATGAAAATAAATTAAATCTGCAGAAGGAATGAAGGAATTATTTTCTTATACATTACCAAATCAGATTTAAATTTCCAGACGTTTTGCGTAATAAAAGACGAAAAATCGACAACATGCAAGTAATCGGGAGCCTGGTGGAGTGTGATTCTGCGCCTGAATTTCCTGACGTCACGTCGAATTAACTAAGGATTGGTTAACGGTTTAGCAACAATTTTGCGGTCACTTACAATAAACTGTTAAGAGAAATTTAGTCGTTTCTAAGAAATAATTGATTGAATATATTTAGATAAGAAGATTTCAAATTCTTGGGAGCACGTATAGAAATGTATTAATGATATCATAACAAAAGAATAATAAAGGTTGATTGTAATGCTGGTTACTTGAATAATTTGAAAAGCAAGCGCGCAAAGGTATAGATCGTCAGGTAGACTATTCAGATACGCAGGACAAAACTCGTTCACGACCACGACACTTGTATTTTCTATATCCTTGCGCGCATGAGTATTGATCCAATGATACTTAACAAATGGTAGCACGCCTTAACCGCACCCAAACTTTTATCAATACCATCTTGACTTATTTATTTATATTTGTATTCTATAAATCTTCACGGGCTAAAAATTTTTCCAATTAAAAGAAAATTACTTAATTTTTAATGCATAATTATATTAAGAATCATTTGTTAAAATATTTCTATTATAAGGTTTCCTGTAGTTTTCTGTACTTAGTTGATTCTAATTTCTAACAAAGCAAAAAAATTTTTGTATTGATATAATATCTTCTCATATGAGGTGTATTAATGTAATTGAACGTTGAGAAATTACAATCTAAATTATATTTCATTTTAAATATAAGTAAAAATTATTTATATCAACTAAAATAGGCACGTATTTATAAACGTGTGTTTTTAGTTTTTAGATATTTATGCATATATATGTGTATATGTACATACATACATACATATAATATATAACATTCAATAGGGGCCTAATTTCGATGTAAAAGAATACTCTGAAGTATTTTTGATATGTTATCAAAATATCGAGGTTAAGATGCTAATTTAACTCCTGTTCAAAAACCGAATAGAAGACAATTTTGTAACTTTCTTCTATATTACTATTCGAAACAAATAGGGTTACACCTATTTTCCCGGAGTTCACACATCCTTTGAGATATTTTTTTGCCATACTGTCGCGTAAACCAAAAAATTTGATTGTGGCTTCTGTAAAATTTTAATTCATCCTAGAAAAAATGTCTTTTATGGTAGAAAATAGACCAACCAATGAAATAAGTAATAAAGATAGAGAACATTTTCTTTCTTTAGAAGTAACTGAAGATTATAGCTTTAAGGTATTTGTATATGTAAACATATAAATATATATATATACACATATATAAACATGCTAGCATATTTAAATACATATAATAATTAAAGTGGCAAAAACCATTAATATAAAATAATGTCTTTTGTTATAGTATATACCTGAAAGTCATTTTAAACACATAGTAAGAAATGTACAGAGACACAGACGCAAAGAGGATGAAGAACGTATATGGGCTTCATTCGTTAAAGAACAGGAGTTAAATAGTTTGAGGTTTGACAAAAAAGATGTTGACTATTCTATACAAAATATGAAACATCTATTGCAAGAAAATATGCAAAATGTAGATAGAGAACTTAAAAGACTTGAAGAAGATGCCCTTCCTGAACGAAATAAAGGAATTCAAAATTCTAAATCCAATGTTAAGAATGAAGTGATTCATACAAAAGTAAGTGTTTTGAAGCTTTTATTTTGATCTATATTATATGTACTATAATGTATTAATTCACTATATTGTTCTAACTTATATCAAATTTTCATTAATTTATCTATGTTAGGTAAACAATATCAAGAACGATTATTCTAAGGAGAAAACGTTAACAAAGAATAGGGGTACATGTAAAACTAATGTTTCAGTTCCAACTTCTCGGGGCAGTAATATTTATATGTATAGTGAATCTGAAGGACAGAAAACAGTTTTTAAATCTAAAGCTAAAAAATCTTTGTCAGATTCTTCTATCACAGAGAAAAAATGTTATACAAACCAACTTCTTCGTGCAACCAACCATTTTGAGAATAATTCTGATACAGATTCAAGTAATAACAAAGATGATATTGTTTATATACAACCAGATCCATTTACAATACAGAAATTATTATCGATGCAAAAGAAAATTGCTGAACTACTAGATGAAATATCATTTAGATTATGCAGAATCCCTTTACCAGATGGTGATAGTGATTTGAAAAGAAGACAACAGCAAACATTAGAATTTTCTATAAGATTTTCAAGAAATTATCTGTATAATCTTAACAGACTTGTTACAAGCATTCAAAGACATATCAGAGCTATGTCTCCCAAATTAGGATTAAAACAATATAAAAATATTGTATTTCATCGAGATATGATAAAACAAAAGCTGGTTGCTGCTCATCAATTATTAATACAAGCTCTAACTGCTTATTATAAACATATTCCAAACTCTATTCTTGAAGGTCATTCTACAAAACTTCAAGATGTGTTACAGGTTGTCTACAATCTGATAAATATTTGTGATAAAGTTGAAATTTCTACTTATTATTTTTGTTCAGGAGATACTACAATTATACCGTTGGTAATGTTTGAATAGGAATTTTATTATTAATATTTATAAATTATAAAATTTATTAAAAATATATTCTTTTGCAGGGGAAGAATCTTCAAAATAAATGTGATGCTATTTTATCTAAATTAAAGTTAAATTTAGAAAGCAGATATGGATCCACAAGTCACAAGAATGTACAATCTGTAATCACTACTGCACCTATATTTTTATCTAACAAAGGACGTTGCAATCGAAAGAATCTATCTAATCGGTTTAGCATGTACAGCATGGATGTTAAAATGTCTAAGGGTAATTTAAAGAGAAGAAACGATATAAGAAGAAAAAGTATACAAAAATTATTTCAAGTTTTACGTTACTTGCTACATATTATTCTAGATATGTTATAACTTTAAGTATATATTTTGCAGGCTGTACTTATCAGAAAGAAAATGAGAATAATACTAAGGAAATCAGAAATTTATACACTCAGGATTATACATTACCAGAACTACTATATCCTAGTCCTATAACACGTACGACATCTTCGAGGGACGTTGTTCAGATTGATTCCATGAAGAATATAAACAATTCTAAAGAAGATGACATTCGAACTGTGATGGATGGATTAACGATAGATTCTGAAAATGTAAGACATATTAAAAATAACATATCTTAAGGAGGATTTAACAAAACATTGGGTTTTATAAAATAGGATAGTAATATAGAAATTCGAACTAAACGTAAACCTGAAACAAATAGTGGACAACAATCAGTCGCAATACATAAAAAGACATCTACAGAAATGCGGGAGGCGAAAAATATGAAAAGCAAAGGAGTAAATATTGAAGCAAACGATTTTACTAACGAGGAGGATGATTTAATTAAAAAAGTAACTACAATTCCCAAGGAGCATTTGGTTGCACTAGCTCCTGTAATAAATGACTTAGTGGCTCTTGTATCAAAAAAGGTAACACTCATAACACATTGCAGTTTATTGTACATATATATATATATAATGAAAACCAATATATTACTTAATATTCACTATTGTGAATTATATTATAGAAAAATGAATTGGAAATGCATCCTGTTTCGGAAACGTCTGTGGAAACATTAAGAGAATTTTTACAAAAATATCAGTCACCTAAAGATTGTGATACTAAAGATTCTTTAACAAAAACCAGTTATGAACAATCACATTGTAATCTTAATGGGTAAATAGAATACAGTAATAAAAATACATCTTTATTAAGCACAATAAAATTGAATATTTTATGAATTGCGACAGCTTATCTGAGATTAAAAGACACAATGAAAATGTACAATTAATTTGTATATCTTCTATGGGCAAAGTTCCTAAAATGACACAGTGTGATGCTTCGTGTCAAGTAGATTATGAGACAGCACTAAAAGTATGTGACATAATATACTACATCTAATTAGAGTAGATAGAAATTATATATGTTTTTATAATAAAATCTCTAGATTATTCATAATGAAAAGGTTACTGATTCCAATATCAAAAATGGAGTGCAGCTTGCTATTTCAGAAGAAACTGAATTACTATTTCTAAAATACAGATGTGAATATAAAAAATTGTGTCAATCAAGGCCAATGTATTCTAGCAACACACAGAATAAACCATGGGATATTGTGGCATGGTGAGTATACTATCCTATATATTTCTTACAAATTTTAAATAATAAAAATATTTTTAAACAGGATATCTGATAAATTGATAGAGGAATTAATAATTGAAATAACAGAGGAGTTACAAATGAATGATGTAATTAAAAAACTGTTTGAAATGGAATTTCAAGAATTGTAACAGCGCAACGTTCGTTTATATGGGATTAATATAGGAAATCAATTTACAAACCAAATAATTTTTCAATGTTTTTTTATTCAAAAGTACAACTTTTTAAATAAATTATTACTTTGTATACTAACGTGTAATTTATTTATTCTTCTATATTGATTCTATTTGTAAAAATAAAATTGGTATCAAAACATTTAAATAAAATTATTAATAAATTAGTAATGACAATAACATTAATGATAAAGTTAAATGTAATTAAAGGAATTAATCAAATATCTTTTTTGTAACTGAAAAATTGCAGCTGTGATTATTTGGGTGTGTTTGTACATATGTATGTTAAAATATTAGAAAAAATTTTATCGAATGATTTTCCCTTAGTAGTAATACGCAACGCTAACACTGGGAGGTTAGGACGATTCGTAGTTCTAATAATCAGTAATCTAATAATTAATAGTTTAACGAACGTCAGAAAAATTGTTATTTTAAGATAAAATTGTAAAATGAGACAAACGATTTTAAAATTATACAAAGATTTATTGCGCTATGGTGACAATTTGAAATATACAGACAAAGAATATTTTCGATATAGAATTCGTGAAAATTTTAAACAAAATAAGTATTTAAATGATCAAATAGAAATTAACTTTCAATTGCAAGTGAGTAATCATAAAATATGATGTATTTTTTTATAAATTTCCAATTGCAAATGCGCTTAAATAAAGTAAAACAATATACGTTACTTAACGTAAAGGTTATTTTTTTCAGAAAGGACAAAAACTTCTACAAAATCAGCGAGTATTGTAAATCTATAGTTCGTTACAGTGAAATTAGACAAACATAATTATATATTGTTTACAGCAATGCTGAAACTGTTAAATAGAACATATATTAATCAATCTTATGATACTTGTATATTGCCATTGGTTGTTCAAAATATGTACGGATTTTTATGTTGTCAAGTCAGTAACAGTTGGGGTAATCTATTAAATAGTCAGAAACAAATTCGATATAAATCATACAATCGCTTCTTGGATTATTCAAAAGTACCAGAGCTAGAAGAAGATGATTTACAAGAACAATATGTTAGAGGATCTGGACCCGGCGGTCAAGCAACTAACAAGACGAATAATGCAGTAATTTTAAAACACAAACCTACAGGATTAGTTATAAAATGTCATGAAACTAGAAGTTTACAACAAAATAGAAAAATTGCTAGAGAGATACTGTTAAAAAAATTAGATAATTTAGTGAATGGCCAGGATTCTCTGGAAAGTCAAAAGGAACGATTAATGAAAAGAGATTCCATTAAGAAGAGACAAAAGAAGAAGAAACTCGCAGATTTGAAGAATGCGTTTATGGAACGCGAGAACTTAAAATAATCGATAATATATTATTTAAACAATTTTTTGCTCTAGATATTATGTAATATCTTGTCTAATAAAATTTAAGTCAAACACAATACTATTTTTGTATATTACACAATAACGAAGTATAATATAAAACAAGATAGGTTAGGAGTATGTAGAATCTCGTTGTCATTTTTAATGGAAAATTCATATCTTTAATAGTCATCTCTTTTTTGAAGTCGCGAAAGGCTTACATTATTTATCTTTGAAATAAAATATTTAGACGTACTCTCGCAAAGGAATTCAAAATATGTATATATATATATACACACATCATATATATATACATACATATATATTGAATTATATCTTACACTCAATGATGCGTTTTGTGACAGAACATTATTGTTTGCTATAATGAAGCTTGTTTACAGCACTGCGCATTCTAAAGCCTGCTTTTACAAATAAAAATAACTTCTTTTACATGTACACATCTTTTGTACGTATACCGAAATAAGAAAATAAAAGAAAGTACTTTCTTTAAACGCAGATGTATATATACATACGCCAACTTTCTGATTCAAGAACGCAAAGACTGCACCAAAATATCAATGTACAAGGTTCTTAATAGAACTTCAGAAATCGGAAAAGGACATGGAGGAAAATATTAATAAAACCCTATCGATGGTGCGCCAATAGTGTTAAATACTATTCTACATACACAAATATTTTATACATAATTTACATGTTGGTAAAATATATAGATTAAATTTTAACAGCGAGATCGTATAAAGAAAAAATCTCGATTTTAAAATTTAAGCTATAACGAAAGTCGTATTGAGGATTTCAGCTACTTTTTAACCACCTTCCGAATTGACCACGGTTGGTCTTTAAACGTTTTTTCGGCGGCTGAGTATTCGATCTCGGAGAACTGGAACTTCTTAACCGTCTGTTGCTTGCAATCGTTACCGAGAGAATACTGTGGTCCATTTCAACTTGATCGTCGATCTTCATCATTCTAACAACTGGTTGAAACTCAATACTCGAACGTCTTTGTTCAAGTTCTGAAGTAGTTATAATCGTAGGGCTGACACGTCCCGATAATGCACAATCGACTTCAGAATCTTGTGTTTCCGATGACATGGTATCGGTTCGTCGTTTTGTACCTCTTATAGTTTGTTGCTTTTTACATGTAATACTTAAATAGGAATCCTTTTTACAATTCTCATCTTCGAACACTGTATCTGAAGATATGTCAGTTTTTTTCACCCGTTTCTTCGCGCAAAGACGTTTCCGCGAAGTTACTCTGTTCCTTTTATATACATTACTATGGTGGAGGTGATGATGATGATGATGGTGGTGGCGATGATGCTGTTCAATTTCAGAGTCAGAGTTTTCAGAATGAGTTTTCTGTTGCCTCTTTCTCGGTAATCCATTAGTATTATGATGTTTCCTGGAAACAATTTTGGTCTCGGCGTCTTTTCTACACAATATCTCATGATTTTCGAGTTCTACACGAGATTCGCAAGTTTCAGAAGATGTGTTGTCATGTTGCCGTTTCTTGATGGTTGTGTTCGAGATAAAGCGACGTTCGGATATAGAATGCACATCTTTCCGAAACACATTCTCGTGATTTTCATCGTTTCCGTGATCATTTTCTGACATTTCTTCGATCTTCGACAAGTTTTTCCTGAATCCATAGTCTTTGTTTAATATGAAATTCCTGTCAGTCTCGTTGCATATATCAGATGTAAGTGAACCTGTGCAGGATTCAGCATTTGTTGTATGTAACATGGAATTATCAGGAACCGCTATACTTACATCTTTCTTCTCGTTTTCGTCGTGACGCGTATTAGAAGAAATATTCGAGGTATACATTTCGAATAAACGTCCGTCGTCCTTCCTCTGGCCGAAGCCTAATGATTGTTCATCTTGTGTGATCGAACTCGTAACGGATGTAGCTATTTTAATATTACCTTCGTCCGTCAATCTATTAGACATATTCGTGACCTGCACATTACAATCCTTCTCGCTCTGTCCCATATTTTTCTCTATTAGGTTTTCCCTGTCACAGCTTATATCTGCTAGAGGTTTGCTTTGAAGTCTTCTCTTCATTTTAATTCCAGGCCAACCAGTTCTATTTTTCCTCTTTTTCCTTCGTTTCAAAGGTGACTCAACACTACCCTCACCGCACTCGGAACTTGCGCATGATGAATTTTCTAAACAGTTTACGACATCATGACAACTGTCCAATAATTCAAGCAAGTTTGGAGGTGGTCCTCTTGGGATATTTGGTTCATAAAAATTCAATTCCATTTGTGTTGTATCTGGCTCGAACAATTCAATCAACTCGAAACTATCGTTTGCATTATTAAGCATCTCATCGATACTTTTTACCATTTCTTTTAGATCTTCATCCACATCAGATTTCAACTCAGTTTTCTGATCAGGTCTGGGAGTGTTTGCATGTGACCTGATGGATTGGCATTCATCTATCGTGTACAAATTCGAAGATTGTTGTTGTTGTTGTTGTTGTTCCCTTTTTCTTATAATTGTTGACATAATAGCTAATGTGGAAGCATGACAACGAGGGCTCTTCCTAGGAGATCGTCCAATACAACCCATGCTCCGTCCACGACCTTTTCTTTTATTTTCTGCTCTATTTTGGTTTTTTATCAAAATTTCATGAAAATTTTCAATTTCATATGGTAAAAGAAATGGTTTTTGTGAGTCCCCTTCGCTAAAATAGTGCCAAAATTCTGCTCCTTCATCTTGCCGTTGATACGTTTGATACCATGGTTCAGACTTTGGTACGGCTTCAAAAGAAAATTGCATTTTTTCAACCTCTGGTGAAGGTTTGGACGGATACACCTTTGCTATTTCTATACCTTTCTCGACAATATCGTCTTCTATTTTTTCCTGATTTTCAATTGTCGATAATTCTTTAATACCAGTTAGAGGTGCCTGATACCTTAATCTGCTTCCAGGAGTTTCGAATTTGTAATAATCAACGTTATCTTTGATCAGCGCTTCTGCTTGTGTCCGTCTTTTTTTTCTAGCTCGTCCCAAACTTAAAGAGTCTTGAGAATCGTCTTCGATAGTTTCCGATTTTACAGGTGAACTAGAAGTTAAGAATGAGCTAGGACAGATGGAATTGCCGCTATCGTTGCACTCACTTTCAGTATCCCTTGGTAATACGCTACTCTGTTCGTCATCGCTTATTTCACTCGAATCATCTCGTTTAAGTTCCCTAAACATAAAAGACTCCGCTTCATCGCTTAATAATGATAGTTCCGACTTTCTTACACGTTTAAATCGTACAACTACTGGTTTTTCACTAGATGGCACTTCCTTCTTTTCTTCACTATCCCCATCCTTTTGAACTGTACATTGGGAATTATTGTTTGACAATACACTGGATCTTAACTTACTTCCTAACACTTCCACTTTATAATATGCACGATTATCTTCAATTAAACGTTCTTCAACGGACAACCTATGCCGCCCTCTGACACTCCGACTACCTCTTCTATTTGACTTGCAACATTTTGATTTCTCTTCTTTTGCTGCTTCATTCTTTTCTGTATTATTCAATGTTCTATTGATTTTTTGTTCATCCCTTATAGCATGACCATTACAGATAGTGTCTGTATTGATATCACTGTACTCTGATAACCTTTTTGCACTTGATGGAGTATTTTCTAACTGTAATTTGCAAGTCAATTCTTTTAAAGTTTCGTTTCCAGACGACACTTTACAAGGTTTAATACAACTGTTATCCTTTGTACTTAAAAGATTTTCATTACAACCATTTTTTATATTTCCATTAATTTGATCATGATTTTTACTCTTTATAAGAGTTTGTTCTTGTTTGATGCGTTCAGTATCATTTTCAATACTATTTTGTTCATTATTACAATTTATTGTCCTTTGTATGTCCTGATTGTTAGCATCTTTAAGTTTGTTATACGTTTCACAATTTTTCTCATTACAACATTTTTCTTCTAATTCTGCCGAGTATGTTTTAATTTTGTATTCATTTTGCTTAGATTCTTTTAATTCATCTTCTTCTATATATTTGTCTTCTGGTTCATCTTCTTCGATCCAAATTGTTCCTTTCGCTCGCTTTTTGATAGTAAAACCTTCGAATTCATCATAAAACTTCTCTGTTTTATCGGCTTCATGCCAGGGACTGCCTTTTGATCTTAACAAATGGCCGCTTTCATGTCTTGTACGTGTACGTAAATTATGAGAAGAATTTAATCTTAAACTGAGATTCCGACGTGCACCATTACGTTGTACCATCTTTATGTCTCCAACGTCAAAATCCTCTAAACTTTTTGCATTTCTATTAACCTTCCCTTCTGGCAATACTGTGTCATGAAGACTACGATCTCCATTGGAAAACAAATTGCAATCTTTTCTACAAAAGAGCAAAAAAATATATTAATCAATGCTTTAACATTTATTGTTTAAGAAGGGATTTAATTATTAATATACTTTACGTACTCTACATTTTTTCCTCTGTTTAGTTTTAAAAACGCTTCTACATTTGCTCCTGCATTGATCAATTTATCCAAAGACAAGAAATTATCATCATTTCGAACAAAGCTAAGATGCTGATCGCTTTGCACATGTTTGGCCAGATCTCTATATCTAATACGGCAAATTTCACAATAACCGGAAGCTAATTGTTCTGTTCTTCGAGTGCGGACAGTTGTTCGTGGTCGCCGAGTCATTTCTTTTTTCTGTTCACATTCAATATAATGTTTCGCGTTTAACGATCAAACTTTATACAACATAAATACGTATATCAAACATTACCTCCTCTTGGTTGGTAGCCTGAATACCTCCCCTGTTTTCTTTTACTTCTTTCCCTATTTTTTCCAGTTTTTCTCGTCTTTTCGTATTGAAAGGACAAGAGCCTGGATCACCGTGAAAATTCAATGTTGGCCACACAGGCAGTTCAACAAATACAGGTCTAGTATTCCTATGTTAATATGTCAATACGTCATTTTACATTAGAATAATTTGTCATACAGTTAGAGAGATCTTATATTAAACAACATACCTCTGAAAGGATTCAAATTTCAGATAAGGACCCTTGAGGTGTCTGACCTTTATATTTTTAGTTGAACTCTGTTGATGTGAGTGTCTTAATTGTTTCAAATGATTTGTGTCTTTAACAGATGAGTAGATTTTGTCAAGCCACGACTGAAGTTTGTCAATTGCCCAAATAGGAATTCCCCAATTTTGAGCGTTATAGAGTGGATCCACGGAACACTGTTGTGGCTGTATCAGAGCACGCTCCAACATTGCCTCCACCCGCGATTTCTATAAAATAATACATAAATTACAAAGCATGAAATTCAGTTGTATAAAAAGTAGAGACAAAATTTTACTTTGACAGGGTACTCACAGATCTTTGGGTAGTTTGACCCCGTAGATTGGTTGTATTAGACAAGGGGCATTCAGGACTAAAAAATGACGTTGGAGGAGTTGGCATGGGGGTTGGAGTTTCTAAACTCCTCAGCGAGGGAGGTCCCCCGCTGCCTCCACTGGCACAACCCCATTTATGTTTTTCAAAATTTATGTAACCAGTCTTGTCTACTCTGTCACTAATCACCAGGTCTACACTCCGTATTAAAAATAATTCTATTACCTAGAAAATTATAAATGAAACTTAAATAAGATTGCTAAAACTATAGATTAATTACGATGAATAATGTAAAAGTAAACAAACCAAAATACAAAACAAATTGAGAAAGGTAGCGAGACCAAAAGCGAAAAAGGTGAAATAAGGAGAAGAAAATAGCAAGAACAAAGAAGAAAAGTTTGCCGGCTTTATAGTGATTGAACTCACGAGAAAAAAATTGGAAGTTGCATCAAAAGGATACGTAATGTGTGGATGCCCGGTGATAAGTGACCCGTTGACGGATGCACAAATACACACGTTTACATCGCGGTATGCTGACGTCAAACAATTTCGTGTTCTTCTCAAGCGCAACTAAGCGCACTACTATCAATCGAATTCGCAGAAGTGCGAGCCATGCGTATGTAGTTGGAAATCCTCATGTAGTTAACAATGGTTGCCGCATTGTTACACACCGTTCTAATAATATGTTACGAATCGCACAATCAAGACAATAACGAAGCACGTGGGATCAAATGAAGGAAATAATTTAAGGAATTTTTATTGGGAAATCAATTTAAAAGAACTTCTTGAAAGAAATTCATGGTAATGAAAATAATCAGTGAGTTTATGTTGAATTACTGTCAAGCGGTCTTGAAACGCATGAAACCTTCACACAAAACAACTTCCTCGAACCACACTGTTTATCGGTTTATGAATTCGCAAATATATCGAACTTTGCGTTGTAAAGTATTTAAAATGCGATTCACGATACAGGGTTTGAAGGGAGAAGTTTGTCGAGATATATCTCAAGCGGTGAAATGAAAGGAAGGATGCAAAGGAAAAGAGCGCTGGGACGCGCGACAAGATCGTTACTCGCGGGGGAGAACTGTCACGCACAAAATGGCCATTCGCCGTTAACAGCTTGGCAGACGAGCCTGGAGGCGGCGCTTTGCATTCTTGCTCGCTCTCCGCCGATGAATACTCTGACTAAATGAATACGGTAGCTTCGCTGAATACTTGAAAATCCTTTTTCCCTGTATTTTCGCGTCCATATTTTTTGTTTTTTCAAACCACAACACAACAGTTGAAAGCGACGAATCTGCCCCACTTCGCTCCTACTTCTCAGCTTTTCCTAAAGATGGCGTGACACGACCCGGTTTTTTAACGGTTGTTTGTCAACAGAAATATTTTACGGCAATCCTTCTGAACCACATTCAAATTGTTCAAAATACAGTTTGCTTTTTGATATATAGGTGATTTCTAATTATTGTACAAAGGAAAACAAAGTCTGTCACTGAGTAGATAGTTAACAGTTAGATGTGTTTCCAAATTCTTTCTTATTATTTCAACCTTTTAACTTCAATTAAAAATTTAAAATAAACTTTAATATCGAAACAATTTCAAGTTTATTAATATCATGAGAGAAATTAATTTTTCTGGAAATGACAAATCATATCTTTGCAAAGTTAATATTGATAGGCTAAGTCATAATAGAAAACGATGGAAAACACAAGAGAAGATAAATGTCACAAACACGAGCTAGAAACTAAATAAATGTGAGAGGCATAGTGGGGATATATGTATGTCACGAAAGAGTTACTACAAATACACTATGAGAAACTATGCAATGAAGTAACAACACAAAAAAGATAGGAGGTAAAAAGTGAAGGTTTCATACATGCCACCTACATATAACTAAACACTTACTCCTCCCAAATCTTTAATCTTGGCTTCTATTTTAGCTGTAGTAGCATGATTCTTGATATCCAAGTAAAACGACTTTCCTTCCAATGATTTCAGTTCCTTCTTTGTACGAACATCTGAAATGTCACAGAAATGTCGTAAGAATTTTTTATCTTTTTTTCTATACCTGTGATAAAATACAATTTTTAAGTGTTATAAAATGTACAGTTTTGAACATATTTAAGTTTGTATCAGTTTTACAAAAATATTAAGATAATACATTATGTAAAAGAAAAGAATATGCTGATTAAAAATGAAATATCACATGTTCTTTTTATTAATAGACATATATATATTACGCGCGATGTGAAAATATCATTCTATACGTATATTATGTTAATATAATAGAAGAAATAATTTTTTATGCAAATGCACGTTTTATTACGTATGTATATACATCGAAAGGAAATTGTTCATAGAAGTTCAATAATCTCAATTATCAATTGTTTCGACATAAATATAAATGTGTATATATGTTGGACATACGTGAGTGTTTGTTTAATTTATTTTCTCTTGATGGCTGCTTGTGCTCCTGATGTTGAATTTTGGATGGCGATACCATATCCTATGCTATGCACCGCACAGACAATAACGATATTTTCCTTTTACTGTACCTTTGTATTTTTACAACACTTTCCATTCTCAAAAACGTACCACGTATTCCCACAAATATTTCTTTGCATACCTATCAATTATATCCATTTATTTAGAAAAACGTAACCTATCAACTACAAATTACACCACAATTTTCATTTCCGACAAGCAAATCCAATTCTTCCGAACCGTTCTGAACGTTTTCATGAACTGAAGTTGTGCACTCTAGATGATTATTTGAAAAATATACCGAACCATGATCATATAAACGTGTAAGAATAGCCACTATAATAAAAGTCCCTGAATTTACATAACCCGATATTTTTCATATTGAACGTTTTACAAAAATTAAATAAATTTCATTGTAATAATTAAAATATGATTGTTAAATGATTTTAATAACAAAGATTTTTATATCAAAATAAAACTTTCAATTTTTCTTTCTTTTAACTTTCTACCTATGGAAATTATCTTAAAATTATTTAGATCGTTTTGTAAATTATGTAATGCGTTATTATATCTTTAGATACAACCATTTGATTTTTATTCTTATGTACAGAAATTAATAACTTCAATGTATAGGATTTTGAATCAATATTAATTTGTTTTAGACTAGATCTTTATTTGTATTAAATCCGAACAGCTCTCTCTTTCACAGATATTTTCACTCGGCATTGAAGGCCAAAATTCAGATCATGATACTTACTCACATATTTATTTTCTTTGTTCATTGTCTCCCATTCATGTTTAATGATTTTCACCTTGCAAACATAAACAAATTTTGATGATCATGATAAATGATTGAATTACAAATGTTGTACAGCTTTTTAAATTTAAGATATTCAAATTATTATTACTTTTATTAATTATAATTTGTTTTCTTTCCTTAATGGACAGTGAATAGGTAATGGATTTTATTTTAAATTCTTTATAAATTTCATAAAACACCGTGAAATTGCAATGATTCAAATAAATTATATATGATAGTAGAATAGGCTTTTGTAAAATATAGACAACAATATTTTACTTTAAATATTATCATAGTATTTATACACCTATACTGTTCTATTTTTACATTTCTAAAATGAAATAATAATAAAATTTGTAATAGATTTCGATATTTTTAATTATATATTACAATAAAGAGTCGAATAAAGATAGTTGAGAAACACTGAGGATTGTGGTGGAGGTAGGAGAAGCACATTGAAACACATTTGTCAGTGATCGTGAAAGCGATTGTTGGCCGGGTGGATTGTTGTGATGGTCTGTTTGATTAAACGCGAACAATGTCCAATCTTTTACGAAGTTTGGTTTTCGGAGTATTTCTTAGCCTCGCGAACGCCAGCATGCCTCATCCATGGTATGAAACTTTACCCGCGGTGGCCTTAGATTACAAAGTTCATATTGATGCCGGAAAAGAAGATTGTTACTTTCAATATGTTAATGCTGGTGCTACTTTCTACGTAAATTTCCAGGTATACAGTTGATTTTCACACGGTTATTTCATAGAAGTTATTTTTTTTATTCAGTTATTCAAATTGAGGATCAGTATAATATCAAATAATCAAATATAATATCAACGAATATTTTTCGTACAAGTTTAAATATGTATAGTCTGATGATTTATCTGAATACATTTAACCATATGGTTCTATTCCTTAAGCATGAATTCCTACAGATTTTTAAATATTAAAAAAAAAAAAAAGAGAAAATAAGAAAATTTTGAAGAATATTTGTAAATGCAGGTGGTACGTGGTGGAGATAGAAAAGCTGGTTTCGCAGTACGAAACCCAGAAGGAGTAATAGTTCATCCTTATCAGTGGCTTCCTAACTCGGATTATCAGGATACTGTAAAAAATGCTGGCTATTATAGTATTTGTATAGATAATCAGTTTTCCAGATTTGCTTCAAAATTAGTTAATTTATATATTACAGTAATCAGGTAATAAATACTTATATGTATGTACATTTTAAAATGTATAATGTTACAAAGTGTATCTTTTAATTATAGTCCATAATTTATTTATTTATTTGATACAGATACGATGAATGGGACAAATATTCAATGGAACTAGAGGAATTAAACCTTTCTGTGGAGAACTTTACAGTAAGTATTTATTATTTTCATTTTAAAGCAACAATTTGTTTATAATGTGTTTCTGTTTCCTAGTCTGCAATAATCAATGTGGAGAAAAACATTAATGAAATGCTTCAAACTCAACATTTGAGCAGAAGTAGAGAAGCTCGAGATTTAAATTTATTATTGGATAATAATTCTTATGTTCAAACATGGTCTATTGCCCAAATAATTGTCATAATGGTAACAACAACGATACAGGTATATTTTGTAAGAAAATTATTTGAAGTGAAACCATCTAGATATTCTAGAGCAGGTATATAAACATTGACACATTGTATCATCGTGAATGTGAACGCGATTAACGAACAAATTTTCTGCGTTTATCGCGAGGAGGATAATGACGAATATACTGGATTGTTTATTTAGAATGTTATAGAAGATGATCTATTTTGCTTAAGTTAAAGTTTGCTATACCGTCGAGATACTATATTCTTTGTTTCTCAGAAAGAGCTGGAAAGCATGCTTTGTAAGACTGTATGTATCATGTCCCATTTTTGCATAAACAAAACATTCCACTGATTGTTATAAATTATCCAAATATTAATTTCATTTGTTTTTACTCTCAGACTTTTAACTAAAATATATGAAGTACGGTTATAGATTGATGAGATTATTAGGGAACATTTATAATAGTATATTTATATTAAGACAATAAATAATAAGATACTTTTATTATAAACATGTTCTCAGTTTTGACTAATCCTTACATTTATTGTTATTTATGTGAGAACGATGGGGATTAGATTACTGTAGAATATCGTAAAATCTGATTTATTAAAAATTGCATAAATTAATAATCGATAGTTGAATCATCGTTCGTTTAATGAGTGGTTGATTGTTGTTTTGCTCTTCGTTGTAATGCGTTTCCGCTTAGTGTAAGAAAACGATGTCTCTGTTTAAGGTTTTTTGCACGAACATGTTCCGAAGCTACTTCTTTTGTATAATTTCCAGGAAACCAGCCCTGTTCACCATTTAACAATTTTCCTCCTTGATACCACCCATCTGACATCTTCCTAAACACGTTTATAATATCACCTAAAAGCAACTTTTTGCGTTAATTGAAACGCAGGATCGGTCAAAGTAGGTTAAGTAATCTTTTCATAAAAAATATTATATACCTGGATGCAATGACAATTCGTCCGGTTGATTTGGAGAGTAATAATATAAAGCTACTACTTGAGGACAATCCCACACTTCGTAAAGAGTTTCTTCTGGCAATCCGCGTTTCGAGGATGAAACTGCTTCCAGCCATCTTTGTCTTTCCGTGTCGCTTTCACACGTTAATACATACTCGATCTGATGTCCGGAATAATTTTCTAAGAGCGTCAACAGCATCGCATTGCGTCCAGCAAATGGCGAGTCTTCAGGAACTGGTTCTAAAGCGATTAAACTTCTCTTACAAGTATCTATAACGGTGTACACTTCGTCGTGAGTACTGTGACATAGAGAAGAAAAACGAACGTTATACGAAACAATTTTCTATTTCACAGCAAAGTAGGAAAATGCTATTATAACGAAAGGCCATACTTGGATTTCTGCTTTGCGACTAGAAGAAGATCCGTGAGCAATAATAAATAAAGAGGCGTTTTGTTAAATCTTTTGCCAAACGTAAGTTTGTATTCCGTATCGGCTTTTGTCGATAGTTGTACGGTTGGTCCACTTTTAACCAAATGTTTCCCTTTTAATACAATTGGTTTAATTTTTGCGGAATATTCTAACTTTCTGTTAAAATAAAATTTCTCGTTTGATATATATACATATCTATGTAAATAAATAAGGAAGATTGCGATAAATCTTTCTTCAACTATATTAAGCCGCGAACGTTACCGTATTAAATTTTCCATTTCGATTTCCTTCGCTGCGGTACTGGCGCCTTCGTTACATTCGGCAACGACGTAACTTAAACTCGACAAAACTCTTTCCCAATGTGATCTGTCCTCACATTCTACTGGTAGTTTAGAAAGAACCGCATCGGCCAATAAAGGAAGCCTGGATTCACATACTTTTTAATAATTTACATGCTTTTGTCACGTTCATTCATTATTCGACATGTGTGAAATTGTAACATTTAAACAGAATTTATTTTACCTCGTTATTCGTTGCATTGGTAACATTAAAAATGAGTGCAACGACAAACTTTGACAAGTCGAACGAGCTTCTATTTGCGATACGGTTTCTATAAATTTTGAACCTTTTCGTGTTCTGGAAAAATTAATCCACCGATATAACTTTATTACTATCCGAGAGAATTATTTTCTACTTACCTTAAATCTTTAAGAGTCGTGTCTATGCTAACTTGATTAGAACAATACGCTACGTAAATATCTAAACATTTGTCGGTATATTTAAGCAACACTTCTGGCAAACCGTGCAACATGGGATCGTGTCTCCATACAGTTTCTAGTTCGGCTAAAAACTGTTCCGATGCTTGCAATACGCTAGGAATACCGCCGAACAGTTTATCTTTCTCGAGCGGAGTTAAAATTTCATCGAGTGAGGATTCGTTGAGAAATTCGTTTTTTAGGACACGAAGAGAATTCAAATAGGACGCTTCCGAAGTGAGAATCTCGAATTTCGCTTCTTGAACCTTCTTCTCCTCCGTACTTAGTCGTTCTAGCAAAGAGTAACACGTGATCTTGGATAGACTTTGGATAAAATATGAAAATTCAAAACAGCAACGATATAACGTGTCGCTTACGTAAAAGACCATTATTTATGACTTGTGGTGTTTGGCACCACAACGTTCTATGTCCCGGTTTTGCCAAATCCGTAGTAGATCGCGATGGGATCATACCCTCGACCTGATAATCCATAATAAATAAACGATTAGACTATATCGGAAGCATTTGAATATTTCGAATAGTCTGTAATATAATACATTACCTCCTCGTAATCATCCGAGCTGAAGTCAGACGCGATCCTAGCAGCAGCTGCTGCATAAAATTGATAGAGTGGTTCTTGATCGACGAGTACGCTGTAATGGTCTAGAGGAATTACGCGAGAAATTAGGAAAATCGAAAGAGAGAAAGAGAGAGAGAGAGAGAGAAGTTTCAAACACTGACTCACCCATCTCGCCATTGGTATTGCTATACATTGGTTCCTCGTTTGAATTTTTGGACGTTGAGAGATCGTTGTCGCCATTCACGGAATCGATGTAACCATTTAAGTAAAAGGTTGAAAAAGGTCCGGTAACGGTTCTTTTAAAATGTCTGGCAAAACTAAAATATCTTCCACCGTCTAAATTCGAATGATCGTTGGAGAAATCCTTATTTTCATCGCAAGAATGAGCGTCGTCAACCGTGGTTCTCTTTCGTATGCGGCCCAGACTTCCTTTGGTAATACTCCAAGTCCTTCGAAGCATCTTTATTCTTTTACCAAGAGTTCGAGTCAGACTAACTTCGCGCGGTGGTGGAGGATTCGGTCTTGTGGGTGCTTCCAAATACGCGATCACTAATCGATCGGAATCTATCGGAATCTTTTGCTCTGTTTCGGTACTTTCGTATTCTCGCTTCCTCGTCGTCTCATCGATTGTCGTCTCTGCTTCCGAATCTGTGCAGAAGTCATCCGGCTGGAAGGAATGGAGACTCTCGTACGTGCTGTCATCGGATGTATCGTCTGTAAAACGTTAATGACTAAGTCGACGAAAAACGACACCGACACGCGCTATGTTCCAATCTCTATCTCCCAAACTAGTAGGAATGTGGTTTTTTGTTTCAATACGATTTCAAGGTAAATCATAGAATTTATTAGATCTCTTTTCTAGGATTGATTTTGGGATACATAGAAATTCTTTCGTTCCCGTAAGACAGACGGACAAACAATCGATCAAAATTCGTCGTTGTTTAACGATATATGGAAATTTTAATCAGCGCAATTTCCTAAAATCTTGCAAGGACCTTCGTGAACGTAGCACGATGTTTCCTGCGTATCCACGTCTTCGTCTAGGTCGATGACCCTCATCTGAACAAGACCCTGTGTTCTCTGTGGATCTTGTTGCACCGTTCGGTCCTCGTTCTCTTCTTTCTTCCATTCTTCGATATTCTCCGTACAGCCAACGAGCAACACCGATCCGTTGCCAAGGCTGACAGCCACTTAAAATCATCGTTCACGGTCAAGCGTTACTATGTCGTTTTCTTACCGCACACACGTGTACAAATACATATGTATATGACGTGGCGTGATGCGGTGTAACGTGGGTGTGTGCGTGCGTGTGTGCGTGTGCTGCTCGACATTTGTCCAAGTTTCAAACGTTAACAGGAAGATCGAGAAATCGAGAAATCGAGAAATTAAAGAGGAGAAAAGGACAGGCAGAGAAGCCACGGTGCATCGGACGAATAAAGTGAAATTATTTCGATCGTGAGTCGCGTGTAATTTCTTTTTACTTTCATTTCTAAGCACAGATCGTCTCGTCGGGTCTCGTTGAATAACTCTCGCTACCGGATACTTTAAAACGCATTGTTTGTTAAAAAGAATTAAACACACACACACGCATAACGAACGAACAAAAGCGACGAAAAGAGATTTTTTTAATTTTTAGTATCCGAATGGCGAGCGATTAAATTGAGATCAGTCAGACAAAAGGGATACATTGTAAACGATTTCGTCCTGCTTCTGTCTTGGACAAACCTCGATTTTTCCAAAGTCTTTATCATGCCGTGTATGAAATAAAGTATCGTACGAAATAACCGACGTAATTTACCTTGTGTATTCGGTCGTTGGAAAGTTTTCAAGGTCTGTTTCATTTCCACGACATGTCGACTCGTTGCGGACGAGTCTCGCTTACGAATACCGATGGACGAATATCAAGTTCGTGTCGGAGTTGAGTAAAAGACTAAGCAGGTAGCGATGATCGAGAAAGAATCGTATCGTTGCGCAATCGATGAACGAAAAATCCTGCGAAAGTATAATAGAGAGTTCCGACACGATACGATAGAGGATGTAGCGCGACGCTACGCGACGCGACGCAAACAGCGCAGCGTCTCGGCCGTGACTGACACTGAGAGAGCGCAATACGCGCTTTCACCTCCCTCATCTGTGTGCTCGAGTCCGGTTTCCAGGCTGAATTCCTCGATAAAATATTTTCACGCGCATCGAATCATCGCCTACGTTCTGTCTATTTACTATCGTCCATCTCATTGTTGCTAATCCTTATAAGATATCGACGAATCGTCTTTGGTACGGGCAACATGCCCGTGAAAGCGATCGGAAGGATCGATCGACGCTTCCTGATCTCTCTTCCTTCTCAATTTCTCTTTTAATTCAGCAATAACAACCGTGTCAAACATTTCGAACAAAGAAAATTTTAATGGGTTAGTCTCGTTCGAATAGAAAATTTATGATCGGTCGATTACGTGCAACCGTTTGTAGATCGTCAGCGACGTTCGTTCATCGCGAGACACGCGCGATACGACAAGTAAGTATGTATTTAGGTAACTTTTACTTGGAGCAGCCGACTATTGTTCCAGCGATATAACAGCACGATGCACTCCGCAAGCTGTTCCATACCCGTTGATTCCAAAAGTTCACTTCTCTCTTTTACTTTGTACGTTTATCGCTCTTTTACTTTGAGATTTTCAATCTCGAACCAACGAGATTACGTACGAGTGCAAAGGAAATGGCGATCGATGGAAAATTGTCAATCCGTTCATCGCTGTGTGTTTCGATTTTGAACATCATCTTGACATTTGATTCGTCTAATCGAAGAATGCACGTAGCGCTGAATCAAATGTATGGCCAGCTTACTTATTCACGTGTCGCGTGAACCAACGGAAATTTGTAGCAGATGTTTCATTTTACGCTGTCTAATACCTTTGAAAAAGGAAAACCGCGTGTACATTCATCGCGTCGAGCGTCGAAACCTCGTCGACGTTTCAGCTCATCGCGCTATACGAATTCTTAAATGGGAACAGGATATTTTTTGAAAATCAGTTTCATTGCAAATCGTCTCTCAGAAACGTTTATCGTCTGTGACATACGACAACTTATTTACGACATAAAATGCGTTTGTACATAAAATGCTTAAAGTCGATCGCTTGTTAAACAATCGTACGAACAACCTGACATTACCGATACACATACGACGTAATTTTATCTCAGAATGTATAATATAACTTACCACGAAGCGTAGACTCGCACGGCTTCGACGACGAATTGAAGTTCTTCCTTGATATTCTGGATCGTTGTTTTCTCATCATCCGGGACCATCTCTGACCCGACCTTTTTCTACTCGAAACGACTTGCGTCTCTATCCTTTTATCATTAAAAGAGAAACTACTTTCTAGAGAAATGATAAGAAAGTATTTCATAGTATTCGATCTTACTTACGACGTGTAGTATTTGTTTGCAAATTCAGAAAGTCCGATCACTGTTGAATCCTCCAAATCCTCCCACTCGGATTCTTTGCCGTACATCCAACTCGATCCCAAGATCGAACCTATCGTAGAGCCGGTATAAAGGCTATTGACTCGCTCTTCGCTCGGTAAACCGACGTCATCGTATACATCCTGATCGTTATTTGACAAATCGATATTTTCGTCTACGCTAGAATATTCGTTAGTGACGAATAGTTCGCTGTCTCCTTGCTTCGCCTCGTTATCGCAAATTTCGATCTTGTTATCCTTAAAATCGTTTCCTGCGCAACTCGGACCCATAACGTCGTCGTAGATATCATCGGAATCTTGGAAAGCGGTCCAAGATTCGCTGATACCATTCCCGTCAACGTGCAATGCATCAGGCGTGCCCACATCGTCGTAATCGTCCTCCTAATTGATACATCGATTAACGCATAATTAATGCATCGCAACGCAACAGCAAAGGAAACTGGTAATTCGTTGTAAGCGGCCAAGCGATTACATTGTTTAAGATAAGCAAAAACGCAATATGTATGAAAAAGCTGAAATGCAAAACTGCCAGGACGTAGCGTTCTGATGCGACCAATATTTATGTATCGAATAACTGGCGAACAAAGAATCAAAGAAACGCGTCGATTCGCTAAACATTAATACACCGTATACACGCGTTGGATTATCACCTGGTTGTTAAGATTCAGAGGTCCAACGTCGTCGTATACTTCACCCACGGTGTCTTGGATATTTTCGCTATTTTCATTGGAAATCGACCGCGTATTCTCCAGAAGGAAATTCTTAGTCCGATTGCTCCAGAGAAAACTGGAATTGGCAGGTAATTCGGTACACGGCTCATACGCCAGTTCGTACGTTGTGTTACTCCCCTCGCGTATATTTGCCCGATATTCGTCCGTTTTCACCTGCTGGCTTAACTCCAATAGTTTTGCCGAACGCGTTTGCAACTCGGATAATAATTGGCGTTTTAGGTTCTCGACGTTGAGCCCGTCGTTCGTTCCTAGAATTAGAAAATATCGTGATTAAAAGAGACGAAGAAAATGAGAATATTTAAATGAGAAAAGCAATCCGAAAAGAGAAAACGTACGTTTGGCTTTCTCATTTGATTTATCAACGACCGACGGCGTTGCATCGAAAGAAGTCGACTCCGCAGCGGTTGCGACGATCGACGACGACGATCGCCCGTTTCGTTTTTCAGCCATGGAATTTTCGTAGTTGGTTGCAACGAGAAGAGGTAACGTGGCACACTTTTGCTCGTGTGTAATTACCACTTGCCCCAAACTAAATCTGATCGTGTTTTCGTTCGAAACCAGATTCGGATTCGTGGCAGACGCGATATGAACGAAATTCGTCGGCGAGGAGATTTTTAGATATTTCAGTTCCTCCCGGGAAAGACTTCTCGACCTGTATCTGCCGTTGGAATTGATCCCTATCTTCGAATCTACCGATGACGAAGTTTTCAAAGAGTTCAACGATCGACTCGGAACACCTTTTTCCTTCTGCTTTCTCTTCCCTCTTTGTCCTTTTACCAGATATTCCGGTACGAAATGTAACACATTTTTCGCAAAATGTTTCTTCTTTTTCCCGCAGTTTGGAAATTCGTTGCTAAAGAGCAAACTTTTCGCTAACTTTCCATCAGAAAACGTCCCCACTAAAGATTCTCCGTCTAAGGATAGTCTCATGTCGGAATAACTCTTGCTAGCTAAATCATTGGTAGATTTAGATTTGACAAATACATTTTTCGCGCAGGAAATATCTTCCTCGTTCTCGAGACTCTCTTCGTAATCGTTCGCTTCTGCCTGAAAGTTCCAACACGTGTCCGTACCACCGATCGCCGATTCTATTTTCTCATAATCGTCCGACGGACATTCGTGTTTGTCGTTCGCAGAACTCGCTTTTACGTCGTTCGCGATGTAACAACAATAACTGGAATTACGTGTAATTTCTTCGGTATAGGGTTTCTCGAAAATATCAGTTTCCAACGCGTTATCTCTTATCAAAACAGCCTCGATATCGCTGTTATTGGTCCAATTGCGTTGCAAACAGGCGATATCTTTTTTTCCATTAGGTCGCTCGGCGACGGAACTGGCGTTCTCCACCGCAGTCAGTTTCAATCGCGTCTCTTGCGAGTCTGGTTTTGACGACGTCGACGACGACGACGACGACGATGACGACGACGACGACGACGACGACGACGACGACGACGACGACGAAGAGGACAACGGCGATACAACCACAAGATACTTTGCGTGTTGCTTCGATGAAGGACACGTCGCGTCGACCTGAACGTAACGTTTCACGCGATTCGTTAGTTTGCGTATATATACATACCTACTTATAGTTAGGACATTTGTAACGGTTTTGCGGATACGGTTTCAAGGAATAGGATAGAAATCGCAATCCTAACTGTTTCAAAATAGTAACTGCCCCGTCGCTCTGCGAGTTGCGATTTCTAGAGGAATTGGAACCGGAGGAACTAGTTGATTCGACCGGAAGAACTTGAATTCCGACAAAGGCACGCAAATGGGCGAGAAAAGAGATCCGGTCGGTCGGTAATTAACGGATGTAAGTACGAGGAACGAGACGATAGTACGAATACGATAAGATAACAAAGTGATTTCGAATCTGTTACCGAATCAGTCGGTCAGTAGAATTTAAACCGAACGGCGAACAACGATCGTTGGAAGCTAACAAGCTTCCAAGCCACTCCTTTGTTAGCATCGTTTTAACTTTCGCGAACTCGCATCGCGACGGGATTCCAACTACCCCGTTCGTTGTGTTTTTCCAACGATTGTGAAACGACAAACGTGAAATAGCGGTGACAATTGCGAAACTGCAATTTTACCGAGCTGAAAGAAATCGTCTGCAAGTCGAACACCTATAAAGAACAATTAATGCGAACCTTGAAGCTGGATCTCTTGGCAATCGCCTCAGCGTGAATTTTTCCTTGCTTCATCGACTCGTTCGTTGCTTCGGTCGCAGCGTTACTATCATCGTTGACAGGTAACAATTGCAGAGGTAGCGTCGCTCTCTTCAGAGCCAGACTATCGAGAGTCGCGTAAAGAATTTTCTCCGAAGTTGGAGATGGTTTCCGGTCTCCGTGGAGAAAACTCCTATTCGCAACTGGTACGATACTCATCTTTTCTCTTACCTCAACGTCACCCACTGATATCATATGTTAATTAATCGTCATCGGTTCACCCAAAGAATTGTCATTTTGTCACCTTACTATTACGAATATCTTTTACTTGGAAAGTTGATTTTTCGGCGGCGACCACGTGAAAATCATAGTCCAATCGCACGATATCGTGTCGCGTAACGAAGATAGTCCATGGAGGCGCGACGATAACGAAAGAAACGCGATCTGTTATCAGATACCGGCAAATACTCATGTACGTTATTAGGAATTCGATTGAATTTATCTAGCTTTTAACGAGTTTTTCGATGTTGTGCAACGTGACACGGTAGTGGCCGCATACGTGACAGCAACAATTTTTTCTCCACTGTCAGCACAAATTTTTAACATAACACGATCGATATCGTACGATGGCTGGTCGAACAACTTTGATATCCTTGATACGTAATGCTTGTTAGAGAGCAATCGCGATTAAAGGAAAACACGGTCTGGCCATATCTTTGTCGATTATGTCGCATCGAATGCCGTAGAGATCACGATTCTCGGAACGAACAACTAAGCCTGTCTGCTGTTCCTTCGTAACGTGTAACATTCAAAAAGACACATCGCACGTTTCGTCGATCGTTCGTTATTCGATGCCCGTTTTCCCGAGCAATACGAAATACATATCACCGTTTATTAAACAAACGATAAATGCAATCGCAATAATCAAAATATTTTCATTCTCGTTGAGTTTCCTTGTTCACGGTGTGTACTTTGTCCGCTTGCCGAGACGCTTGAGATATTTCACACCAAACTTTCTGACTTCCCATGCTACTGTTACGTTTCCATTCGTTCCCCGTATCGGTTAATAAACAGTAAACAATCACAAGATTTGTTCGACACTCGATGCAAAGAATTTGTGTCGTTAACAAGGCCACGGTTACATTTGCCGCTTACGAGTGTATTTATACCGACGATACCGTTCATCGGATAAATCGCAAACACGATGACAGACGTGTCTGTCGAGCACTAGTGTTAGCTGGCCGCGTACTCTTCCGAGAGAGAGAGTAACACTGTCTCGATCGAACTGATCGACGATCGAGTGACAAATCACGCATACTCGGTGAATTTTGAAACCACTTTGCTCTGACTGCGCGCGGCCGCGATCCCGCGTACACGAAATCGGTCGTCTCCGCCGGTTTTCGTTGCTACTCGTTAACCATTCCCGTATTCTTCAAATGATTCACCCTCCCTGTTCCCGTAGCTTCACAAGTGCTATTTCTCTACTTTCGTCCCATGGCACGTCGCAAATTTTATTCTGCGGTTCTAAATACCAACGAAATTATCATCCTTGTCTTCCTTCCTTTATTGCGTTTATTATCTAATCTCTTTTCGATATTCACACGATCGAATTGCTTCTATCCGATGCGTATCTATAAAACGTCTAATTCCATATTGTCATGTATAATTTCATCGTCGTACAACATACGTGCTAAGAAATAAAATTCTCCGTGTAATCTCTACGATACGTTCGAGAGATTGAAACTTATTTCGTTCAGTTTCGAAATTCTGAAATTCAGCCTGAGCTTCGACGTATCTTCGAACACGGCCCTGAGGAGCAGAGATTCTCGTGCACAGCAAAGTTAGGGAAAGGTAAAACGATGCATCAGGTAGTCAAGAATTTCTACATTCTTGCGTAGCTGAGTATTGGGTGATGATGTGGCAGGTTGGCCCCATTCTTTCCAGGCGGTTTTCGTTGACTTGGTCTCCCATCGCTGGACCGGACCAAATCACACGTATCATGACATTGTTTCTCAAAAGTAGATCAGCGAGCAGCCATCCTAATTTATATATAAATTCGTTCTTAATTATTATAAATATCATTCGAAAAACTAGAGCTAAAGGCGAGAAGAAAATATCGCACCTTCGTTAGTATCGATAAAAATTTATGAAGCCAACAATTTGTAATCTGTTGGTAGAAAATTATATATGAAATATATAAATCGGCTTAAAAACATCGACGTGGATAGATTATTATTCATAGATGTATGTACGTACTAATTTTTTGTAAATCTTACATGTACCTCTTTTTGTCATTGCCAGTTATGTAGCATAGTTGGTAAAAAAGTGGGGATTCCAGAAGCAATATTTAATGGATGCATAGGTAGATCCATTGGTCACTAGTAGTACTTAACCGAAAGCTACCATTAACCGCTAAAAAGGATGTCTCTTGATCAGGTAATTACGATTTTATTTATTTAATACCTTTTAGTGCGTTCAGTTTCATTTATGTGACTATATTCGGCAAATAAATCACTATGTATTGGTACAAGATCGAATTGTATAATTGTAACAAGACAGAAAGAAAAATTTGTTATAATAATTGTTGTTGTCATTTGTGATAAGTTGTTAACGCTTAAGATTGCTCGATAGGAAGAAAACAAGAAACTATGATTTACGTAAATAATATATTATCAATTTTACTCATTTACAAGAAATTTATTTCCTAACGATATTTTCGTACTAGATAACGTAATGATTCAAAGGTGAAAATTTGTGCACAGTCATAATTTGTCTTCCATTATTCAGTAATGTCTTTTACTATAAAAGGAAATACGAAATTTAAATATTAAGGAAAATATAGTTACGAGCAATAACTAATATGATTAGATAGTACATGATTGTATATGTGATTTTGTAGAAATTCGAGCAAGCGACAGAAGCTGTAAAAGCTCTTACCAAACGTCCTACTGACGAAGAATTTTTAGAATTGTACGCGTTGTTTAAACAAGCAACGGTGGGAAATATAAATACCTGTGAGTGATTACATACATGTTTAATATATATTATACAAGAAGTACATGGAATATGCTTGTCTTAATTTCTATAACATTTTATGCAATTATTTTATTTATATCGTTCCATTATTTTGTACAGCGAGACCTGGTATGCTGGATTTAAAGGGGAAAGCAAAATGGGACGCATGGAAATCGAAGGAAGGTATGTCGCAGAACGATGCGAAAGAAGCGTACATTAAATTCGTGGACAAATTGTTGGAGAAATACAAATAAAGTGTTTAATTATTTTGTTATTCAAATACGTCGCTGTTATATCGGTGTATGACTTTATATGATTTTCAAATAATATTTTGAAATAAAATAGTTATTTTGAGTTATATCTAAATTGTTCTCCTCCCGTCTTTTGAATTTTAACTATTAAATTATATCCGTCTTTAATTACGTATTTTTTAAATATAACACTTATATGTTTCATATTTCTAAATTCCCGCGCTTGAAAATGCGGTCCACCGAATGTCGTTATAATCGCGTTCTTCGTTTCTAAAGTCGTATACGATCTATCTTTTCCATTTGATTTGTAAACAAATTTTAAAACAGATATTCGCGCGTTAATCTCATTAAATTATGAGTGGATACATTATGTGATGTATAAATGCACAAGATATAAATTTGTATCAAATCTTCGTGTCTTTATATGTTCGATAAATCTGACGTTACGTAAAAATGATCATCTCAGCTTTAGACAAAGATACGGTGAAACTAATAACTACCACTCAAGTTATAACTTCGATATCTACTGCTGTAAAAGAATTAATAGAAAATGCGTTTGATGCTGGTGCTAAAAATATTGAAATTAACTTGGTACTACATTAATTTTCTTATTCAGAGCACATTTTGTTCTTTAATAATTATTTCAGAGTATTTAAAAATTTTTGTATAAAGTTCATATTTTTAAAAATGTTAGATAGATAATGGATGTACATTGATAGAAGTAAAGGACGATGGATGTGGTATTTCAAAAGTAGATGCTCCTTACATGGCTTTATCATCTTACACATCAAAATTGTCTAGTTTCTCCGATTTAGGTATATAGTTATGTTATAAAGGAAACATTTATATAGCAATACATTATATGATTTTGCGTCTATAAACATACTATTATTTATAGATTATTTAGAAACATATGGATTCAGAGGTGAGGCTTTATATGCATTGAGTTCAGTATCGGATCTTACGATCGTATCAAAAACAGAACAAGATGAAGCAGCTATATCTTATACTATAGATCATAATGGTCGTATCATAAATTCAGAACATTGTCACAGATCTACAGGTAACAAGACAACTTCAAATATTTTGTTTCAAATCTTTTAAATATACATCTATATATCTCTTTTTAGGGACAACTGTACAAGTTAGACAATTATTTAAACAAATGCCAGTGAGAAGGCAAATAATTACAAATTCAAAAAAAGCTAATCAAGATATTAGAACTTTGGAGTCCTTAATAAAAAGTTACGGAATATGCAAATTTAATGCACGAATAAATTATAAAGTAAATAATAACATAATATTTGCAAAACCTAGTACAAGTAATCTTGAAGAAGCAGTTACGTATACTCTTGGTAAAAAAATAACATGCTGTATGAATTGGATAGATATTACAGATACAGATGTAATTATATACAAAATTTTATGTATTTAATACTTTATTTAATACTTTAATATATGAGAGTACATGTTTTAGATTAAAATTAAAATAATGGTTCCTTCAAAGATGACACAAGCGACTGAGGTGTTACAATCTGGAGGACAATATATTTTTGTGAATGATAGACCAATTAAATGTAAAGAATTAGAAAAGGTATATATCTTACTTAGCTTTTTTTTAATTAGACGATGCAGTTTCAAAGAAGTTAAGAGTTATTTCTAGGTCGTGATTAAAATAATTTTCGAGGCATTAGGACAAGAATCGTCATCAAGGAAAAAACCAATATTTCTTATATATATTTTAATAAATGCAGCAAATATAGATGTTAATCTAGAACCAAATAAAACTTCTCTCCTTTTTAAAGAACAGGTAGTTATATTTGCAAAAGTTAATTATATTATTAATTATATAATTATATACTTTTTTAAGAATTTATATGATGTATGTTACGTGCACAGAACATGGTTATCAATACAATAGAAAAATATCTAGAAAATTTTTATGAAATACAAAGAGAAATGCAAACAGAAAATAAATGCGAAAGTTCATTTACTGATTATCAAGATTATACACAAAAAGTAGACATTAACAATACCGAAAATGAGGAACCTGCATGCAAAAAACGAAAATTACGCATGGAAGGAAATTTTGACAAACCTATCGAAAGAAATATAAATACTGATGAAAATGTAACAAATATTTTAAATTCTGCCGAGATTAATAATTCCGAACATAAAGAACGACCGCAAATTTCTATAAATATGCAAATTTGTAATGACGAAAGTACTGAAAGATATGGAAAAAAAGTAGATGACCTCGATATTCAATTACCATCTCTAGATTTAAGTGAATCAGATTCAAATGAATCACGGAATTTTGTATTGACTTATTCCAATGACGATATTTCTCATAATTCAGTGTTAGTATTTAAAATATAGAATAAAAGATATAATCTAATTATTTTTAATATGTTTTTTACTTTGTATAGTGATAATAATACAAAAGAAAACACAGAGGATACTCCACCATTTGAATTAACTCCATCATCTGAAACA
Organism: Bombus superbus; assembly: GCA_014737385.1. Classification (NCBI taxonomy): domain Eukaryota; kingdom Metazoa; phylum Arthropoda; class Insecta; order Hymenoptera; family Apidae; genus Bombus; species Bombus superbus. The sequence continues at coordinate 12,063,858 of JACXIK010000019.1, read as the reverse complement.
TTCAGTCAGTTACCTATAGTAGATCTAGGTGAGGATTTTGTATTGGTTGATTCTTCTAATAAAGGTACAGATGAGAAAGAAGATAAGACAAAAAATGCAGAAACAAACACTTTGCATGCAGAGGATAAATTGGATATGAAAAAGTCGATTACATTAAAAGAATGGAGTAAAGGACACGTATCTGGGTTGAAGGTAAGATTTATAAGAAATCTAATTCATGTAATGATATGAAATATATTGAAAAGTGATTTTTACAGGGAGGTACGGATATAGAATCTTACAATTATATAAAACCAAAGGAGTCACCAAATATCGATCCACATACAAATTTATGTGCAGGTTTTCTTAAATTTTCAAAATATGTCAGGTCAGAAGGTAAAAGTATTTAACATACACAACTTAATTTATATACGATATTAGATCAGTATTTTTATTTTTAGTGATAGAAAAAGATTCTAATATGACAGCACCTCAAATTGCCTATCAAATAACTAATCTTTGGAAAAAGTTGTCACCTGAAGAACGTGGATATTATAGAGACCTGGCACACAACGAGAAATCAGAGCACAACAAAAGCAAACTGGAAACAAAAGAAAAATGTATGGTAGATATTAATAAGAATAAAAATAGACTATTAAAAGTATTGGAAAAAATGAAAACAATGAATATGGAGAAAAAAGAAAATTTAGTCATGAGAACTACTGTATCTTGGGATATAGATTTAAAGAAAGTTACTGAAAATTTTCTAGATAGGTAAGTATTGGAGATCGTTATGCATTAATGACACTGTTATTTAACATTTAATATAAACGTTGCAGCCCTCCGTGTGAAAATACTGACGTTGTTGTTGTTGGATTATTACGTACAAATTTATGGATTGTTTATAAATCTGCACATATTTGGATTTTAGATGCTGAAAATCTTAGAAAAAAATTACATATAACTGATATGAATATGAGTGAGGTAAATTAGGCAATAGCACATCAAATATACAGTGTTATTCATATTATTATTCCATCTGGTTATTTATTACATACATTTTTTCTGTTATAGGATAATGCTAAGAATATAGAACAACTTTTACAGCAATGGTTTTCAATAAAAAATGACTTGTCTTTATTACATCCTATACATTCATTAACACAAATCAGGGATAGTCTTTAGTTTAAAATGTTGTAAACACTATTTAAATAATAACCCTGTTAAGTTTGAAACATAGATATTTTTCTATTTTTAAGTTTATTTAACATTTAACGTAAATATAGCTAATAGTTTATTATAACAAACCATCATCTGCCAAGTGTAAGCGTAATTTATTATGTTACATTACATTATATATCAATCTTTAATATCTCTTTTACATTTAATTTATTAAAGACACACGTTGAGACACACGATAATAAACATAAAGTCACCACAAAAAAAATTCTGATTGGTCAACATGTATGAAGTGTACTAAAATATTTTACTAGACATGTACATGAGTTTCCCTTCTAATTAAAATTCTTTTGAATAATAATGAACATTCCTTGATTAAATAAAAACCTTGTTATACAAAAAAGTTGGTTTATGTTGTACTAATATTTTTATAATTTATTTGTTAGTAATATCTTATTTCAACACGTACATATTGGGGATAGAATTTTATTACTATGTGAAAAGAATGATATGTATAAAGTATTAAAAAGTTAATATTAAATTTTATGTGCCTATATAAAACATATCAAACTCGTATATTGTATGTATAAAAATATGTAGTTAATTAATGTAAACGATAATATAAGAATAATAATATCTCTAAAGGTTAAGTCGATAATTTAAGTAATAGTAGTAATAAGATTTGATTGAAGAGACGGTTGAAGGTTGGAGTTTTCAATCTATATATTTGAAGTTTGTGGTGGATTGTTGGCTGCCATCTTGGACCTCGGTCGTTTGAGAAGCCGGCCGCCCGCAAAAATCCTTGAGTTTCACGCGTTCGCGCGGCTTCACGTATTCCCTAAGCAGGTTGCGTGGTTTCACGACGAATTTAGAGATCTGCTGCGGTCAAACTAATCAAGATTCGGGTCCGGAATGTATTAGGTAAGTCCAGAATAAGTCAACATTAATTTCCTGATTGCGATGGCGTGTGATTTATCTCGTACATGTGTGTTCGTGTCTTGTGCTTGTGCGTGTTCTAATCCCTGTTGCGATAGTAGATTAATTTTTACCTACATTTTTGATCTTTAACTTAAATACCAATTTTTCCTATATGCCAATTATACTTGTATATATAGAATTGTTCTTTTGCTAAATCACAACTTCAAACCACAGAAACGAACTGATAGTGTTCTGTGAGCTCACAATCAATAGACTTCTAAGGAATATGCAGTTCATTCGTTGTAATCGGTGAACACGTTTTCAACTTTGTTAGTTTCTTATATCAGGATTCAGTTTTTTCTTTGGTTAGTCTACTTGCTATCATATAATTATTTTTAGTGAAGTTGTTTTGATTCTTCTAACCATATAACTCCTTTTTGTAATTACACTCAGTTAAATATTATATAGATATTTTTAATAAAGATAGTATTAGATAGTTTATAAATGAATTTATTTGTATTCTGCAGCATTTGTATTACAAAAAATTAAATTAAATGTTTCAATTATAACTCAGTGAGGTATTTATATTTCTTTACTGTGTTATTTTAATTACGTTGCAACTACTGTTGATTTTTAATTGATACAGATAATTGTCAATTTTTTTACATTGATTGTAGTGTAGATATACTTAAATATTAGAATTCACTCATTTACTCTTTTGTGTCAAGTAAAAAGTATATAAGAATCAAGAGAATGTTTAGATTTATGATTAAATATTGCATTGTGTTAATGAATTTTTAAAAGTATACATAAATATAAATGCAATATCGAGTTGCCTTAATA
>JACXIK010000019.1:11291619-11460224 GCA_014737385.1 Bombus superbus | reverse complement strand
ACCACGTTCGTGCATTGCGAACAACGTAAATGACTCTTTATTTCTAAAATGCTCGGAGACTAAAGACGTATTCCTACTGTGTTTAGAAGGATAAAAAAAAGACGATCGACTATACATATTGTTTCGATGTTTTTAAAATGCGTATTCGTCATGGAAATTGTATTATGCGAAATATACGGTTCATCGTCAACCACGTTCGGACATTGCGAACAACGTAAATGACTCTTTATTTCTAAAATACTCGGAGACTAAAAACGTATTCCTACTGTGTTTAGAAGGATAAAAAAAAGACGATCGACTATACATATTGTTTCGATGTTTTTAAAATTCGTATTCGTCATGGAAATTGTATTATGCGAAATATACGGTTCATCGTCAACCACGTTCGGACATTGCGAACAACGTAAATGACTCTTTATTTCTAAAATGCTCGGAGACTAAAGACGTATTCCTACTGTGTTTAGAAGGATAAAAAAAAAAAGAAAGAAAGAAAAACAATTCAGCGTACCGTTTACGAAATTCGCTGGAACGTTTCGTTAACGTTAGTCGAACTTGAAACGGGACTTTTTTAACGATCTTGCCCGACGCATGGGATAAAGAAAGAAACGCAACGGAAGCCGGAAGAATGAAAAAATACTCCATATACTTGAAAGTAGTACCTGCGACCTAAGAAAATAAAACGATAACAATCCTGTAATCGCATAAATTCATGGTCCTATAAAACCCGACAGACGTAACTTGGCAAGTTGCGCCGCTCGAAAGTATTTCACCCCATTTAACGGCCTCTACAGGTATATACCCCAAGCATCGAATTCTTTCCCTCTTTCTATCAACGTGCCCGGCGTTCTGTGCCGCGAAACAAGCGGCTAACGCGTACAAAAAGGACAACGGACTTTCGCGCTCGAACAAAAGCAAGAAACAGCGGTTGCACGTAAATGAAGAGAACGTAATGGGATATAAAATTATGGCGTTTGTCCGTTGTTTGTTCGCAGCTTCGTTTCACGCAACCATTAGCCGAAACAAAGAGCAATACGACAATTCGTTGCCACCGAAAGCTTCTTCGCTTTGGAGAAAGCGCATCGACGAAGAACCACACCCTTTCTACAGCCCTGAATCAGCCAGAATATTATGGGCTGCAGTTTGTTCGGCCGGTGGATTCGCGGTCTCCTCGTCGTTATCGAAATTCTGTCCTCGATATCTCGTCGAGTTAATCAATCAACGGTTCAAATGGTTTTGACGCGTTTAATTTCGTGACCCCTTATCCGGCACATCCACGGTTCGGTTTATCGAGTTTCCGGCGGCCGCGAACGCTCGCAATTATTTAAAGTATCTATTAATCTTATCGAAACGATCGGGGCACTCTTATTGTTCGACTAATTACAAGGCAATCGTCGACGAGTTTCATCGGCAACGCGGTTCCACGCTCGCACACAGCTCGCGCAACTCGATTTCACTTTTCACGGTTGACTTTTAATTACCGTGGTTGACCGAACTGATCGGAAAACACGGCCGAGGTCGCTGTTTCTGCCTGAATCGAAGGTTCTTCTGGATAAACGTTTGTCAACCCTCCCGTGGTTTAAGGTTTACCCTTTTATTTGGTTTACCCCCGGTGACCTCGATATCACGTGAATTTTTATCGAGATGACTTTTCAAAGAGGAAAACTGGACCGCGTACCAGATACGCGTTACAAAGAGCCGGCGCGCATCTCTTGGATTTTGTAAATCGGTCGATGACTATCGTCGAATACAGGCGGCAGCGATTAATTTAATTAAAATTGACCAACGCGACGCAGGCTTAAAAACGGTCGAGAACTCTTCGCCTGATAAATAACTCGGATCAGTGGGCGTGTCACGCGAATATTTGTAGAATAGAGACAACGATTTCCATATACACGGTAAACGTGACAAAACTGGTCGTATTATATTTGTAACCGTTAATTTCCATCGTGAGCTATTCGCCCTATAAAATTCTTATTACGTGTCTGTGCTGCTCGACGAAAGAGAGAGAGAGAGAGAGAGAGAGAGAGAGAGAGGAAGAGAGAGAGAATGAGAGAAAAAAAGCAGAAACACAGGATATAATATTGATTCAACGACGAGTAAAAGCATTTCGATCGTTGGCTAATAATTGGACGTGGAATAATCCAAACGTTTATTCACCGTGGAGAATGAAATTTTCCTTGGGCGGTTCGCTGGATTTTATCCGACGCGCGGAATCGCAAATATTTTCCTTTGGCAACAAGTGAGGGAAAAATGTAATAATGTTTTCTTTCGCGCGTGAAGCGGCGTACGCAGAGGGTAGGAAGGTTTATGCGCGTTCAGTCAGAAATATGTCGGACGCCACGTTCGCCGGTACATAAAATGGCCGACTGGTTACGTAAAACGGTTCGATGACTGTGGTAATTGAAAGCGGTGGCACGTGATTTGCCAAAAGTGTTAAGGGAAATAACGAATTTTCGATAACGCAAACATACGCGAAGAAATCGCAAACAGAATCGCCATCGAGGATACCTAACGTTTAAACGAAATTTCAAATATTTACGTACGACCGATGCTACTCGGTTGTTAAATGTTGCTAGATCGTTTAAGGAACGATCGATCGATGATACCTTCTGGTAACGTTACGTCTCGGCCAAACAATAAAATTGCACGGGAAACACGGGGAAGACATTAAACGCTCGTAAAAATATTTTATTTGCCGAAGCGTGATGGAGGACACGGCGATGCCGTAAGTACGTGACGTGGATGTTTCCTGGACCGTCTTTTGCCTTGGAGAACTACGAATAGAAAGAACGTCCGGCAGGTATTCTCCGCGATGTCAACATTTTCGAAGAATGCTAATTTTCCAACGAAATCGTAGACTTTATCGCGCCACTTCGTTCGTCAAAATGTCCAACGTCCGTACGCGCCTTTTATCCATATATCAGACGTCTGTGTTACGTAAAACACTTCGAAGTTTCATTACCGCTGTAACGATATTTAATACCATATAACCATAAGATAAGAATTTACGACGGTTCTTGGATAAACGTAACCAAAAGTTATTCCACGGTATTTTTATAAGCAACAATAGATATTAAGCGTCTTTGCTCGATTCCGACAACGATAAAGGTGGTGAAAACTTGGCGAATCCGTCGGACTATATTTTTTGCCAATTTGACGGTTTCATTTGAAGTTCCGGGGATAGTACAAGTTCGTACATATACAGGGAAAACACGGGACCGCGTGAATTTGTAACCCGAGCGAATTTATCGTCGGTGTCCATTTCCATCGCAAAACACTTCTCGCAATTCGGTTACGCAGCAGACTGTTGCACGTAAATCGTTGCCTCTCTTGATATTTTCGCGTTTGTTTGAGAAGCACCTTCGATCAGAGGAAATCGTATTTTGAGAGAGAATTTCGTGTAATACGATTTGAAAGGAAGATATGATACAGCCGACGTGCTCCGCGTGTGTACAAATAAAATCCTACGGTACTCGACTCATTGCAGGCAAGCGGATGAGAAGATGCCAAACGATAACGTACCGTGATATTAACATTTCGATACTACGCGCATCGCAATCCTCGTTTTTTATTTGGTAGTTTAATATCTGCGAGTCGACGCGTTTAAGCTTAATGCGCTTTTAAAAGACGCTCGAACGAAGAATGCATATTTAACGAAAAATGCGAACGAACGAAGTTTCGTAATTTCCCAGCAAAATATTTTGCAACTTTGCTTCAACAAATTTCCTTAAACTTCTTCGACATTCGCTTTTTAATTACCGCTTGCGTTAAGTTGCGCAAGCGTGGGGAACACCCTAAAGAACTTTAAAGAACTATCTTTCGTTTAGCACGCTGCGAGTCGTATCAAATTTATATCAAAGGCGCTATATTATTCAAATCTTCGTAATCGATATCTAGACTATGGATATTCGTGCAAATTCACGACTACGCGTACTTGTAACATTTGGGAGAACAAAACTCGGATGGAAAATTCTTTTCTTACGTATTTATAGGAAATTTGAAAATACACAATTACGCAGAATGCGTAACGCCAAAAAAAGAAAATATATATATATATATAAAATAACGTATTCTTTTTACGCTGTACAACGTATACTTACGTATACTTACTGTACAACGTACTTCCTTGATCGTGATATATAGTCAAAAATACGAATTTCCATAGGAACCCGCGATCTAATTATAACGAGTGTTATATTTCGAAATTATTCGTATATTATTACGCGTATTCTGTGCACACGTCCGAAATTGCCCACAAACGCGTAAAAATTCGCACTACATCCGATATTCAATGTTATTTCCAGAAGCAATCACACTGTAGATTTACAGACGCGTATATTATCCCACGTTTCACGCAGCCAATAACGAGAATCCCGCGTTGCCCGAGAGCTTCGCGTATCTCTCGCCATTCGCGCGCTCGTGCCTGTCAAAATTAACAATTCTCCGCGACTCGACATAGTAATTAACGGGACATTACGCACCTATTAATTCCGGGCCGCAGCCGGTAGACCGGTCGAGTTGCCCGTATTAACATGCTCGAAAACAACAGAGCCAATACCCGGCGGCGATATTAAGTTCACGACGTGGCGCGTCTCTACGGAAGCAGATGCTCCGCCAAAGTACAAAGCGGAAGCAGGGCGAAAGAGACTACGAAGGAAGAAGAGAAGAACCGAGGAGCGCATCCACTGGCTGTTACGGGGATACCTGCTCGTGTTTACCGGTAACGGGTTTCTGGCCTGAAGTTTATTCAACAGAATGATCCGTAAATCCTCTTACCGCGTGTACCATATATCCGGGGCAATCATTTTAATCTGGTAACCCGAGAGGGGCGAAGCCCCGACAACGTCTTGGAAATCTGGCGCGGTCGTGGCACGGTCGTGGCACGCGTTAACACGAGCATTACAGGAGGAAAGATAGAGTTGGGGTTATAGAAAGAGAGGGAAAGAGTATCGTTCTTAGCCACGTATAAGCCTTTTGGCCCCTTTTCACCTTCGCGAAACCCTTCGCGTGTTCCCCGATCGAATCGGGACTAGCAAACAGCCAGTGAAAGACGAAAACAGAGGAGAAACGGAGAAAATCGTGGGCGTTGCGCTGTGGATCCTCGTGCGAGTATTTTAAATAGCGAAGCGAACCGTGTATATAGCGAAAAAATATTTTGCAAAGATTGGCTTCGATTGACTTGCATTTGTACGTGTATATTAGGTTGTCCGAAAAGTTTCTTTCGTATCGTGAGGAAATAACGGATGCGCGACATTCACCGTCGTTGAAGTGGTCATCACTTCTAAGAAAACTCTACATCTGATTTGTTTGGTTTTCTCAATCGCTTATAGCCATCTTGGAACACGCCTTGTGCAGATAACGATGGCAGGCTATAGACAATAGACAGACAACGATGGCAGACTATAAACAATAGACAGGCGACGATGGTTTCGGGGAGTTTAGTTAAAAAGTAACATTGTCAGCGTGCGGATCTGGACCAGCTCAAACTGTATTCAAACTGTATACTTACACTTTTGGTTTAAATATATTTCTGCTTTACAATTTATCCACGCGTTCCTCTATTTAACTACCCAAAAATAACCTCAACAACTGTTTTATATTATTTTTGTCGAATCAGGTACGATCGTAATAATAGAAATAGAAGAAAATGGATCGTACATGATCGAATAAAATAATATAAAACGAAAAGAGGTCGTGCATCTGTTATTTCCTTACAAAAGGAAAGAAACTTTCGGGACAACCTGATACCTATAATAGACGACGTATTTGTAATAATCGCAATTTATTCGTCGTAACACGGTGGCGGAAAAAGTTGCAAGTTCCAAGGTAAATTTCAGAAAATAATATTCGTGATTGTTATCGCCGTTTGTATCTCAATTTGTTAAGTCGCACGGCATGAGTTTCGGAAGCTTCGTATATCGAGATCCATGGAATCGCTGGGGCTCTTTTCTGCATACGGTGACTACAAAAATTATTGGCGTATTTATTATAGCTGGATTACGTATGTTCGTGCAAATTCCTATTCCAATGAACGATATTAAAAATATGGAGACTCGACAAATTTTTGTCGCAGCTATTGAATATTTAAGCAAATATCGTACTCTGAATATTCTGTACAATTTTGTTTATTTCAACAGCTTTAAGCTTCCGATAAACGCGTAAAGATCCGCAGTTTAATTATACCATTTACATATTAATTAATTAGATCCATGCACGCTACGTAAATTTCGTATCATTCGGTAATATCATTTTTGCGCGACTACAAAAATTCGATACTATGAAAATGAAACGTCTAAAGCCTGCTAAAAAAAAAAAAAAGTAACGCTTCATTGGAAAATAAGGCTGTGCACCGATACCTTTTGTAACCACTATAGCTACCAGACTGAGTATAGCTAACGCTTTGGTAGACGGACGGGAAGAAGATAGAGCGAGAGTTCACAGTGGCGATCGAATCTTAAGCTTCAGGAGCTGCCACGGAGTATGCGGTTGCTATTAAAGCGACGCTCAAACGAGAATCACAGTACCGAAAACGCAATGTCTGACCGGTTCGTTTACTTTCCTCTCGATTATTCCTACTTCCCGTATTTTCGTGCTGTCCGAGGGACGAACTGGTGATTTTCTGCCAGTTACACTCTGCTCCTGACGGAGAGATCTCGATGCACTCTTTTTCGGACGCATCCTCTTGTCGTCTCTCTTTTCTTTCACCTTTGAGCGAGATTTCAGGTTCGTTGTTGGGGACAATGGCCGATTACGCTCGAACTCTCTATAAATACTTGAAAAAAAAAAGGAGGCAGAACTTTCGAGCAAATTCGAACTTAAGCGCGACAGATTCGAACTCTCTGCGAGTAGATTTAGACACGAGAAAAGAACCGAGAGAAGTAGAAACCTCTCGAAATCGCTTTTCTTCGCTGTCGTCGAAATTCGTTATTGCAATTTCGTGGAAAATATTCCGCGTTCCGAAATAGTTGTAAACGCAAGCGACCAAGTAAAATTTATAGGATACACAGTGATTTTCTGACTCTCGTGACTAGATTAGTACTTGTTAAAGTATCGATATCGAAGTACCTGTGAGTAGCTTTTCCGAAATTTGCAAGTACTCGTTCCGAGGCGCGGAAACAGCTCGCAAATGGAGCAATACTTCGCAGGTACGACGAACGAACCACGTTGTACCTTAGAAGTTTATGAAATCGAAAGTTCGGACATCTTATTTGATCGTATCGCTGCGGAGGATCGCTAGAGTCGAATCGAAAAGTGCGAAGACGTTGGTGTAATTTTTGTTTGGATGGTTGCGCTTCTGCCGCAGCGGAATCGCTCGGTTACGGGTTACTTGAAAATGGCGAATATGATAAGTTTAGTCGCTTCGTGATTTTAATTTATGAGTTCGGTTAACCGGACGAGGGTCGATGGACGATGAGTTTGGAATATTGTTCGGTTGTCGGGTAATATGCTCAGTTATAAATTAGCTTGGTATGGAATTGCGAGTAATGCTAGTTCAAGTGGTTTCGAAACATTTTACCTGTAAATTGATTGTTGTAGAGTTGAAATTTACGTCAAGATATTCGCTATCTACCTCTGTTACGGCGAATATAGCGATCGGAACAGATTGTTCGTGTTAATCCCATTTTGAGCGAAACGTGGTGTCCCTACGTGCTTCGTAAGACTCAAGAATGTGAAAAAAGGAGAAAACGGTTCTAAATTCTGTTCATCGATTCCACAGAAATCTTTTTAGTCCAAATGTACCAAAATAGGTAGCTAGTAACATGTAGGTAACCTTTGCAAATCGATCACAAAATTAATACGATGTTCGACATACAAAATGTCTCAAACTTTGGGTCAGTAGTGTACATATTATTAAAGTTATCGTTTATAGAAGTCTGATACACCGTTTCCAATATCGATTTTTTATTCGTATATTTATAGGAATATTTCGACTATACAGGAGATGTATGAATTAATAAGCTCGTATTTATACTTGAATATTCCTACAACTCTCTCAAACGTAGCGCAAGTTTAAATTACAGATAATAGACGACAATCTTATTAAAAAAAAAAAAGAGAGAAGAAAAGAAAGATGGTTCGCTAGGAATATCGAATATCGGACGTTTTTGAAAGTTCGACGTAAATTAGTTATCCTGTACGAGGAATAACTACTTCGATCGATCATGTATATTAAGCGAAGAATTAGGTGAAGCTGATAAGCTTTTAACAAGATTCCACGGTAACATAAAATATACCGGAAACGATCTTCGTCACCTTACAGGATCATCCTTTAATGAAACAAGCTGAAAAGTGCTGCCTTTAATAAAAACTAAATCCTGTTTAACTTCGTTGCGAATTTATTATGACATGCTATTATCTCGCTACTAATTAAGCCTGTCTGACATCGTTCCTCCAGCGTATATCTTTTCTTATTTAATTAACCACTGGCCATCTTGCATTTACATTTTAGATGACGATTTAGTTCGCGGGTTTCTTATCCAATTTATAATTCTATTAGCATTCTTAGGGAATAACACGTCGCATAATTTAATTTCGAAAAGTTGAAAGTTGGAACGTGTTTTCAAGGTAAATTTCTTTGTGGTAAATGTATATGTGTAAGTGTCGAGTGCGTTTTTTTTTTTAATAACATTACAAAGTTATCGATCCCTTCGTCGCAAATATAAAAGGAGTTCTAAAATAAAAGCATCGATTAAAAGATCTTTAAAACGTAGCGATCAATTCGAACGTACCTGATATCAGAAGGCTAAATTTAAAACTTTCGACGTGATTTATTCAATTTCCTATTTTATTCCGTGCGCCATTTCTTCTAAAAGGCTCCTTCGTTATAGTTTTTCGATCATTCTTTATTTATCAAGCAGATTTCTGCCGTCTAGGATTGAAAATTACTTCAGCGTCGAATGTCCACGCATCAGCAAACGAGAGATGATAGATTGACGATTTCGAGAAGGTCTCGAACTTGCATCTCACAGTCGAATGATCGATCGCCAATTACGAAAAGGACTGCAGGTTGCAAACAGACGAGATCGATGACTCGAATGTTTACCACGTACAATCGTCTGATATTCAAGATCGATTAACAATATCGATAAACGAAAACGCAGCAAAGCGTCGAAGCAGGCGAGAAACGTAATAGCGAACAAAAGGCTTCGTCTTTAATGCTGAACAAGGATCTGCTGGATCGGAGCGTTTCCATGGCTGCAAACGTGACAAAAGTGGATTAAAACTCAACCTGGCTTGAACTCGATTAGGGTTCCGATCGAGTTTCCCGTGTACTACAAAACGGTGGAATGTCGGATTCGAAGCGAAGACTAAGACGTCGACGAACCGAAGAAAAGTGCAATTTAAAAATTGAAATTTTCTCCACGGACTTCCAACGAGTCCTATTTTACCGTTACTTGATCGATCAATCGACGAACACAAAATCAGGAATCGACGAAAAACGTAATTCGAATTAAACGTAACGAGGTGAGAACGCGATTCGTTCATACATTCTCAACGACGCTTTCAACGACATTTTCGACGATGATTTTTGAGAACGGCCCTGTAACGAGGCCAGCTCTTCGGAAACAGGATGGAAACCAATTTGAAGTTTAAGTTCGAAATTAGCTCGGTTTTAGCTCGGCCCTATCCTCGCGTTAATAGAAACATGTTCGACGATATGCGAAACGGGCCAATCCGCCGGTCGCTTGTCCCGCTGCGCCGCGGTTACGTTCTTCTCTTCTACTCGCGAGAACGGCCATCGTTTCGCTTGAATCGCTTACGTTCTCTCGAGGATTGTTATTAAGCTATTAACTTTTAATCGTCTCCGCGGCGGTTGACTCTTCGCCGCGACTGGACGACCTTTATTTTTCGCCGCGGAACCACCATCGTTAGCCCAACTTCCACGTGCTTAACGGCCGATCGTTTTGACTTCAGCGGTCTGGAAAAATGGGGAAAAACGCTCGGACGCGAATTACAAATTGCTCGAGCGAAAGCTGTGCTTCGTCGCTGTGTCAAGGGATCGAACGTTTGAATGTTTGTGGCCTGCGCGAAAGGCTCTCTGGATTAATTTATAAAGCGAAGAGTGGTCATGATCTAGAGGCGTAGATTTCACGCAAATGGAAAGTGATTTCCATTAAATACCGAGCAAACGTTTTTCTTCGTTGCTGCGTTCATACGGAAGCAGTAACTTCAAACACGTATTTGTCACGATTCAACAAAATCACGCTATCTAATAAGATGGGACAGGATAGAAATTATATATTTCTCTTGTTCGAAAATATTTTAACCGATCGATTTACGGGCAAAAGATACAATGGACGGACTGGATGATATTTAAAATTTAGTCGGTCACGCAAGAAGCATTTCCATTACGAGATACGTAGCGGACGTTTCGTTCGGCATTTAAATCCTTACATTTGTCAGTCTTAGTTCCTGCTTAAAACGCGAGCTTTCAAGTTGCGCGCATAGTTGGTCTATTCCAAAAAGACGAATCCAATTATCTCGAACATCAAACAGCGGATCACAGTTCGGCCCAAGTTTGAAATCTCGTTTAGACGCTGCTCAAGGTCTAGTTCAGATACTGTGCAAGGTTCGGACAGTGTTCTCGGTCGAATGCGAAGCAAAAGTAAGCCTAGATGAAACAATGACCAACCGAAAGCAACTTGCCGAAGCTTCTGATCAATTTCACGTTGTCTGTCAAAATTTCAAATTCGGCACACGAGTCTCGATGTTCGTTAACGATGGAAAACCGACGGTAGAATTACAATGTTCGTCGTTGCAACGTTTGATCGAACGAAATTGAAACCGATATGTAAAAGTTCAACAATGCTACGAATTATTTAGGGAGGAATATCGATAGCTAAATAGAATCAGAACGACGATGCTAATTTTAAAAATATAACTTTTCGTTTAGCGTTTTTCAAGCTTTTTTCTGATTGCGAACTTTTTACGATAGTCGAACAACGATCGTAACAAGATGCGGCAATTCGTGTTTATTCGATATATAGTCGTAACAAGATAAGTAAATGCTAAAAATAATAATAAATAATAATAATAAATATAAAATAAAATAATAAAATAAAATATATAAATTAAATAAATATAAATAAATATAATAATATATAATATAATAATGTAATAATATAATAATATAATAAATAATGTAATAAATAATATAATAATAAATATAATAAATATAAATAAATAAATATAAATAAAATAAAGTAAAAATGATAATAAAATAATAATAAAAAATAATAATAAAATTTGGTCTTCGACCAAAAATAATCGTAGCAATCGCTCAGAAAATGGCTCGTGATCAAATTGAACGAATTGAACAAATTGAAATATTTTGAGGTCTTTAATCGAAATATTTTGTTGTAGAAATATTACAACAAAACGATCTATCACCCCCAGAATTAACACGATTTTGCAACTTCCTTAACACATACTATCCCAATAATCTGAAACAGCTGCTTGGTGTTACACGCGTCGATCTCCAGCCCTGTCACGCTGCAAGCTATAAGATTACCATCGACAAGCGACAAAACCAGCGATCTCGAACGTAAACGAACGTCGATAATAAGCAATCTTAGCGTAACGAAGACATTGCCTTGTCACGAGATAAAACAAGAAGAGAGTTTACCTTGTTTAGAGCCAAATAGTGGAATTGCAAGAACGCGACGTTATTAAGAAAACGTAAATAAATTGAATTACTCTTTTGTCAGAAGATATATCTATACAAAAAAAAAATGTGGATTAACAGACACAGGAGAGGTCCATTGCAGAAATCGAAGGTACGAAAAGATTTTTACAAGTTGAGAGGAACTAGTTTATCGTACTGATATAAAGTACTTTGATTTCTTCAAATTTCGTAATAATAACGAATACGATATCTAATAACGATACTACTGTAATATAATAATAATAAATATTACTGTATTAATAAATAAAAAATTAACAAAAAATTCCTTTAGCGAAGTGTCAACGTATCTCTGGCTTTTAATGGATTAAGAAACGGATTTCATCGTCGCACGGCATAAGGAGTCTAAAAAAAAAAATAAAAAAATAAAATAAAAAGCGATTAGAGGTATCATGGTATTTTATTATAATTATTTGAGGATTGGTTATTGCGATCTCCGCACCAATAGATACGCTTTTCTTTCGTTTTCCTATTCGCACGATAGCGCTTCGATATCGACCAGTTACATATCTTTTTTCCTTTCCTTTTATCCTGTGTTTTTCGAGATCGACAAAGGGCTCGTTGTTCGATCAACAAGCGTTCGACACGCGGTCAAAGTGCTCATTGTAAAATTATTGGACGAGACCGGCGGCCATTCAGGACGCTGCCCAGGGCGGTCGAATCGAAATTCAAAACTGAATTTTTACATGACCCGTTTCGAATAACGAACCATCCATTTCACCGTCACAATAGAGACCTCTTAATCGTATCTAGCCGCATTCGAATTGCGTACGATTGTCATCGACCGCTCTTGATCCGACCCTCGTACGATGACGTTTAAATCCGCATAAATATTTCATTTAATTTATTTATTTCCTCGTTTATTTCCATTCTTCTTATTTTTGTCTTACGGCCGCTATTCCCGAAAGGCTTCTCAAATTACGAATTTCCATTCTCCGTACGCTTCGAACGGTTCAAAGTGTTCTCCAATCCGAGATTTTCATACGCGATATAAGTATGTACTGGAGCAATCTATGGGCGAGACGACGTCTAAAGCTGCCATAAAAACGAATCAACGATAGATATAACTGTCGTATGCCAGCTAAGAAAATGACACATCGCTGTGCATAATGTGGCGATAAATAACAGCGCCAAATGAAGGGCCATTGCCTGGCGAAAGAAATGCCATATGGCAGCACTTGCGGTTCCAAAGAGTTAAGAGCCACCGTAACCGCATGCTTCACAGATGTTACGCGTTTCCTGCGATTCTTTTCGGCGATCTACTACTTATGTTCGCCGTTTCCAACTGTCCTTTGCTGCTAAGGATCGCGACTATCTCTGGCTCTTTGTCCGCTCGCCACGTTGGGCTCTTGGACGGACGAATGGAATATTAAATTCGACGTTTTAATCGAAAATTGATATATCCGGCTCGCGATACGAAGACAATTGCGTTGTACGAAGAACTGTCGAAGGTTATTAATAGTCCGCGGATATTCTAAATTCGTATTTTTTGTAAATATAATTTCAAAATGAAACTTAGGCAGAAGAATGTTTTATCTATAAAATGCATTGCAAAGAGTACCGATACTTTGAACGTTTTATGTATTTCTGCATATTACGCGCATTCCGTAGATTCTGGTATCTTCAAATTTCCCATAAATGAGATAGAAATCCGCAGTCCGCTTGTTAGAAAATCGCTGCTTTAAATACTTGAAAGGCTCGGAGAAAAGTAACATAAACGTCACTGTCTTCGACGAATGATAAAGAAACTTTTTGTATAAAAATTCACATGCTCCGACAGCGTAGAAACTCGGACGCGCGAAATCTTAAAAATTCGCACCCGTTAAATTCCTCTATCGCTAAATACCTCGCTAAACAACGAATACTCCCCATATAACGTATCGTTGTCCGTCTCATTTTTGGAAGAAATATTCCAGTATCGGTTCTCCGTTGAATGCCCCAAATATCCCGAAATCATTCGCGAAACACGCACGCATGCGTAAAACCGGGATAGTATAACAAAGTATGCGAGAATCGCTTTATATCGCACGGAAAGGCGCAAATGTTCATATTGTAAAAAACCCAGCGTGCAAATGCCATGAAATTTCGATTAAAAATCTAGATTAAGCAAACAAAGCCATAAATGAAATTCCTTCTTTTTGGGCAGAAAAAAATTGATTACTTGCCGCGTAAATGAGAATGCAAAAATGAAAGAGCGCGCATTTGAGAGATCGACCGGTGTCTGCTTCTCCCCATATACGCGGCCGAGATTAACGCGACGACAGCAGAAGCAACGAGGAGACGCGCGAAGTTAGACGCGTCGCTGTCTCCATACGGTCCCTCTATATTTCTTAAAAGCACATCGTGGTAATTGAAAACCGTTGTAAATGTTTTCTTTTCGTTACCTTCGGCACGGTAGTCGGACCGTCTTTTTAATTCCCGAGAGACGATACAGGACACGAAGCGCGGATACGTCGCCACGCACGAACACCAATCTACGCCGACGTATACGTATACGATGGAACTTTACAATTTTTAATAAATCCGCTATCCGGTTTACCATCGTTTCAATTCGGTGGAAAATAAGTTTCCACTCTCGCCGGCGCTCATCCGACACTTTCTATCAGGCTAAATGAATATTTTCTTCGAAAGTGACTTTCCTTGAATTTCTGAACTGCATTTTTATTAAACGTACGCGAACCGTTATATTCGCACAGGTAGCAGAAACATCGACAAGTATCGTAAAAATTTGTGTACACACTACGAGCTTGGAGCCAGTCGACCTTTCGTTCATTCTTACAACGATAATCTGTTCATTTATAAAAGACGAGTTCATTGGTAAAAGACGAAACGAACGCTTATCTGGATTCTGCTCCTTTATATAATATTCGTAAAAATATACATTTCTATAAACATTCGCCGTCTAACGATAGCGCTCCATGGAAAGGAAAGAGACAAAACACGCGCAACTAACGTTGCTATTAACGGGTTGCTTTCAACCCGGTGTCGCCATAAAAAGATCCTTACTGCGGTCGGTCTATCGTTCTATCATGTTCTCCGTGTAAAAGAATCAGCGGAATTTCTTCGACCAATAGCCCGGGATCGGAATCGGTTTCTTCGCGTACGGCCGCGTTCAAAGGATTCCCAACTGCTTTCTCATTCAACAACGGTCTCGATACTCGGACCGTGTTTCACAAGAGAGGGAGAGGAAAAGCACGGTTGACACAGAATCCTCTTAATCTCGGTCGGAAAAACTAACACGGGGAAAAAGCGGTCGATGAAAATTCAGCGAATCAAACGAAATTATAGAGTCGCGGCTTTACTTACTCGAGCTTAACCAGTGTGGTGAAGAGGTTACCGATATCGTCGACCGCGGAGAAACGTTACTCGGTTCTCTCTCGGTTGTTAAGTGAATTTCATGAACGTGCATACGATATGAGGTACGATGAAAAGCCGATATTCCAACGAACCGTGCACGCGGACGCGTGCGTTCTCGCCGCGTAAAGCACAGTACTAGAAAAATATGAATTTCTACGGATTAAAACCAACATCGCCGAACCGTTCTATATGTACTATCCGCCGTGAAATCGTTCATAGAATTGGATAGAGAAAGACGCGTAGAGAAGCGTACGAGTCTATATACGTTTAATCAGTACGCTTTTCGCCCTGTGTTTTTCCTTTTCTCGCCTTAAACGAGGGCGTTAAAAGCGTTTCGGACTACCCTTAAGCTCGGCTGAATACGGACTCGCGACGATCGACGCGAATACCCGTCGTATCGAGCTTCTGTAAAATCACGAATAACGTCGTACGTTGTAGATCTCGTAGATAAAGCCATTTCGGGGCTATGAGGATGGCAACGATTGAATCTACAAACACATAAACGTAACTTTTCCAATTGTCCCTTCTGTTTCGTAGTTCTGTTTCGTAGTTATCGAATGGATTAACTTTCGTGGGATTTTTAGGAACGCTAGAAAATTGAATGTTCGTGCGATTAAACGTCACCCTTCGGTCCTTTTTATTGGACGGAAGGGAGGAGGCAGGTTTAATGACGCAGAGAAATTAACGCAGGTATATCCCTCGTAACGCTTGATTCATTACTCGACTTACGCTTTCTTCCTTGATTAAATAGACGATCAAGCTTTCTCGAGTTAATTTTGAATGATTCCCTCGAAGGAGGTAATTTCGAATTACGTTTCGTTCTCGGGACGAACGTAATTATCGCGATATTACTCGTTCGCGCGCCGCTATCGTTTCTTCAATTTCGACAAATTGAAAAGAGGATCGACAAAGAAGCGTCCTCCGCGTTATAAAATATCCAGCCGGCTGGTAAAAAGATTCCCCGACGGAAATTCAAAGCGTTATCTTCTCCGATACGCGAGCAATATCGCGAAAATGCAGGAAATCGCGCGCGAAAAACGTTGCGTCGCGGAGTGGAAATTTTTTCACCAGCCACCGTTGCGTAGGTATCTCTTTACACGTATCATGTTTGCCGTCAATCAAGGCGTGTCCATGCGGAAACGACGCAAAAGCTTCGACAGCCACCCCCGCCCTCGTCCCAAAAAAAAAGAAAAAAAAAGAAAAAAAAAGAAAAAAAAAAGAAAACCGTACGTCGAAAAAAGGGGGGACGCACTTCGAAGGTTAAATTTCTTTGAAATTTCATGCGGCTTCGAGTCTGTTAATCGTTCACGATTGCACGCCGCTTCATAATTGTCAGCGATAATCAATTTACGCGCGCCGGCATTAAATCCGCGCAATTAAGCGGCACAGAAGCGAATGGTAATACGTGCATCGGCCGTTAATTAACGAATATTATAAAGGCAACAACGAAATTTCTGTCACGTTAATATGTTTACGGTGGTAAACGTGCGCCGATAGCACGATAAAGAGAGATTTTTCATTTTCAAACTGTCAAAAGTGAAAGAAATATCGCGCTCGGTTTACCTATGCTAATCATTAACGATTTCACGAGCGTAGGATAATTTGTACGGTTGCTGGCGAAAATCTGACTCCTCCGCGCGGCAAAACTTCGCTTTGACGTTCCAGAACTTGTTACGTTTGTTACATTTGGGCATCTTTATTTTTAACATTTTTCTGTTTTTTTTTTTTTTTAATTCGAATCTAAAAGAAAGTTTCAATCGAAATTCGTATCCCTCGATTTTGTCAAATCAGTGTCGAAAATGCGATCTTTCCACTCGGTCGTCTTATCGTTGCAAAGCATTTGCACGTTTTCGTTAACAGTTCGCGCTCCCGTTTTCTATCATTTTCTTAACTCGGGATTGAAAGGCGAATGTCAGTTCAAATTCTAATTTCGCACCTTTATCGTATCGATACGCTTTCGAACATTTTCCAAGAGACTTCGGAATGGGACGAGAGGCAACGACAACAAGCAATATCACGCGCGATTCGTTGAGAACTGACTCGAAACAACGAAGGAGCTTTCGAAGGTAGGAAAAATGATGTCACGTTTCGGGACGTTTAAGAGGATGAACCGTGCATCGAGATCCTTCTCGTTGATACGTTTAAAAATCCGTGCTGCTGTTGTCGCGTAGACACCAGAAAATCCCATGGGAAAACAGTTCGGAACAAGCCTGTGGCATAAGCCTTCCGCGAGACATTATCTTTCGGCAAACATAATCGTTTCATATATCTGCGCGGCACATTCAAAATGTCTTTGTGCCAGTGTGCTCGCCGAAAGGCTTGGCTAGAAGCAGCGGCGTTCGCTTGTGGCGGTGATAAATTATGAACTCGTCCAATATCTTTCCTCTTTCCGACTTAGTAGCTTTTGAAATATACCACGGTAACGTATTTCTTCCACCAGCGGGCTCTCGTACAGGGCGTTTCACTTAACTTCACCGTCTCCGCTCGAGAGACCGACCGGGCAACGATGATCCCCTTTTCGAGAGGCAAATATTGACGTCCAAGCCCTTCTTTCTTCTTCTGTTCTTCCTTTTCTCCCAGCTTCTTCTTTTTCTTCTTCTTCTCCTTCGTTCTTTTCCTTTTTTTTTTTTTTTCTTAGGAAATAAAAACGAAGGTTGAAGTAGTTCGTTAATTCGGTGTCGGGGTCGATGTTTAATGGGCTAGATGCCACGTAACCTTGCGGTTTTTCTTTACTGTCCACGGAGGAACGTAGAGGGTAGCTAGAATTACGCTGCGATATTTAATTACTTCTTTTAAAAGCACATCTATGTAGGAAGAAAGTACGCGTTTGTTAAGCGCAGAAATGTTTCATACAAGTACTACAAATTGTAGCGTATGGTGCACCGAGCGATAAAACACACAAATATTCTGTTCTCAGTTCCGGCTTTTATAAGCGTTCTCTTTCTTCTTTTCCTGGGAGAGGGGGGGGGCGATAAAACTCGTCTCAAGCAATGTTACCGTATCCTTTAAAAAAGTTACACCACCGTCGCTAATAAAAGTACAATTTACATCGGATTACGTTACGTTTCTACCTTAACATTATCTTAGATAAAAGAAGAGAGAAAGAGCAGTGGTACAGTCACAAACGAAAACCCGGCAAGGTGCGGAGCGTTACGTAGCTTGTTGTTAATGTAGTTGTTCAACTTGTTCAATCTACACGCTCAACTCGCATATGCTCGAATTTTCGACATTACAAATTCGACAAAATAATAAGATCGACGATTTGAGATTCAGCCACGACGCTTCTGTTCCTGGCGAACGATACTCGGAATGAGCGAAGACACTGGAAACGATCATGCAGCGTGGAACACCCTGTACGCGGAGGCCATGGCAGCCGATGGAATATTTTACAGTGTCGTAAATATAAGCATGGAAGAATGGAGGCAGAGAACGCGGCTTTCGTCGCGTTTCGAAGGACGCGATGTTTGCATTAGCTTGTTCGCCGTGATGCACATCCGTTCTGGGTTGTTTGGCTGAACGCGCGTGTTTAGTTGCTTCGCGATGTCACGAGTCTTGCACTATCGTTGTAAAAATGGAGCACGCGGCTTTCTTACGCGTCGTAATATCGCGCAACGACACGCTGATTACGATACCGAATTTTTCGTGCTTTCACGGGCTCTCAAGAGAAATCGTGCATAAAGATTTCTGGAAAGTACGAAAAGATGTTGCGACGGTAATTGCAACTGTCGTAATATGATAAATATTATACATCACCAATCCTGTACATTCGGTAGGTAATCTTCTATTTTTCGCGTTTTCCACTAAAATGTCCTGTATCTTCAGAAAAGCGAAAAAACATTGAATCCCTATTGCGACGAGAAAGAATCAACGTATATGATATTTATAAACAATTCTCGTAATCGGATTGAAATTGTAAATGCTGTACGTAATTGTCGAATTATTTAAATTACTTTTAATTAAAATTCTTGGATATATCGAGATTAATCGTTGCGAATTCGAGATCCACATGCCGATAAAGAAGAGCAAAATTTAGCATCATCGGTGATGCAATTTTTCCAATAGTTCCAATGTAAATAAGTATGTTATTTTATCGCGTTCTTAAAAGGATTCGAATGGCGAGATATTAAATAATCCGCGAATCATTATAAAGTAAAGTACTTGCGGGAAATTGCGACAAAAACTTTCGCGCGATATCCGCTTGAATTACAGTTCAGAGATCCTTTGCCACTTTAATATTCCGCACTGTGACGTATTCCTTTCGAATGGAATTAATTTCGCGTTCAATTCCCTGAAACATCTGCATCGAAACGGTGAAATAACGTTCCCTCGGAAATGAGAAAGATTTCTTCGGAGGAAACGAATGCCAATGAATTATTTTCTCTAGCTAGACGAATATCCTGTTTATAGAAACAGTTACATTTCCATCGCACACGAGGAAAATTCATACTTCGTTTACTCGTTGTTCGTTATGGATCTTCTAAATGGCTACCATAACAAAATAATGTTCGTTCTCTAACGTGATTTTCGTACACCAGCATACGCGATACGCGATTCGTCTATTTCAAAATCGCGCCGTATATCTATAGGAATTAATTACGAAGGTATCCACGATCGTTCGAATCATCGTTTCGGTAATTTTTCGGCATTCGTTATACATTTCATACGTAAGTCAATTCGCATTTGCATCGAACAACATCTCGACGAATGTAAATTGCGACCAAAAGACTAATTACTCGGGTTAATTTCGTCGTTCGACCAAGCACGCTTCTATAGATTTTTACAGACTATCTGTCGACTCAATGAACCAGCCCTTTCTATATTCGTCCATTGGCTACTTTCAAAGATCGTGATAGGTGCTGTATGAGCTTTCGTCACGATCCGTCAAAGTATTTCCC
The DNA here is from genome assembly GCA_014737385.1 of Bombus superbus. Classification (NCBI taxonomy): domain Eukaryota; kingdom Metazoa; phylum Arthropoda; class Insecta; order Hymenoptera; family Apidae; genus Bombus; species Bombus superbus. The sequence continues at coordinate 11,440,289 of JACXIK010000019.1, read as the reverse complement.
GTCGAAGGAATTTTATTCCGCGTATATTTCTTATTCGCCGAAGTTCTAAATTCGGCCGAATATTTGGCTCCTTTAACGATACGAAGATAATCTTCGACCGGTGAAAACATAAACCGTGTAAAGATTCGCAATATCGTTTAAGTAGAGCGTTGCCTGGCTCGGATAAGAGTGATTTTCATTTATAATAAGACCGTCTAAGCTTGGTCACGTAGAAAGACTTCAACGTTACGTTCTTCGCGCCTTTTATTACTGCTATTATTCATAATGCCGGCTCTTTAATTAATGCGCTCTTTTTTCCGTCCCACGACCGGTCACTAACAAGGAAAGTTCCATAACGCTGGTCCGCGATTTAAGGAACGCACGATGTTCCATATAGCCGCTTGAAAATGATGAATGCCCCCTTTTCTCTCGCCGTACTATTTTCCTTTTATGCCCTACCTTTTTGTTCCGCTTTTTTTTTTAAGCTTCTTTCTTTTCTCCCTCCTCCTTTTCCTCTTCTTTTTCCCCGTTCCTTTTTAGATCGGAGTATAAGAGATAAGCTCTTGGATTTACGCAATTTTAAAAATCAGAACGGAGCCAGAATGTCGAGCCACAACTGTTGCACTTTATAAATCGTTCGATTCCGTTTTCAACGAAGTAAGGAGCAACGTATTGGAAACGTGTCAGATTCGAGGGGCGAATATTAATAATTAACAATCACGTAATTAGAATGTACGCGATTTTTCACGCTTCTTATTTCAATTCGAATGTCCATCGAGTTTCTTCTTGAACGAATATATTCCTCTCGAATTACTTCTTAACGGAAGTTGAGAATTTGCAGATCTTTATATCGTATTATACTTATTTGCGCGGAAAATAAAAAATAATTAATATGGATAATAAAAAAGGAAAATTCTCGTTCGATTAGAAACGCAAGCTCACCTGTTTACAGAAGAAATTTAGAATAGCCCCTTTCATTTTTTATCTTCCACTTTTCCTCTCCACAGCTAGTTGTAAGAAGTTTGTTGCATCTTACCTGGAAAAAAAGAACAAAACAGATTATAGAGTAACAGTTTCAGATTAGCTTATTTATTAGCTGTCGACTTTATGATTTAAATACAAATCGATGGACATTATACAACTGTTTTCTCCCCTAATTGTTACGGTTGATTGCAGTTTGTCTGAATCCAATTAAGCATCCGTTTACATTCGTTAACACGGGATAACACATAGTGGTAAAACTAATTCCGTGGTTTTGCATTCCGAATTTTAGTAGCGATCGTTAACACTAATTGATATTTCTGCGTTATCAATTATTGATTCTGATTGATTGCACTCGGTAATTGATCTCGAACAATTTGTTACCAGTCCTAATATCAAATTCTGTGTCTGAATATTTCACGTACACTTAAATAACCAAATTATACGTTGTACAACATGTATGTACTAGTATGTATATAAAAACTCTGGCAATCTCAACGAGAATTCCGATAGTCGTAACGTTCGTAAAGAATACAGAGAACGTTTAACGAACGTCTCGACGTTCGTCGCAAGAAACTACTAACAAGAAAAATAATCTTACATAAAAGCCAAAAAATGGCCACGTTCGATACAAACAGCCGAGCACCCACACTGTCGAAAGAACGAGCAAAGCTGCCTCCTGGTCGCATCCTTATCTCGAGACTTCGAGGGTCGACGATTTACCATGGACCGCAAACATTTCGTTCAGATATAGGGATTCACCTAACTGGTCGTAAAAAATCCATTTGGCTTTGAACCCGGAGGAAACAGCACGTGGAACTTTAGAATCGCTTCTACTTCTCGTTCTCGCTTACGAAGTGCAAAGATCGTGGCGAATAAACCGAATACAGCCCCCGGATGAAAAATTGAAAACTCATTAATCCACGGTAATTAATTGATTTTTAGCACGGACGAATGAGATTTTAGCGATCGCCGGGGTTATATCGGCGCTTGACTGAGCCCCCATAAATACAGGCGTTCCGATTTATCCGCAAATAGATTTCTCCAGCCGGATTTAAACCACCCTGCCCGCTCTCGCGCGGCACGACGTTCCGTTTGCTTTTTATTCGTTGCATCGCCGGTGTCGAACAACGAGCATTGCCAGAATGCCGAATATTCCTGCGAAACGTCCTCGAAATATCGATCCTTTACGTAAATCATTCCCGTGATTGATCGTTACCATGCTTGAGATTTTGCGAAATTTCTGGAGAACGTTTATACGGGCTAAATTCAATTGTTTATTACAATAGAGAATAGAAAGTAGAAGTTCTAGCTGGAAATGGGAAAAGGGACTTTAACGTTTGGTATAATTATAACGAAGCCGGATCTTCGAGACGTTCCGGTCCAGGAGGAGGACAGTTTCGTGGTTTTACACTTTATCGTTCGAAGTTTACGAATTGAAAATTCCGATCCCTTGATTTCACATTTCATAATTCCCGATCCGCAACGTGAAATGTAGTATTCGTTGCATTAGAAGGTTGTCGATGCAGTAACGTTCCATTTATTCGTACCCACGAGAATTAAATAGAATAAAAGTTCACCGAATTTCCCCTCTACCTTTGGTGCCTCGCTCAAATGACGAAAGTTCACGTGCGAATAACCAGATTCGGCTAGCGACAACGAGAGTTCGTTTAATCCGCTGACCCAAAATATCGTTTCGATAAACGAAATTCGATTAAATAAAATTCCACTCTAGTTGCCATAAAAATACGAAAACGCGATGCAGCGTACGTACACAATTAATTCCTCGAACGAATAGGACTAGTCGAACATTTCGGATCCCCTAACGCCGATGAAAATCGAACTGCAGGTTCCGCTCCGACGAAGAACACGCGACGATGATACGTACGATAACTCTGACAGAGTTTAAATAAGAATTAGGTGGAGGAGGGTCTCTACGGGATAATTTCAAGTTTATCCGCGCACGCGTTTTCTATTTGCGGTTCAGCCTTAAAGGCGAGGACAAGGCGTTTGAAGATGAATTGTTACCGATCGGAATGGTCAAGCGTGGAATGGAAAACGTGGCCGATGGGAGGAATTCCGCGTTCGGGGATTAGAAATATCCGTGGACGTTGAGGAATGTTAAGGGAGTTGAAGGAAGGGAGAGTTTAAAGGGCTGCTAGTAAGTGGGTCACGTTTATACGATAGAAATCGATCATTCTGATACCAGTGGCTGACAGTCGAGCGTTGTTTAGTCCGAGTCCCCACAGTCATTTCCTTAATTACTATTCTCTCGATGTGACTTGTGTAATCGAAAGTGACTAGCATTACTTCGCCACAAGTGGAATTCGAAGCAATCGAACCGGCGATCTCTGCCCACGTCAGAATCTCACATTGCGTTACAATTACCTCGATGCTCCTCTTGATATACCGGTAATGATGATAAATAGTTTTTCGCGAGCAATTTAAATATCTTTTCGGCAAGATGTTTCGTTTTGATTTATCGGTAGACCACGGATTTTTATGCAAATTCGTGTAACGATGCAAATTATATAACGATGCGATCGATACGATTTATTAGTAAGAAGATGGACGATCGATTTGGTTAGCAGCAGACGTTAAAACAAACTCTATACGTTGTTTTCATCGTATTAAGTAAAAATTCATCGATACCAAGCTGCGCGAAATTACTCCGTTTCGAAGAAGCAACGCTACCTACTTTTAAGTTCAGCTTCCTCTAAATGAAGTTTCAGCAATTTAAATCGGTATAGAATATGAACAGACATTTTCCAGATAATATGCCATCGTTTTACAAGAACCGTTTCTGCAGACGTAAGACGGAAGAGAGCTTAAGCGTATCTGTCACTGTATCACTTGAAGAGGAAGAGAGAAAGAGATAGAGAGAGAGAGAGAGAGAGAGAGAGGGAAAGGGAAGAAGTCAAGACTTCAAGTTAAATTTCCGCATTATATAGGAAGAACGAGTTTCTGTACTTTATGCTTCGGGCAAAGAAGACAAAAAGAATCATTGAAACGTTCTTGGTTCCCATCCAATGCCTTATTACACTTGTCAGGTTGCTCGTCCTGACAAGGCTGGGTTAGGTCTTGACAGGCGCACCAAGGAACATTCTTTCCTCTAAATATAGGAATTTTACTCGTTTCATGTGCCCGTATCCTCTCATACTCCCTGTTTCATTTTTCTTTATTAAAATTTTATGTCCCCCGTCACATTTGCGTACGAACATGTATTCGTCCTGAAGTTAACGCGCAATTTTCATCAATTACGTACCTTTTAACTTTGTCTTTAGAGAAGATTCTTCGGCAGTTTCAGCCGTCTCTTTGCGCTCGTAATACAGTGATTTCTATGTTATTAACATTGTTCGGACATTAGAGATAAGATTCTTAATTAGAAGATAGTTTAAAATTAGTTTCAGCTAAAAGTACCAAACTTGTTTGAAAGCGTTTCTTCGTTTACGGTCTTACCACTGCGAGTACTTATTTCCAAACCACTTTATAAACTTGTTCTCGTTAGAGTATACGCAGAATAGTGTACGCGTAGTTATTGCGAATCAGCCTTCTTTCCTCGGGCGCGACTCGAGAAAGGATTTGGAAAAGGAAGGTGAACGTTTGAAACAACAGTTTGCATATCGCGATTAAAATATTTCGAAAGCTAATTATTTTTTTATCGATTCGCTTCGATACTATTTGACGCAAACAAGTCGTTTGCCGCGCGTAGAAAGAAAAGCGATAAAAGAAAGAAAAATACATTTCCATCTGAAAGCAAGCGCAATTGTTAAATGCACACGTGTCGTTGCACTGGCAAAAATGGCCAGCCCCGTAAACGGGGATACTACGCGAGCCATTCATCTTCTTCTTGCAACAATTTCTTCCAATAGCACTCAGGAAAGAGCAACAACTTGAAACTGTTACCATCCCCTATTATATACATACATACCGTCTCATATATTACATATATATATATATATATATATATATACCGCGCGAAGATAGAAAAAAGTTTTATGAAGAAGAAGCGGCAAAGTATAAAACAGCACTCTGTCTCTCGTCTTCATTGCGATATTTTCAAGCAACTAAAAAGCTCGTGACCAGCTTCTCCGTCTCCAGCACGTAGCCTAAACATAAGGACCCGTCGTTCTTCGTCCTGGGACTAACAACTTCACGGTAAACTGGACGTTCTCAGTTCGACGCCCTTTAGCGCGATAACAGGCGGCGTTTTCGTCTCGCTGGCTCGACGTTCGAGCGAAAAGACACGAGCAACTGGCGCGATAACGCGAAAGTGTATCCAGTCGACCGGTACGAATGGCATCGATATTCAACCAGCCTCGTGAAAAAAACTTCCATTTGCAGTTACTTTTCCGTGGCAACGAATTTCCCCGTCGAGACCGGACCCCCATTTCCGGCAAAACGCGACGTTCGCACTTGCGAACAGGCAGACAACCCCTCTCTACTCAAGACATCGTGCTCGGTCATTTCCATCGCCTATCGCGGTACTGTGCCGAGTGCCAAACTTCGAACGCTAGTTTCTCGACTAATTAACATACGGATATACTCGAGCGAGCGAACACGCCACAGTGCTCCTGAAATTCCGTTTGCGTTACTCATCGAAGTAATAACTGGCGGACCGGAAGCTAGCGATTCCGATCGAGTCTATTTACGATCCGCTAATAGTTTAGGAAAATTCCGGCCGATTCGTCCACAGATGGCAAAGATTCGATGTTTGCACCGTTGTCGTTGATTCGTTAATCGAGATTATTCGGAGACGCGGGAATTATTTTCAGCGTGCTATTTCGCGGCTTGGAATTTTGGGAATATCGAGGAGGAACGGTTCTCCGTTATTTTGTTCGCCACTTGCGATTTCGTTCGAACAATTTTATTTGTTCCGCTCGAGCAGATCTAACGATTTCCTTGCTGTTACATTTGCAGGAGAATTTATTGGCACCGGTAATATAAAATTTCGTTGGAACGATATTCGTTCAATTGTGTAAGAAGGAGCAGGATTTATTCTAGACTTTTAAATACACTTCCCTTAGACGCAGGAAGCTGTTTCACGAGTGACGAATAAAGGCGGAGGCACGATTGAAAACTAAATTAAAAGGTCGAGGAAACGGAGGTTGCAGAAATCAAAAAGATTTTCTAAAGGATCCCGGAAAATCTCTCGTAATGAATCGAACGACGAAGGTTCTTACAGAAATATTTTTGCCGAGATCCCGAAAAAAAGCAGCTTTTTCTTACTGGCGTTTAACGAACCACGCAGCTGTGATTCCATTTTACCTCCGTAAGAATTTACCTTTACGGACATATTTTTATTCGCAATATTTATTATACGGTTTTTCCAATCGGAAAACTACTTTACACGAGGGAGACATACTTTAAGATTTTTTATCAGCTGTTTGTTCTTTGCGCGCATATTTCCTACTCCACTGGATCGAATTTTTCTTGCACGTTTCGCGTAATTAAAACTTTCCCCTTTCAACGCAAATTTCCAATGATCTTTTTCTTAATATCTGTCGTTTCGATGTTCTTCTTCTGCTAATCAACGTTGGTCGCAAATATTTCATATAAACGCAGAAATATCATAATACAATATATAATAAAATGATCGATAACAAATTTATGTATAACGCAATATAACATATTTTATGAAAATAAATATTACGATTTTGTTTAAACAACGAGTAAAGAATAAAATTCAATTTCCATATAATACTTTATGCAGTGCATCGGTTTGAGTTCTACGGAATCTAGAATATATTTTAAAAGATACTTATTCCGTTTAATTCGAAGAATTTCCATCGACGATTACGTTTTCCTGACTATGCTCGATATAATCGCTTAGTCTAGTCAAACAGGCGATTATGGGATCCTGAATTATACAATGTATAATGCGTGTTTGAAGTGCAACGAAGCTCTTAGAGGAAACAAGGGTCCGGCTCGGGTTGGCTTAATTTACGAGCATTCTCCAAGAATTTAATGTTTAAGATATCACCATTTACGCGAAGATAAAGTACCGTATAATTTATTCAGGAATTCCAACTAGTAAAATGTTAATATATCGATGAACGTTTTAAATGAAATTACCTGGCTAACATAAAAAGTGATCTATTACAGGGAGATAGATTAAAATGTAATTCGATATTAAAAATAAAATAAGCTGGAAATAACGCGAAATTCAATGAAAATTCCTATAGAATAAATTACCGATCGATTAAATTTCTATTTATTATTCGACGAATTACATTACGCAGAAATGTAAAGGTTAAAACACTCGTTTCCTTGTTAATCGTGTTTCGGCTAAGGTATCGTCAAATTTCGAAAACTTTTCCATCGGAAAGCTACCGAGAGAAGACGCGATAGAATCTATATTAAATTTCGATTCTTACTTGAATATATCGTTTATTGGAAATTAATTCGTTCGCTTGATTTTTCCATAGCTTTCGTCGAATAATTACCGTGTCTCAAATAATTACATTACAATAATTACATTTTACATTACTATTTCGCCATCCTGTACTTACTTTCCAATAAATCTCTCAACTAGTCAACATCGTTATACGTTTGAAGACCAGCTCCGCAACAAAGACTTTAATGTTGTTTTTTTGCCGTTACTTTGCCGTTTGTTCTTCGCTGCTCTAGTTTGTTCAACCATGCCGTTTCGTTAGTTGGTTTGCTCTTTTCCTTTTAAAAAGTTTCTAACCAATGGGGAGCGAAAAAATTCAGCGGAAGAAGCAGAAAAGTCAGCAAGACGAGCTTGCAAAAATGCGTGCTACAACGGGACTATTGTATCAAAGGTTTATTAAATAGGGGTTTTGGCGTTGAATCGTTTTATTCTTTTGCTTATACGCGTCTCGGTTTCCCCTTTAACGCTGATACAATGCTTTTCACCGTGTAAAATGTCAGAATATTGTCGCGCACGGGACGTGCATTTCTTTTTTTTTACGGAAGTTCTCTTGTTCCAAATATTCGCGAAAGAAATATTATACTAACCATGATAAATAGTTCGATGGTGGATTAGGATTGGAAATATCGATGATTAAATTACGGAAAGAAGCAAGCCAATTATGAGAAACATACATGAAAATATATCACGTAACGAAAAACAAATTTTTTTTATCCATATACTTTGTCTATATGTATTTAGATCCTAAAAAATGTACGATTGTAAGTCTAAAATAAATAATAACGTTATAATAGTAAATCAAACTGAAACAAAATTTCTATGAAAAATTGTACATTGACCATTTTGGTAATTTCAGTAAACTTGACAACCCGCAACGTAATTCAACACAGCGGTCGATGTTGAAATACGATGGTAAAATATATTGTATTTAATCGCGAATACAAGACATTTATTTAATATTTTAAACGTAACGAGAACATCGAAACGAGGTTCTTGTGCATATTCTTACAGACTTTGCAAAACATTCAACGTCAAATCGTTAAACACGCGCGCAGATAAGCCACGCAGGAGCATCGAGCATGCTCTTAAATTGGGAAAACCAGTCCGCAAATCCCTCGTTCGCGTCCTTTCGAAATCTGACGCTCCCATAGAACTGGCGTCGATCGTTGCCGAGAGACACTGACAGACTCCAACGTCCTTCAAACCTTAATTAGAAATTTGGAATCCATTCTTTCTGTAAACGATTCACCCGAACCGACGTCGCAAACTTCCTAGTAATCACGAAATTACAAGTTCCATTCCGTTCGACAGATTAACGAAGAAGAACGATTGCTATCTTTCAGAGTTTCGTTCAAATTTCCGACACGTGTCACGACTTACCCTATTTAAAATACTTTCCTTCCAGTGTCATAATATGGATTCTAGGCTACCAGATACTATATCATCGCGCCGGATATCAACGAGTCAAAAGATTCTTATCTTTTATAATTTTCTCCCAAAAAAAAAAAAAGAAACACTGTGATCGCAATTGTCTTCTAACGTCGACTTGTTGCATTCGATATATCGTATGTACCTTCCTGATCATTCCACAGAAAAATACTTGTTAAAAAAGTGGTTGACGTGACAATTGTTCGATATAAATTGGCACGCAATGTGCGACATATTAACCAAGAAGCCTGGTCATATTGTAAGTGCAGAAAACGTGGAATTTGCAACCTCCTATATTAATTCATCTACGAAGGAATACTCGATACACAAAAAAAAATTAACAGTTTCACGCGAAATATTTTAGAGAAGCACCCTTCAAAGGACCCATCGCGCTCATGCTTACATCGGTCGGTGGAAATGACGCGTAATGGCGTCGCCAGCGGCTGCAATCCAGCGGCCAGTGTCGGTCTGAACGTTAAAACTCGCGGTCACCATGGAACCGCATCATGAATTTTAACAGTTCCCCCCTTTTGCACGTCGGCCGTCACGGCGACTGCATAAAGTTTCGCGCGCGCACAAGAGAACGGGACAGAGGGAGAAAGCTGGTGAAAAAAAAAAATATATATATAGAGGAGAGAAAGAAGAAGACGAAAGGTAGCGCTTGGAGGAGAGGCACGGGGGCGGCCGGAGATAGCAGAATTATGTGTAAATTTATGTAAATTAATGGATTATTCTAGTTTCGTTAAACCACTGAATTCACCTCGGCTTCCTTGCTATTTTCCGCCGTTTATGGAGGCCCTGCTGGCGAAAAACCGACGTTAGAGCGAGCAACAAACAACGAAATAACGACGAGGAGAAACCATTCTAGAGAACGATATAGATGCAGATAGACAATAGGCAGAACTTATTCGATTTATTATCTCGCCGATCGTATCAATTTCAGGTAGCTTATGCATTACGTAGCCAATCCATTCCACCGCGTATAAGCCTTTTACGAAGACAGCTCGTTGTCGCCGTTGTACGAATTCTAATTCCACCAACTGTTTGTCCTTCAACGAGTTTAGACTAACGTAGTTCTACCGTCCACGAGGAACCTCGTCCATGAATTATTTGCCAGAAACGGAGTTCGATTCTTACGCGTGCAGATTATCGCGTCGGACCGAGCTTAATATTGCTAGTTACGAATTTAGAAACTTCGTTCTTCGTCGTTTTCGCGATGGCTAACGGAGAGCGTTCGAATGGTTTCAATTAACGCTTGGAAAGTTTGGAAATCGACCAAGAGGAGTGCGAAATGTTTGACGTTGTTTGAGAAATCGAGGTCCGCGAATCGAGAATCGTCGCGAACGGTGTCGGGTAAGATAGAAAGCGTTCTGCGAGTTTGCGAATGATATCGATCTCCTCGATGAAACGAACTTTCGTTTCGTGTAGTTTGCGCGCGATCTTCAAATTTTTATTTCCTTTGCTCCCGGTTTGCGAACGATTTCCAAGCGACGATAATTAGGCGACGAGTCCTCTAAGTGGATCGTCGAACATTTAAGACTCCGAGATCCATCCTTGAGGAAGGACGGACCTCGTAACGTCCAGCAGAATTTGTTTATACGGAACAGAAGAGACGTTTATCCGTAGAGTCGCTTAACGACGAAAGTAACATCTACGCCGGATCTGGCTGTTCATTTGTCCAGGCTGAATATCAACGTTCGCGTAAACATTCTCGGCTGAAACAATAACTGTGCCACGATACTCGGGTAAGCTTCAGTGGGGTACAATGATTTTTGTGTTGCGCGGCGGTTAGCAAAACGCGAATACGTTCCATTCGTTGTTGGTCTTGTACGGTGAAACAATAAGGCGCTCTCACAATGCGACCACCGTACAGACAATTCTTGTCCCAAGAAAGGAGCGACGGTGTTGCGTCGTTTGCCCTCGGGCATTCGAATTTTGGCTCGAGCGCGCCACTTTGTTTCGCGCCGGTTTGAATTATAGCCGACCGGCTAACTCTCTTCCGGATGCGCTCCCGAAATTCAACGGACTGTCGTGCGAGCGGTTGCGATTCCCCGCTCGAACGAGCTCGTGCAATTGTTAATAAACTTGTGCATGTTTCGGTTAGACGAACGAAGGACCGTGCGTTCCGCTTGAAACATGTACAAAATATTCGAAATACGATACTCGTTGTGATATTTAGTGAAAGAAACGTCGCTTTAATTTTGCGTTTCTAAGAATATGATGTAACGTGCATTGGGTCGAGTAGATGATAAATTTGGCTCGCGCTTCGCTAGTTTATACGTTTCGAAGAACGTAGTAGACATTCTTTAAAGAAGAGAAAACGTTTCAAAGTCCGCGTATTTGATTTTTTTTTTTTTTTTTTGGTGAAATGGTATAATTAAGCTACTCCTTGATTATATATGAAAATAGCACTTGATGTGCTGTTTTAAGATAACGCAAATGAACACGTCGCGCGACCTAATGCGAACATCCGCAGTCTAATTATTAAATATTACAGTAGCTCTCGTGTTAAACACGAAAGCATAATAATTTTTAAGCACAGGCTGGAAACTCGCAGTACCGCGTGTATGTAACACGTTTCCTATGCAGGTTCAGTGGCGTTTAGAGCGCATTCAACCCCAATTGCCGGCATGTCGTCTCGCGATAATTCCGCGACTATCGTTGCATGGGGAACATCCGTGTAATTAGGCCCATTAGATACGCTTGTCCGTCGAATTTCGGCGTGAGAAAACGGCTAACCACGTACGACCGCGTAACATCTAGACGCGTTTTAAGTGGCTTAAACGAATCAACTAATGGAGCGGATTACAGAGCGCGACCAGGACGCAAGGTCCGCATTAACGAAACCAGGCCCGTATTGTGTCAATGTCGAATATCATGGGGGGGAGTCATATTCATATTTTATTGTAACTAATGGCTGCCGTAAGGTTGCGTTAGCGCGACCCAGTTCGCCCTTTACTAAATGGAACGCCATTGCATATTCACAAGATGAAGGATCTGTTTAAATCTTCCCTGAGTGACGGGAAAAAATAACGAGTTCTCCTTCGTGGTGTCTTGCGTTCTGTGAAAACGTGCACCGGCAAGAAAAGAAGAAAGAAGGAGCGAAAGAGACAGAGGTTCTCTCTGGGGTTCTTTAATGTTTCGCGTTTCGATGACGGATGAGGGCGGATGTTTCACGGATAAACTGATCTTAATAGCTTTTCATGCAAGTTTTCGAGTAATAAATTGATCGAACGGATGAAAAATATGGGAGTGTGTGGGGGGAGATAGAGAGAGAGAGAGAGAGAGAGAGGGGGGGTGAGAGATTCGCGTTAGGCGACGATAATTTTTACCCGTTTTTCTGACAAAATAAAATGTCACCGTGTTCAATCTGCGCCTCTTTTCCGAGCCTTCGAATCTTTAAGATTTATGCGCTTGATTATACGGCATAACACGTGCAATCGTATGCTACCTAATGTACACGACAGGTTTTAATATACGACGATATACAGACATCTTCAGGTTGGTTTCCTTAACCAGTACGATCGTGACAGCCGTCTACAACGATTTTCTAGAAAATCTCGCATCGTTGTCGTTCTCATTTTCAACAGCGTAGCTACGAAACAGCCGCATCGATGATTCGATGCCACGGAAAGTCATCGATCCTTTGAAACGGTTAAACGTATTAAACTTAATAAAGACGCGTGAAAGAAATTATGAATTTCGCGCCCAACAATTCCACGAGAACGGCGAATCCACACGAGGCGAATTCTTCTTACGGTGAAATCCGAATTTTCGGATAACGCCTAGCACTTTGCTAAACGAGCGTGACTCGTACGACTCGGAAATGGCACGGTGGGCAAATTTTGCCCGATAAAACTGCGAACTTGGCTACGGTGAAACGAGTGGCTACGGTGTACCCGCGAACACGACAGCGTTTCATCTTCGTTTTCAGTTTAAGCGAGCCGGGACAGTTCTTGCAAAATACACCTGGTGTTTCGGGAATTTATTAATACCCGCAGATTAATGGTTTCGGGGGCAAAGTTGCCGTTACCGGAGTAAATTTCTCTGCCCGGAATTCCACGACGGCTAATTCCACCATAGAAACGCTACATAAAATCGTACGATCGAAGGTGAATGAATGTTATTGGCGGATCATGCAAAACGTTTTCGAATGAAGAACTTCGTCGTTGCGCTGCTCGAGCAAATTTGTTCCCGGTTAATCGGAGTTTATCGTTAGAAATGGCAGAGCGTAAATTGATATTGAAATTAGTCGAAACGGGTCATCTTTCTTCGCGGCGAAACGTCTGTAAATATGAAAATTTTTTATTCCGTTGCTAGCGGAAACTCGTTAATCGGAGTTTATTGTCAGAAACAGCGAAGCTTAAAGCGATATTAAAATTAGGCAAAACGAATTATCTTTCCATCTGAAAAGCGTTTCTGTATAGGAAATTTTCTTATCGTCCTATTAGGGGAAATTTATTTCCGATTAATCGAACCTTACCGCCGAGAGTAATAAATTTTGGCACGATATTAAAATTAATTACGATGGATTATTTTTCTTCGTGAGATATAACAGCAGTAGATATATTTTTTCAGGATTTCAATTTGTCTGCTATTTTTCGTATCTACGTTCCTAGGATAAACGATTCGATATATTCCCCCCCCCCCAAAATATCCAATCAAAAACAGACCAAATAAAAATAAATTCAAAACACGTTTATCGAAACGACCGTAGTAACTAGAGAGTATACTGATAAGTTGCGCTGGGTTCGTTTTGTTTGCACGCTCGTTTTAATAAAACGTAGTTTCGATTTATGTAAATGCCCGCGTGTGTATTTATACGTATATATCTATTTGAACATACTATGTATCAATGAAGTTTCAATTGTCTCCGCTGTACCGGCTATTCTCGTTCTATCAAAAGATAAACAAAATATTAAATATTGAATAATAAACGACGGAAAGATAGATTTCGGTAGATGCGTAAGACACGAATGACTTTTTTCATTTTTCATATTAATGCATACCGACCATTGTAATTACATACAGTTGTTTACAAACATACACATACGATAGATCTAATTTTGTTTTTAACCTAATTTAATTGAACTTCGTTTAACACAACGAGTGTTACTAACACGTGGCGACATTTTCCTAGAAATCGGACATTTTTCTCATTGAAGATAACTTTAGCTCAACGACGATAACATTTGTTCGATCTACTCTTAAATCAATTTATTGACATTTTAATGATTATTTTGTTTCATAATCGTACTTGTTCTAAAATCACGGCTAGCTATTTTCTTCCACTCTCTAGGACACTGTATCAAAACGTATAAAAATAAAGATACAACAACAATAGTAAGCGATATATCGGGACAAGCGACAAACAACTCGATCAAACATCTACGCAACGAGACCACCAGTTTCCATAAATAATCCTACCACAACGTAATTGCCGCGATAAAAATTTCACAGCCTCGGAGCAAAGTGCCATTTAAAAGACTCTCCTCTTGTCATACCAAGATAAATTTACCGCTTCGTGATCCATGAAAGAGGAACTACTCCAAGCAGTGGCACAATAACGAACAATAAATCACTTTCGCCGACCAAAGACTTCCTCGATCTGACAAATCTCGAATGGTCATACGAAATGACAAATGTTTCCGCGGGATGCTCGTTTGTACCAGCCGGAGCGGAAATTTGTTAATCGAATAGTAAAAATTTAGCAGCAGGACGAGAAAAGCTCGCTCGACGCGTTATGTACGGCGCGTCATCTTATACGCGACACGCGAGTTAAAAATTCCGAAATTATGCAAAAGATATTCCATGACAATTCCTATTAAACTCAAGACACAATTAAATTTAAAGACAGACGTCGTATGGAACATTTTTCTCGGCATACAGCTTCGATTTTCAATGTTTCTCGTCTCGATGCGGAACACATCGATCAATTACTATAGTTGTACGACGCGTCAAAAAGTATATTCTGTTTGTTTCAAGACACGAAGCATTCGGAGCACGTTGCTGGTTCGGCTGACGTCGTTTCTTCGTTTGAAGATTGAAAGCAAACGAGGAATGAGTGGTTGGGCGTCGCGTATTTAAAAAATCCTCGCTACGCGCTGGTGTTTGTTGAACGTCGCCGGGGAAAATGAGTGGATGGAAGAAAAAATAGTCGCGTTCGAAAGTCGATGGAAAGTTGATGGAAACGAAAGTATCGACTTCGAGTGGCGTCAAACGGAAGGGCGGTTTTAATTAAAGCAACGAGACACCCCGTGAAACGTCGCCGCGGACAATGGAAATTGCCTTGCACCCGCTGATCCGATCCTTCTTCCGTCTTCGTATAAACATTTCCCTGGCCCATTTCCATTCAATCTCCCTTTGAACGAGCCATTGGAAAAATCCTGCTGCTCGCGAGGGAACCGGAAGTCGGTCGCGCGGAAAGCATCTTATAGGATCCGTGGCTCGGTGGTTCAAGACGCTATGTTCCACGTCGTTTTGCTTATTTTTTGACTTTTTCCCTTGTGCAAACAAAAGAACAAGTCCGGGAGAGTTCCAAGCCGGTATACTGCGATCTCCTCGAGCTGATTCCGGATTTCGCGAAAACGTCGCACGCGGGGGAATTCGAAATGATTTCGGTGCCGTCTCCACCTCCGCCCGTACAGAATCAATATTGGATCTTGTCGGGGATTGGTACGGTATAAATGACGTGGGCGTGTGTGGAGATTGATACCGGAAGATGATAAGTAGGCCTTGGTAGAATTCCGCTGTTGACGAATTAAGAATTCGCCAAGTTTTCCGCTGGTGATATATCGCGACGAGGAGGGGCACTTTTCGCGAGCTAGGGACCAAAGAACGTTGTTTCTTTAGGGGATCGAACGGAAAATTTAGAGCTTTCGTGAACGAGGAAACGAATCGTATTGTAGTAGAATAATCGGTGTTCCTTTTGCTAACTAGTGCTTAGATATCATTGTTACCGATACGTAGAACTTTTTAATAAATTACGTACGACGTGTATAACTTTAAATTATAATGGTCAAATATAAACAAATATTTCCGGCTTTGTGTTACACAGTAGGAGAATATTTTCCAAGAGCACTGTCGTTGNCTCTTTGCATCTTAGTTATGCGTATGTAATAAGCATCGTAATTAGATTGTGGATAGAAAAAGGATGTACAGAGCGCACAGGGTATTTAACGTTTAGAATATATATATATCGACCGAGACAAATTTTTACTCCAAATTCCATAAATTGCACAAACGTCTGCGATTATAGCAATTATAATTACAATGTACCTCTTGTTTTGAAAAACACAGACAGGTTGCCAAATAACAACGCCACCCGGTCAAAGATTATTATTCATCCGTGATATCGTTAAAATCTCGAGGCTTACGATATGGACATCATGGTTAGCTTTTCCGATACTAATTGGCTTCTGCTAGCATAATACGAGTATTAACATTCATACACTCTTGTATATCAAAGTTACGTATTTCATTGATGAGAATAATTTGAACGATCAAAACATCTGGTGTATCGGTGTTGTTTAATATCCGTCAAAATTGGAAAGCGTAACAAAGTTATCAATAATAATCAAAATAGCGTGAGCCGTGTCAAGGCAAATACGAGGAATTGAAATACGAGCGATAATAATTATACCACAAACAGGGTATTTCTGACGATTATAAATAAACCTAGACGGAAACGTGTGATCGAGCGGAGCAGCGATTGAAAACTGGATTAATTGCAAATTAGTTGCAGAATGATTGTCGCTCGCTATATAACGGGCAGAAAATCGAACGTTGAATATGGCGAAAATTCGCGACCTAGTTGATGCCGTGATTCTAAAATCGGCGTGCGACCATTTTCGCCCGCGGATTTATATATGCGAGAAACGAAGTCAACGTTTGCTATTAATAGAACACCGGCTCGCGTACATACGCCTGTGCATATCTTGTCTTAGATCACGATCAGCAGATACAGAACGCCTTGGAAATTATGGTTATTATTTGAGGGAACGAACGGAAACGAAGATTCATTTGTTCGCTGTATGGTAATTCGAAGAATCGCGCGCGACTGAAATAATTGGAAAATCGTTTACCAGAAGCCCGATCGATCGATACTTTGGGAGCTGCACGCCGATGCGCCAGATTTTCCACGCAAATCACAATCTAATGAGGTAATTAGTATTTTGAAAGCTCTCCTCGTTCGGAGTTATAGTTCCATGTAAAATCAGCTTTTGCGGTGATATAGGCGAGTTGAAAAAAACGCCAAATATCAAATCTTCTAATTTCTAATTTCAACGTTTTAAATCGAGCGTTCCCTGTTCGTGCTGACTTACAATTCAAATCAGCCTGAGATAAAATAATCTTCCGTAGTTTATAGGCATTAGCTGCGATTTTATATCGTTTCGAACGACTTAGCGAAAAATTCATCGACGCGTGCCAAAACGAAGAAGGGAAAATCTGCGGCCAGCAACGTTCGAAACGAGAAAGTTATATCGATCTAGAGATACGACTGACCGTGAGTCATAAACCCTAATGGCAAGGTTAACAGAACTTTGATTTTTATACCGATATATATCTTCCATGTTTGTTTCGTTTTACGTTGCGATAAAATATAAAACTGTTTCTTTTTGCTTTAATACCGCGGAAAATTCTATCGTCGATAAGAACTGGCATCTTAATAGAAAGTAAAATAATAACAGGAGTTCCGATGGAATCGCTGAAATTAACGAACAAGGGCACATCGCGACGATACATTCCATCGTCGTTTACGTTCGTTCTGTGTACGCGAAGTACAGTTTGAAATAAGATCCGGTTTTTAATTGAACGTAGTTGTTTCATTTCTGCCACGCATCAGCTCGACATTGTTCGTTATCACGGATCTAAATGCAAAATCCACTTGGTCGGCTACTCACGCGCGACGCGTATTATTCTCAAATCGTCGATCGAAACGCGATAACGAATACTTCTAATCAGAAATGTGCTGAAGAGAAACGACCACAGAACGAAAGAAAACAAGTGTGAAACGCTTAACTGCAAGGGAGCAATTACGAACAAACTATATAAATATCGAAATTAAACGCGCAAGGGGCGAAAGCAGCGCACTCGTAACGATAGCGACGTGCTTTCGTTCAATATTGAATTCCAGTGATCCAATTTCAACGAAACAATAAAAATGACGTTACGTGGAAACCGTGTTAAATTCTGTTAATTACGATCATAAACGATACAAAAGAGCTCTTCTCTCTCTCTTTTTATATATATACGTATATATGTATATACGGTATGCCCTAAAGTTTAACAGTGAAACACGTACCGTGAGTGTAGTCTCATGAAAAATGTTATACAAACATTGGTCGTTTGAGAACAGTTTCCCTAAAAAGTTACGATAAATATATAAAATACAAAGAGACGAATACTCTGACTTTTTAATTCACGTCGTTCGGCTTTCCTCCGTGGATATCATTAAAGAAGGAAAATATGTCACAAACAGGTATTAGTAAGCGCGGTGAACCGATACAAGTGATTGATTCGTTCGCTGTTACGAAGCAAGATGAAAGTAAGCTTGGTAGAGTATTTAAGACTTTTATCGTTGTCAGTTAAAATGGAGCGACAACGGCTAATTATCGCGTCGATCGTAAAGCTATCCAAGTTTCAATGATTAATAACCACACTCATCTCGCGTTATGTACTTTTATTATCGCTTCTTAGCAATCATATATATAATATTTTCTATTTGATTGTATCCACCCGTACAATACATCTACAAAGTTTAACCGTTAAACCCTGGAATATTCTGTATATATTTCTCTCGAGTTACGTTGTTCGATGCAAAGTGGCCGCGATTATTCGCAATTATTCTCGTTAATTCGCGTCCTTTGATCATTGAGAATATTACCCACTGTGAGAACAGGGATTCGAAACACGTCCTTTCTTTTACAGCGATTCCTTAACCGAGAGCAACAAGGGAAAATAATATTCTATCGAGTGAAGGAACATTATTCAACGGGTTGGATTAAAGCAGACCCCCGTTGAAACAACCAGAAACTTAATTGAACCCCGCCTGACAAAGTAGCGTTTAAACAACGTTCCCGAAGCTAACGAAGTTACTTCCTTTCCTTTCCCCTTCTTCTGTTACTCTCTCTCTCTCTCTCTCTCTCTCTCTCTCCTTGCTTCTTTTTTCGTGCAGTTCAATCCGAAAGAATATGCTTTGATTAATGTATTTGTAGTCGAATTACACCTTTGACAGTTGCGCAATGAATAATAAAAGGGACGGCGTTAAAAGAGGCGAGAACGTCAATGGCGATGAAACGAGTGGAACATAGTTACAGGAGCTCGAATCCTCGAACCTGTTTTCTATGATCCTGTCTTGATTCGTCAATTAAAGAGCTTAATTACACGCCTACCAAAAACGAAGAACAGTTCAGGTAGGTAATAGCCATGGAAATACTAAAAATATTGTAAAATATTGATATTCGGAAAGAGGAAATCGATCAAAGATTATTTATGCGTTATACGGTTAAATCTGATGATATCTGTAAATATTAATAACGAGAGTAATATCGAGATATATTACAATTTTTGTATCGAGAGATTTAATTAACGCGCCACTTAAAAAATAAATTTAACATGTCGATTAATAGGTGATAATGAAAAGTGGGAAATTAATAAACAAGTATTCGCGTACGTTGAAATGAAATTCGATGTAAATATCGATAATAAGCGTGCTGCCGTGTCTTTGCGATTGATATTGGAAACGATTCTCCAAACTAATAAGACATTTGTTACGAAACGATGCGATTCTTATCCAATCAGACGACCCAATTATTATTCGACATCAAGCAAATTAGAGTGTCACGCAAGAGGGAGTAATTAATTTCCGTCGCAGGAGATTAAACTGCTAATTTAAATGCACGTAGTTCGACGTTTAAGAGCGAGACCGAATTACTGGCGTTCGAGCTTTTTTTCTCCTTTCCATTGGTACCGCTGTCAGTATAATAAAATAGCCGGCTATCGGTAAAAGGGGAAAAAATTTTTAAAATTCGCCGATATATCTCCCGCCCTTTTAATATGCAAGATAATATTAGTACGCTGAACGTAACGAGAAAATTAAAGAACGAAGAAAATTTAATTCGATTATATAATTACAATTTACGTATATAACTAACTTCTACGATATATTTTGATAAATACGAGTACGTTGTAACGCATAAAAGAGAACATTTTTTTTAAACGTATTATTACTTATTAATTTATTTCCCTTGGACCTTCTCCTCCGGGATAGATAGAGATTCTCTTTGGAAAATTTTTAACGTACACGTATTGGGTGAGAAATTCATCTTAAGAGAAAGAAGCGAGATGCAAAGAACGACAGAAACGAGTTTTTAAACGTGCGATATCGCACGAGGGTTAAAGTTCTTAAAAAGTACAAGCATCGCAACGTGCATAGGATTCGTATTGTACGGAAGAAATAGATCTGCGACTGATAATGTATATATTATCGTTCGAGAGACGACGTTCTTATATTAAGATACTCGTGAAACGTGTAACGTGTATAATGCTACACACTCGTCAAACATAATACACCCGTAAATACTTTGTCTCTACATGAAATTACAGTAGCGCTACCCTCCGTACAATTAGCAACTCCGCGGACAAAGTAAAAATTTAATATTCCATGTACACGTAGTATTACTCACATTTACGGTAGATCCTTCACCCCGAAACATATTCTCATCCGTACCGCACAAACATTATGAGAACACTTTGCATACCCAGAAAGTTAAATCCCGAGAAACTCGCGCAACTCAAACCTTAAACAGCTTTCCATTCTCATCTTACCGCCTCGCCACTGCGCAACTCATCCAAGTGCTTGTCCGCAATGATCCACGAAACGCCTGTCCGCAATATTCGCCTGGAAATTCCCTACGCGACCCATCGAAGAACGAGAGATCGTCTATAACGGTTTCCATCTTGGAAATCTCCGCGCAAATGCGCCGGAAACATTAATCAAGAGGACTCCCATCTCCGCGTATCGGGTCCTCCTTCTTTCGTCGTACGTGTAAACAAAAAAATATCTGCCAAGCCATCCACGTCGTTCGACGATTCGAGAAAATGAAACGATAAAGAATCTACTGCGACGAGTATCGAAACCGACCGTGCTATTTTCCGGGAAATGGGCCATCGACCGGATACATAGGTAACTGAACCAGCCAACGAAGCCTGATTCCTTCTCAAGATCGTAGAGACACGATCGTTCACGTCCGCGAGATGGAAAACGCGATCAAAATGAGAACATGGCGATACGGGATACGTGTGGGGCGATGTGTCGCGCGCTGCCTCGTTTCTGCGGTTTCACAGCCACCAAGAAATACTCTCTTTCTCTCTCTCTCTCTCTCTCTCTCTCTTTCTCTTTCTCTGTTATTTTATGCCATGCACGAAAGGACCACCATCACGGAACACCGCGGATATTACTTTTTCCTATGAAAATAGAAATGTCGTTAGAGACATTTTAAGTGACCGCCGTTGCCCATCGACTCACCGATCGACGTTGTCAATCGCAGCTAGGATCGTATGAAAATTCCCTTTTGTTCGTTTCCTGTCTCGTTCGACGAGTTTCGAGGAACTGGTATATCGCGAGGCGAACTACTCGTCGCGGTCGTGATCGTTGACGTCGAAGCTCATGCTGCGGCTTCGAATATCTATGCCGCTGTTCCATTATACGTTGTTTGCGTCGCGAGTTAATGCGACCGAGATCCGGTAGAAACGAGGGGATTTTCAGGCGGAGGATAGCGAAGCCCGTGTGTATTCGATTTATGGAAGATTGATTATGGAGACGCGTTGGTGATTTCGTGTGTGGTAGACAGTCAGAAGTCAGCGAAATTGACTATTATTTATCGTTCTTAATAGTTGGTCATTTTAGGAGAATGAAGGACAATCGAAGGATATTTTAAGATCGTATCCGATTTTTATTCGCGTGATAATGTTGAGAGAGAGAGAGAGAGAGAGAGATGGTATAGTAAAGGGTGGTTATATCTCAAGGAAACGTAAAAAAAAATGTTTACTTACATTTTGTCGATCCTCATTTTTTCACCAGGAGACGATGAAAATTCCGAGAAACACGGCTGTCGTAAGATATTTATTTATCGCGAACATTAATCACCAAGTAACACGAAACGTGAATAAATAATTAGTACACAAGATGTTCTTAAGTTTTAAGCGTGTAACAAGTGTTAAAGGTCGTCTCACCGAAGGTTCGTTAATGTAATGGATAATTAACTGTTTAAACACTTTTGTGATCTCTGTAATATAATTCTGCTCGCACTGGATATGTCGCAGCTTCTACGTACATTTTCAACTGCTCGGAATAGCCGAGAATAGCTGAGAACTACGATCGAAAAATAATAAACATCCATAGAATCTACATCTACAGCGTCTGGCTTCTAAAACCTTGATCTCGGTCACCGGGAAGAAACAACAAGCATCGATTTCAGCCGTCACCGATGAGCAACAAAAATGCATGCATCTATGCATGAAATTTAAGCGGATTCGAGCGTGTTCCCATTGGATAGGATGGATCGTTGAGCCAGAGGCAGGACACGAAATTCGGGTTAGACAGGCTGATGAAAGGCACGCTGGGAAATCTTTGATTAACTTGCAAACAAAAGTCAACCGAGCAAGAGGGTTGGGGGCCTTATGATACTCAAAGTTCCCTGAAGAAACTTTAACCGCCTCGAATGAGAGAGAAAGAGGAGGATCGAGTTAATGGTTGGAAGCGAGGGCAGGGCACATCACGTTGTAACGCGAGATATTTCTGTGTGGGATCGATGGGACGAGTCGTGCTGCTTCTCCAAGGGGATTGATTCAATTAACCGTCCCCTTTTTCTGTTTATGTCTTACCAATCACGGCCATAATCATTCACCGGAAAAATAATAAAAAAGTTGGTCGTGACGTCTGATGAAATGGGAAAGCGAGTTGGGCGTTTGATGCTACGCGTAAATGGATCGGTGTAGCCTTGACACTAGGACTACTAATTCGTGATTTTTCGTGGAAACTTTGTGGACGAGTACGAATGATTTCTTGTAAAATGTATCCTTTTATTTCCTTCCTATATATTTTTGCATTTTATTTATCGATAATTTTGGCATTGGCAGAAGTTGCTGTTTCCTACTTAAGTAATTCTGCGAGTCCTTATAGAACCGAGCAACGTTTTTTTAGGACGAAATAGTACGGAAAAACAAAAAAAAAAAAATATGTAGTACAATGTAAAAATATCGTTGCACTTGTAATTCACTTTTTTTTATCACGTTAAATTTTGTTTTATACGAGTTTGTTGTTGAGATAAACATTAAGGGAAACGATAAGAGGTGTCTAACGAGAGATTGAAATCATTGGGAAAATTTCTTTTATCTTCAAGAGTCCAAAATTCTCCAACGACTGTTTATTCGCGACTAATATTTACGATTTCGCTTCTTATCGCCAATTGATTCGTCCATGATATAATCCAACAGACTATAAAATTCCTATCATACGCGAACAGCTTCAAACATTTTCACCGGCCTTACGCAAGCACGACCAATATCGCATCGAATCTACCTTTGCTCAGAGACAGGCTTCGTTACGAGCCATTTAAAATCACTTTGACGGTACACACCATTCTGAACAATAGCGGCGGAAGCTGGACATTGGTTAAATATTCCTTTGAACTTAAGAAAAATTTCCTTGTAGTATTTTCGATCGCGGTTCTCGGTCGTGGTAGAGACTGTTAAAGCCGAGTTAGGATTTCGATTTTAGTTCCAGTTCCCCAAAGTTATATTTTAGTTTCCGAACGAATAAAGGCAAGATTATAGGGGCGTAATGGAAAAACTTTCCCCTAAAACATGGAATTATCAATTTTAAGGTAAGAACCAGTTAAATAAAGTTTTTGACCCCTTTTGATCGTCCGGATCTGCCTGCCTCGTTCAACAAATTTATGTATATACGAGTTTCGAGGAAAGATATTTCTTTCACACGTCCGAGCATTAAACTCGATAAAGCCCACGTTATTAAAATTTAATTGTAATTTTTGTAACAGCTGCGCGCACAGACTCTTGTAATTTATACCGCAAATAGAAAATGTGACTCATATCGCGCACGATGCAAAACGAATTAAATAAATCTTTATTAAAACAATTTTTTCGCAACTGAATCGTGTAATTGAAATACATTTGAAACTCTGCGCCCACCTCGATCAATTAATAAATATTCAAAGATTCATAAAATAAAGTGGTAATACAGTTGCATATGCTCGTGGTATCTTTCCCATTTATCATTCTTTCTGATTTTCTCCTGTTCGCGACATTCGGAATTTTAATTTAATTTGCCACAACGAGTGAATAATAATTTCCGTACTTTACCATCGTAAAAATTTGACCTGAAATCCCATGTTAATATAAATTTACTCTGTTCGCAGTTGCGATACGTTACATTTCGCGATATAGGTTAATATTTACAGTTTTTCATGCGTCCATAATAAGTTATTATGAATTATATTAATTAGTAATTTCCGGAACGGAAAGAAATTAAAAACGGGAGTAAATAACGTTATAAAATTAATTTACGACGAGCTCTATTACGACAAATTCTTTTAGTCGTCGACATTCCGAGTGGAAATGAATTCTCTAAAATTAAAGTTAAAAAAAAAAAAAAGAGGAGAAGAGAAGAAAGTAAAATCGGTAATACAAAGAAACGCAACGAAAGCGTTATAATTAATTAGAATTGGTTTACTCTGGCTCGAATAAAGATGAATATCTCAAACATCGTCGTGAGATTCGCCGCGCGTTTCCGGCGTCAAATAAAATTGCCGTAAAAGTCGAAAATTCGCGGATCGTAGATATATTTCCAAACTGTGGTTCGTCGAATCCTTCGATTATTCGCGTCTCGTTGTTGACGCGAAACTTTCGATACACCGATAAAACGGAACGATTTATAAACGAAGAGATAAACATAGTGACACAGCAAGCGGCAATACGTTCTCGTTCGTGCACGTAAAATATCGCGAGGTTCATAAGCGTGAAACAGAAGCGGTGGCTCAAAGAAAAGAAACAAGTAACTGACGTGTATTCGATATTGCATTCTTGCTTTTCCCTTTTTGCTCGTCTATTTTGCAACTCTGACCGGACTATTATTTTGCTCTATCGGCTATCGAGAGAGAGAGAGAGAGAGAGAGAGAGAGAGAGAGATTTCAATCAAACTTGCTCTGATGAATCAATCTCGAGGTAGCAATTTAGAAGACCGAATCTTTTCTGGCGTTCGCAAGCCACGAATCGTCTCGCGCACTTAGCTTCGACGAATTGCGGAACAAAACGAGATGTACTCGAGTAACAAAGAACATTATTATATGCTATATATTTTCATCTTTGTCGGAGATACGTACATACGGTATTAGATCGTCTTATTCTGCATTTTCGATTTTCGAGATATAATCAACCGATAAACGCGCGATAAGATAAATTTATAGTTGACGATTGAAATGATTATGACACATTGATACAGAGGTAGAAGTGTTAATAAACGAACTACAGATATTCTTTGCCGAATAACATTTTTCTTCGGGCGTTCATTCTCGTTCACGCATTGTTCGATATTCAAACTCTTTGGAATATTTTATTCTCAGTTTCGTAACTCGCGTTTGCGGTGTCATTTCGACGTATTTCTGGTTATTAGTCTGTGTTGGCATCAGTTTTGGCGATGTTTTATTCAGTTGCCGAATTTCGTGGGTGAAACCAATCGCTGCAGAGGTTCCAACCTCGTTCGAACGCCAAAATTTCTCGATTACTGTAAATATATAGCGATCGCTTCTAACGAAAATTTTCCGGATACGAGCTACGCTGGAGGATAAAAGAAGAAAAATCGCTGCCGTGACGCTTCTCGAAATGCGTCGATAGATTGCACGAGCGAAATGTTAAACGAGACAAAGAATTCCATTCACACCCTGTGAAACATCTTTTTTTCTCTGGTAGCGTAACCACCCACCAAAATTCACCGAATACATTTTTGGGTGAAATTCTTTCATACCAAAGAAGTTCGTGCTGAAAATTTTCATGCGAATTTTGTTTTAAACTCTTGTAAACTATGTCCGTACAATTTTCATATTTTCTATGTTACGTATTTTTCTAGTTAAACCACGCTATGTGGCTATTTCTATTTGCTATAATACTGCTGCTATAAAACTATTCGTTAGTTTCTTCGATTTACACACGGTGCTAGTTTTTCACTTATCGCAAACTATCGAAACTATACTTGTTTCTATCTTTCCAAAAAGCCACGTTCCACATATATACATATACGTTTCTACAGTTCTATACATATACGATTCGGTATATGCATAGAACAAACTTCGGATAATATTATACGCGCTACGTTCTGCTACGATATTCTAATACAGGATATTCTATCAGGCTGTCCGAAAAGTTTCTTTCGTCTTGTAAGAAACTAATGAATGCACCACGTTCTCTGTTTCGCATTATTTTTACCGAATCATGTACGACCATAGTAATAGGAATAGAACAAAACGGCTCGCAGATGATTCGATAAAATAATATAAAACGAAAAGAGATCGTGCATCTATTATTTCCTTGCAGAAGGAAAGAAACTTTCGGGACAATATAATATGTTATATATTCTACGCGATATTCTATCGAACGTTCAAGAATCGAAAAGTACGACCAACATAAAATAGAATCTTCAAACACTTATCATTCGTGCAGTTCGCTCTCGTCTACAGAAAAATTTCGAACGATCTGTTCTACTAACAATCCTCGGTAACGCAAACAACGAAAGAGTCGATTATAAATTAAATTATTCTTAAATCAATGCAAAATTAAATCTTCGTCAATTTTATAATAAAACCAGTTCGCTCGCAAATAGAGTTATTCGCTCGATTTCCGGTCGTGTCCACGATAGAGATCTTCCTCTTTGTAACTTTTCCTTTCTTCCAACCAACATGTTAAAATCGTATAAAACGGAAGCTAGTAGAAAGGGGGTTAGGTGTACCAAGCATTCATTATTTAAATAGCTCCGTCCGATATTCCGTTTCACTCGTCTATTACCAGACTCTCGGTGAAGTGCTTCGATCAGTCGATATGGAAATCTGATGAGATCAAATCCACGTAGATGATGCTCGGATATCTTACGACGATCTATCGCGTTTCTGTTCCTTATATTTCATTCTTTTTACGACCTGTCCTATAAATAAGTGCGGTACAACGTACAGAGTATGGTGTACTCGTAATTAACAGCTATTATCCGTCGGAGGGAAAGAAATATAGAGACACAGTACGAAGGAAACGAACGAGCTGTTGAGAAAATTCCAAGCTTGACGAGTTCGAAGCATGCCTGATGGAAAGTGAACGTTAGTCTGAGGATGTTGTTTAGAGGATATCGAAATGGAAGAGAAACTTCGCCGCGATACATATACGAGCACTACGTTCGCATTGGACATTCAGTATCGTTTATATCGGTATCTTATCGATGAAACGAAATAACATTTGATCGCGTATAAAGGTAATTCTACGAGTCTTTTTTCGCCAAATTCCTCATCTTTTCTATTAATTTCTTCCAGTGATCTTGGCTACCCTCTGGTTTTCCCAAGCTTCTAGAATTTCTTGCCGTTAAATAAATTTCGTAATAATCGCGACTAAATGGTAGTAGCGGAAGCATACTATCGAACGAATGAATAGGCAGAATCGAATATTTCAATTAGAGATTAATATCGTTTGCTTCTTAGTTGTTACGTGTGTTGTAAAATCGACATTTGATGTAAAATTGAAACGCAGATGCATGCAATTCCAAAGATTCCAAGTAACAACGGTATGTATTACTAGAACGTACAGTCGAGCGGGCTGTGTTATTTCGAAGGATCGGTTGGTTAGTTGCATGTTATTTGTACCGTAAGCCGTTTGTGTTGATGGATTCGGATAGGTCGTTAGGGCAGTTCGTTAGCATATAACGCGCTTTAAGGTCACTATGAATGCAGATAGCTCATGCTGTTTGGCTTCCGCGAAATTTATGGCTTTCTCAGGAATTGAATCGACCAGGCATTGTTATACAACGATCGTCGGTAACGATCGAATTACCTACTATCCATCGAGCGTTAGACAGCTTTTTGAAGAAACGTCGAATATCGAAAGTATCGAATAAAAAGTTCGTACGAGAACGAGGATATTTCTAAAAATAAGAAAACAAAAGATTATTCGTTTAACGAGAGAAATAGAAACTCATATTGGAACCGTATTATATTTATGTTTGAATCTTTAATATCGAAGGATCGTGCCGTCTTACCTCGTCTAACGAGATTCAACCGTGGTAACTGCTACACTGTATATTAAAAATTGCTGGTTACATTTTCGAAGGGGTTTATACAAATTACGCAGCGTCCAATAGATAATAAAAAGAATCGAAATAAAAAAATGCCTCTTCGTAGTTTGAGAATGTTTGCTCGTATTACGAGAAAGTTTAGTCGGATATTACGAATAGTTTTCCGAGGAAAATTTACAAAAATCAAATTGCTTTTACATCTGTTACGTAAGAATCTCTCCTTAAAATCGCAGTTGCACTCTCAGTTAAACGTAGAAACGAACGTTAAAAGCTAATAAGCGATATTCTACGATAAAAAGCGGACGTCGAAAGTCCGAAGATTCCTTGACTATGAGTCGCTACTTTTTAAAAATTGACGCTCCTCTTGTTAGATCATCGATATCTTGTTCGAGCTAGTGACTAACCGCTGTCTTAACAATTTGAATGTATACGCAGCGACGACAGAGCAAAGGACGCTTCGCAACTTCATTTCCTATTAATCCTCATAATCTTCCTCGTTATTAATTTGTCGGCGAAGGCGCAATAAGCACGCACAGCAGTGCAAGCACGTGACGTACAATTTGCAGATCAGTGCATTAACAGAGTGTTGTCATAGCTTCCCCTATGATAATTAGCTAGCAGCGCACGCTCTAATGAATGTTCGATGAGATTATACACGTGAGATGCTATTGATCCGATAAAGCTCCCAGTATTTGAGGTATGCTCGGATCTCTTCGACGATCTATGCACGTGACGGTGAAAAAACGAATCAACGAATGCCTCGATCGTTCGTTTATCGTACAGAGGCAAATCTACCGTTCTTTTTTCTGCGATTCGTCGTTTTATTCATTTTACATCGTTCACGAAAATACGAAGCAGTACGAATTACCGCGAACGACACTTTCAAAGTCTCGTGACTTTTAAGTTAAATTTCGCATCTGTAAAATTAGTCGTCGGCTATCGTTCGAAACGAACGTATCAATCGCGGGCTTGCATCGTCTTTTCAAGTTTTCAATGGACAAATCGTAATTAATAATCGACGACACCGAGAAAGGCGAACGTTCGTACAACACTTGTTCGACGTATCGTTTGCAGAAAAATTTATAAAATACACGAACAGCGTCTTCGATAACGATAGAACGCGCTATCGAGATTACAAAAGCCTCAAAGTAATACCGTAAAAAAGTAATATGTTTGACGCTCTCGTTAAAAATCCTGTTGCACGAAGAAGGCGAAATTTCCCATCCGTGTTTTCCTACGTCGAACAAAAGAATCGCGATCGATCAAAGACGACGAGATACAATGCATCGAACGTTGAATACCGTGGAATAATTTTTTCTCTAAATCATCGTTTTTTCAACACGGAGGGACAACGGGAAGCGAGTGCGCCGTTCCGCCACGATTGCAACGCTAACGGTAATATATAGGTCGTCGTTATTTCGCGGAAGCTCATTAACTACAGATTTCGGTGAAAATGAGTTTAATAGTTCGCGATGGTTCCGAGGGACGGTCTCCGTACCATGTAAATCTCGCTTACTGTAATTTCCAATGACCGAGTTTCATTATAAAAATAATTTCGAGAAGTTGCTAAACGCAATTTACGGCGAGCGTTTGTTTGCCGGTCGCTTTCGTTAACGTTAAGTTACGAGCATACGCTATTTTTAATAATGCGTTATTAAGCGGTGAATATTCAAAGTTACTATTTCCTCGCTGCGTTGTTTACCGCGGCAATTAATTGGCTTTTCTCTTCTCTTTTCTCGTCCAACCGACGCCTCTTTTGTTTCACGAACGGTTCTCCTCACGTTGGAAACGATCGTTACGCGTTCTTTTCCTTCTCTCGTTTCAATTTTCTGTCCACCGAAAGTTTCGTTCCTTCGAATATTTGTCGTCCAGTTTAATCGAACGAGATCAACAATGTCGCAGGGCTTTCGATTTAATTTATTCTTATCGCGATCAAAGAGCAACGATCTAACACGCTCGCTATTTTTAAGACGCGAATCTAAAGGCACGAATTGCGAAACGAATATCTCGCAATAATTCGTCATCGAACACGCGCGTAAAGCGTCGTGATCTACGGACCGGATATTGACACGAGAATTCTTTGCTATGTACACATACGCACGAAAATATGCAAAACATTCAACGCATAGTACCTGTTGTAAGTCCTCCTCGCTTAGGTCCTATTATTCGAGCTGTTTTCACAAGAATATGAATTTACAGGCCTAATAATTCCGGTCTACCGTTTATTACGCACAGAATTTATTTCGACGAGTAGATTCTAACGCAACGACAGACAGTCATATCGACACAGTGAATAATCAAAGATTAACAGCATCATTATTATCGGCCAGCTGTAACTTCGGGTCCGGCCGTATCGTTATCTGGAAACGATGCTAGCATTCAGATAAATTGCGGATTAATCCGACAAGTGATAGGGTATAGTTAGTCCGGGTGTAGGAATTACAGGCACCTTTTAGCGATGCAGAGTCGCGACGGGATCGTTTATTGGCTTTTCCATTAATCACGGAATTCTATGATCGAACTCGGTATCCACCCTCGCAAGATCACTGGCCAGTTATTATTATCAACAATGCCGCCAACATATTGGTCCGCTTTCGACTAATATCGTTATTATTGACGTGAAACGGTTCAACTGTTTACCAGTGGGAATACGCGGCTATTGTCCGATGGTCGAAACGAGTTCGAGATCGTTGCACGATATCTGAAATCGTTACTTTCTCGCTGATACTTTCGACAACAAATACTTTTTATTAAAAATATAAAAAGCAGAAGAAGGAAAACAAGGAAGAAATAACGAGAAATCACGTGTAATAAGAATGGTAAGAAATATCGACATCGTTGCCCGATATCTGAAAGCATTAATTTTTGTTCGATTTTCCCCGGGAATAAGAAACATTTACCGAAAATATATAACTTTTCTTCTATATCGAATCTAAGCGATAATTAATTAATAACCATCGTAGGAGTATACCTTTATAAGATCGACGATAAACGTATAATAATATTACGATGTTAGCGCGATACGTTGAACAAATTCGCGAAAATATCAAATGCACGGATAAAATATCAACGGAAATCTTTCACGAAAGACAGGAAAAGAAAGTGTACGGTTTTGCAAACATTTACATTCAAATAAAGCGAGTGGACGTTTCACATCAATTTCCACTGATTAAAATGTTGCATTTAGTAAACGAACTCCATCGTCGTGACGAAGTGAATAAAGAGATAATTATCGCCCCGAGATATCGTTATAATTTGCTTTTTTTTCTGTAAAATGTCATTAGCCTGATTAAAACGGCATAAACGCGCGTTCTCGCTTTAATAAAAACAAACAGATCGGGCATAGAACTTTTGTCGTATGCCCTTTTTTACGTGCAGCCTTCTGAAATATCTTCGGTAAAATTATAAATACGAGACGATGGAAGAAACAAGGAACAACGACGACGAATCGCATAATCCAATGGATGTAATTTTTTTCAGAGACTTAATGCCATACAGTCGTGCAAATCAAAGTATGGAACGTTCGATAAGAACGTGACTTCGTTGCTACGCTCGAGATAAAGTATTCTTACATATACATTTCAGTTTGAAGATTCAGATTTCTTGATTTAACGTCGAGAGAACTGGGAACTTCGAGATCTCCGTTTCTTCCCTACTTTGAGCGATCCCTCGCATAGTTATTTTATATTCTTCCTTGATCATTAATCTCTCGACGAACGCCGACACGCCGAGTTTTCGATCATCTTCGTGGCGATTTTGTTTAATTCTTCGTTGTTTTCAATTTTGCTGACTGTAAAAAAGCACAAAGACAGAATTTCATGAAAACCGTCCCTCTTAGTCGAGAACTTTACGCCGTGTCTAGAACTGTATTTTATTTTGATCAATTCCCAAACAAGTAAATGTTAGAATGTCGATTAGCTCGAGACTCCAATATCCGTTAAATTCGATAAATTTCATGCAAACCCTGTAATAATCAGCAGCTTCGCGTACAACGACGAAAAAGACTCGAAAACGTTCCCGATACATATTGCGAATGTTTCTATAAATTCATATTTTTATTAACGCGAGAAAGAAAATAAGGAAGGAAACCTAAGCAAATATTCGTTTCTGACTGCAGAAGATTTCTATGCATTTATGCTCGTTATAATTTCCAATAGGTAAACGGAATCGCTACTCCAGTCCAATTTCTATTGCGTTCGTAAAAATACCAATTTGCGTAAAAGTCCGCGTACAACTAACCGCTCTAGATATTTTACACGTTTTTATACATTACACGCATTCCGTATCCCATAAACGTATAAAACGTCTACGATCTACCGACCTCTAACCACCATTACCAAAATCAAATTAACATAGCGACAAACGAGAAAAGACTGGTCCCCGCGAAGCGGAAAAAAAGGCCATCTTATCGCGTAAAGCCATTCGGCTTTGTCGGGGCTAGGGACCAACGAAAATTCCGAGGTGTTGGCTCTCGCGAGGAGATCACGGTCTCGAACGTAATAAATAAGCCGCCGCTGCTTGAAAAGAAGGAAAGATTAGAAGGAAGCCCCGAGAACGCGTGGCCCGCAAAGACGCGAAAATTGCACCGGAACGCCGAGAAAGACAGGGGCTGTAAACTCATCCGTTTCTTCTTTACGGCGTTCGTTTTCTCGTTCGTTTCGTTCTACGGAAGCGATTTCTACGGCATCTTTAATGGACGTTCCTGTTTACCGCCGCGTCGGATTTGTCCCATCGCCCCCATCGGCTTCGACTCGCCATCCACTTCCGCTCGCAGTTTGTTTCGTCGTTCGACGCCTGCTTTCGAAACAACGTTGCCTCTCGCTGCGCCGACGATCAATGGATTTGACGCGAGCCCTGCTTCTATACTCTTCACCGAACCGAATAGCAAAAGATGGTATTCGTGTCTACTTATTTTTCTCTTGCGCCTTTCTTTGTCAAAGAATATCGATTTTAGCTCTCGTTGCGTCACCTCGGAGACAACGTGGATTATCGAAGAGAGAACGGATACGGGTAGAATCTTGAATCTATTTACGCGTTTATACGAAATTTTCCTGGGTAATTCGATTTGTCAGCGTCGTGGAAATTGTCCGCGTTTTTGCGATAATTGCGAGGTTAGCTGTAATATCGATAATCCCCTTCTGTAGGGATGGATTTATCACAAACGAAAAGAGATTATTTGTTCTCTGTTATTTGAAGTATCATACGGGCTAATTGTACGTAAAATAATTTCAACGGAAGGTACTTGTTTATTACAATTTGTTATGACAATCTTCGTTTTACGCTTAGGAAATACGCTCGATCGAAGAAAAGTTAAACGCACGCGTCTGTGTCAAGATCATTCGAGGGATTGATAATGTCCGGATAACTATATGGGTAAGCTTCAAATACGCGGTTTAAATTTATAGTCGATTTGTTCCGTAAGAGGATCGAGAGTTCCGTTTCTACTCGTCGCTTTGTTAGCGTTAATTGTATTAATCTGTACGTTTTAACAAATTCGTATCAAAGCGTGTTCGAAAGCTTTAGAGGTTTGAAGTCAACGAAATCATCAAGAATTTCGACAACTCTCAAACACTGTCCAACCGTAATAACAATTGGAACGTAATTGGAAGTTCTACGAGACCGAATTACAAGACTACAGAAGAGATAATTGAACGGCCATTGTTAATTACCAGCTATGTTAATATGAAAATGGAACGACATTTGTTTCGACACGCGTGGAATGGCCGAACCGGTACGTAAAAGCGAAATCCAGATAAAAGTAAAACTGCAGAAACCTGAACAAATAGCTCTGTACTTTTTCAATTAACACGTCGCGTGAAAAGAAAGTCGATGTTCCTGTTTTCTCAGCTAATTTCCGCACAATCGCATTACCAGTTAGAACAAGCATTAACCTTTTCAGAAGGATGTAAAGGGAACTGTTTCAACGCAGCTGCATCTTCGTCTTGTACAATGGCAAGGAAACTAAATCGAGCAATTGAATTAACGTACGTCGCAATTTTCTGATATAATGCAACTCATCTTGGAAAATACGTATGTCAAGGTAAGGAACTAACGTGTTTCGTCTGTACAGGTGAAAACCTTTGTCCTTGATATTACTAAAATTCATTACCTTTGCAATTTGTTATACGCGACTCGTTTCATTCCGGTCACGATGATTTTATGTTTATCCCGTATTAATCTTACGTTTCAAAGTTACTTAATAGCCACGAACGTTCGCCTGTAATTTCTGTTTGAACGTTGAAACGCGATATACGCGCAATTCGTACAAACATGTTGATATTTAGAAAGTTTAGCGAGGATTTATTTGTAATTCCGACGAAAGCGACAATTCCACTTCGCAATTCCGAATCACGATGGAACGTCGCGCGACTTTCACCCAGCGATAGACGTGTTCACGTACTACCATCAACCGCATCGACAACGTTCGAACATTTTCAAAATCGGTAACCATTCGTTTCGTACTATCTGTTATATGGAAAAAACACGATCAAACGAATTCGTTATTTCGTTACGCACACTCGAGACCACGCAACATCCTCTTATTTTCCGGTTGGTTCTCCCACAGGAAACCTAAGTACACATCGTTTCTTTCCATCCATATGGGGAAACACCCATGCATTCGATTCCCTAGAGCCATCCACATACGTGCCACGGCGTTCGTTCCAACCAGCAAGCGTGCCCAGCTCGCGGTTCAGCGACGCTCGTTCCTCGTTTCGGCCAGCAGTTGGACGCTGGATTGTTTGAAATTCGCAAAACAATTACCGGTTCGCCGTTGCAGCTTCGTGCAGGCGGCACCATTTTGTGCGTGAAACTAGAGTTACGACACGGTCGTCCCTACCGCCGCAATTATCCCGGAGTTAGCCCATTTTCTAGGGACATTTGGCATTAAGGGAGCCTGTTTAACATCCGCGTTCCACCGAGACAACCAGAGACCAGCGAACGAGCAAGTAATAGATTTTTCCCGGACGCTTTTATAAATGCGAAATAATGCTCGCACGGACGATCGGGATTTCGCGTGAGAAGTTACCACCAGGCCGCGAAACTTTCCTTCGCCGATCTGACCGGGGAATTAAGCGTCGGCGAATTTCTAGAAACTTCGAACGTTACTAGACTCGACTTTGCCGGACCGGTTTCGCGTTTATCAGGGATTATAGTTATGGATCTGACCGGTCAGAAAGTAAAGACTAGACGGGATTTAGAGGATCGACGGTCGATTCCAGGCAATTTGGTTCTTCGCTAGTGAAATTACGATCCTTTCTGGCGAGTCTGGGAATTTCCGCTTCGAACGATTACACGCGCCGAAGAAAGGTGAAATTCGTTCGTTCGAGTAGGCGCAGCGTCGACGTTTAGATCGCGCTTGTTGGAGGAGAGAGAGAGAGAGAGAGAGAGAGAGAGAGAGAGAGAGAGAGGGAGACAGAGATTTCACATTGAAAAGATTAAAAGTTATTACTGTGAATATTAATCAACTGTGAATCTATGGCACGTTTGAAGAGGCGAACCGATCTCGATTCATTTTCAGTCGGTTCTTGCCGGTTTATTCGAATATCTTTCTTTTATGCAAGCAATTAAAATTCTTCGGGAAATTGCACATCGTAGACTGTTAGACAAATTACCGATACAGTTAGAACGCGAACACTATTTTTATCATACGATAGTATTGGATTGAAAAGTCACTTTCTCGAGAAATTTCATCGTACCTATGATGGAACTCGATTACCTCGACCGGTCAAAGGACAAACGGTTCATAGCTGGTACAGATAACGCCGTAGGAAGTTTAACAATTCTCTAATTTATGATTTCTCCGTCGGATAATAAAAGTTCAACGTCCGGATAATTAGATGCGCGCGTTAAAATTTCGTTTCGATGAATGGAATTCCATCTACGTCCGTCCGTAATTCTCAGAAAATATTCCGTGCAGCAAAACGAAGCTCACCGGTACACCACCGAGGTTTATTATCGAACGAATTCAACCAGCGTTTGAATTCGTTCAAACTTCATCCATGGTTTACAGTACTTGCTCGCCATTGTTCCAAGATGCTCAAGAAGCTTGAAGAACCTAACGAGATGTTTTCAAACGTCATTGGTCGATATTTAGCTCGATTGTGACACGATGATGCTACTTGCGCTTGCGAGAGCGTCTAGCAAATCATTTGCCATTCGCCGAGTACGCCTAGCGCGCTAATTACCATCCAAGCGAATAGCTTTCTGGGTCGCTACAGTCCGTTAATGAGACTAATTACGATGCACGTTTCTTCGGATAATAACGTTTCGTTTCGTCGTTGGTGCACAACAAAGAAGAAGGAATCGTTGGTCGCGTGAATTCATCGGGCGAGACGCGATACCATCGCGGTTCTAAGAAAAAGTTTCGGCTGTCGCGGTTTGAGAAATCGGCAGATAAATTTTATGGAATCGAGATCGTTATTCGAGGATTACGGAACGGCTTTATCGACTGAGAGAAACTTTTCGCTTGTTTTCTGCGGGCGACGACTTTTGATCGGATGCGAGGCGAGATTATACTCCGGTGTAAACGTTTCGCCGGTTCTGGGGAATTAAAGCCGCGATAAAGGATGAAAAGTACAATAGTTGCAGAGGATAGACGCACCTCTCCCTTCGATATGGCTATATCGCTAGAAAGTTTCAAATTGGCTAAAGTTGGTCAGAGTGAAATTAAAAAGTCAGCTATATCGTTTTTCTTTTGCAAGAGGGCAAAATGTCCGATGTTCGTTTATTGGAAATCGGAAAGAAATTTTATCGTTCTCTTTAATTTTTCTCTTTATGTTCTCGTTGAAATTATACGACGTTTGCAAATTCCATATAGCGAACCATTTTTTCCCAGATGAATCCTCTTCGTTGCTTCGTTATCTAGAACCGATCGTGCAGGTACTTTTCGCTCTGTATATCTTTAGAATCGATGAGCGTTCGTAGGATGTAGCTTTCTTCGGGAACATATAAATACCAAATTTGAGAAACGTGTCCCCAGTTGGAAGAAAGTTTATGAGAATCTCTGAACAGGCAAAAATCCTACTTGGTATTATAAAATATCGTAAATAAAAGAGGCATATAAATAACAGGTTTCCTTACTTATTTCGATTATAATCAATTCTCGTACGACGTCGTGAACGATAACGGTTTTTATACGATCAATAAGGTGTCCGAATTGACACAGCTAGTTTCGCAAAGAATTATTTATTTCGCGTTTCATTCCGTGAGCTCGAAGTACAAAGAAACGCAAAGTGATCGTGGTCCTTTAAAACGCGCTGCAGCAGTTCAATTCCTCCGTATTTTACGCGTGACAGCTACCGATGCGATGATTAAAAGTGAAGCCGAGGCCCTAGTCAACAGTCAACAGTCAACAGTCGAGTCACCGGTCCGACTTTAATTATTTTTGCTCCTACCTTCGACGGAATTTTCGAGGAAAAGTTTCGCGGAGAAGAGAATCCCGTTGCAACGTCCGGTCTCGCGCTTCTCTCGCTCGATTTTAAGTCGAACGGACGATCTCGCGCGAATTGACACAAAAGATCAATTTTTCTCTCCTCGTTCGATCTGGAAATTTCGACCGCTACTCTTACGATCGCGTACCGATTATTAGTCGACTAATTAATCCGCGAACTAACTATTTTACTCGATTCTCTGTTTCATCTTGTGGATCCCATTCTGTTTCTTTTTTCTTTTTTTTTCTTTTTTTTTTTTGTTGAAAGTTCCTCTATTATCGGCTGGAAAATTCCAGCTAGTCAGAACGATGTTGCGATCATTTTTCCAGGAAGGACGATAAACGTATGTAAATGAACTATCCAGTAGGCGTTTTTATTAATCAGCCGAAACAAGTTGAAAGCAGATCTGTTTGCCCTTAATGCTCGCGAGAATTTGAATTTTAATCGGGACATTGAAATCCCAAAAACTGATGCGCGTTTCATTTCGCTGGGAACAGCCCGGACGTTGTTGATGATAACAACGTGGGTATTATCAATTTCGTACGCCTTTGCGGGTAGAAAATTGGACACGTATTAACACGGTCAGTACACGGTTCAATTAAGTTGTTAATTAAATGGCGAGGCTGGAGTTTAACGGCGGGACACGCTGTGTTTTCTTTATTTCCAACCACCTGCTGTTACGCTAGCTTAACTGCGCCGTGCATAATTTAATTAACAAGTTATTTTAACCGTGTAACATCCGTATGCTCGTGTAGTTTTCGGTTCTCGAAGTCACGGACCAACGAACACGATCCTCCGTCCAAATACATAGAATTCCAACGACATTCAACCGGATAATTTATTTGTATGTAGATTCAGCCGAGACACATACAATTTGCATCTATTTTCTTCCAACATCGCACGAAGAATCGCATCTAATTTATTTTAACTCCACCGGTATAGTTCCGATAGCCGTGTCTCGATACATCGTTAACGATATCGCAGAACGTTTCACATAACGCAAATAATATATATATATATATTATTCTACGGTAAGTATTCCGGTAAGATATTTTTAACATTACTTTAAAAACACGAGCCTATTTTACCAACGACGGCAATAACAGAACTTTTATTCGACACTTGACACGGAATGTTCCTTCGGATTTCAAGTGGATCGAAAAATGTCGAGAACGCCATATAATCATTTCGCGTCACTTTTTCCTGTTTTCCTTCGTTTCTCGGCCAAAAAAAAAAAAAAAAAAAAAAAAACGAGACGATAGAGCAGAGACGAGATCGTATCTCTCCGACAAGCTATCCTACAAGCTTTCAAAATGAATCCAAGAATTCTCCTTTGTAAGTGGAATAGTTCAGAGCTGATTAACGTTGACTCGCGTTACGGGTTCTTAAAGTTCAGTGCAGTTGATTCTTCCAACGGAAACTTTCCGTTGGTTTTTCTGGGTAATTCGCTCTTTCCTAAGACGTTCCCAGTTAACCAGCGTACATATATCTTTCGGTAATTGTCTCTCGTTATTAGACTATTCCCATTTTGAATTTCAATTTTCATTCTACTCTGTTCAAGAGACGTTGAAAAATAAATCTACCAACATTGCAACACGCTATTACGATCGTATTCTAGAACGCGATTCCACAGTACGTGTACGTCGTGAAACGATCCACCTGTCTCTTTTAACTTACAATAACGATATTTATTTGAGTAACAGGTACGAAGCGGAGGAGCGGTTAAATCGCACACCGCACGATAAACCAACGCGTAATATGGCGTATATTGTAATAACAGCCCACCTATGTCAACAATCAATACTATCAATATTATGCTTCGACTATTACTTACTATGAACACGATTCTCGCTATTAACTCGTATCATTTCCGTGTTGAAAATCCAACTGGAGGCTAGAAACTACCATACGTGAAATATATATCACTGACGTACCAGTTTTTTTATTACTTGGAACGACGTGGAATTTGATCCTTTCACAGCGTAATCAAGCAAAGAAGAATTCAAAGTCAATGAATTTGAAAATAATTACCCCTTGATCGGTTTTGTTTCATTAGGTTGTCCGAAAAGTTTCTTTCGTTTTCTAAGGAAATAACCGATGCACCGCGTTCTCTGTTTTGTATTATTTTTGTCGAATCGTGTACGATCGTAATAATAGATATAGAAGAAAATGGATCGTGCGTGATTCGATAAAATAATATAAAACGAAAAGAGATTGTGCGTCTATTATTTCCTTGGGACAGGAAAGAAACTTTCGGGACAAGCTAATATTTCCGATACCGCGTACAAAATACATCTATGGATTTCGGATTTGTTCGGCTATCGCGTGTTTATTGGCGCGTCTATCGCGTCCGGTGGAAAAACACTCTTAACTCGCGCGACATAAATCCCATCGGTCCCATACGATTCGTTGGAAAGTTGCACGTGATCGGGCAAACGATTAATTAGATCTCGTCGGGATAGCCAGCGTCGAAGAAATTTCGTAACCGCGCCCACAGGGAGATCTCCGCTGTGAAATCTTCGCGACGCAGCGTGGCATCCTGCGAAACATCCTATGCAAATCTCCATGCAAATGCAGAAATACGGCGGTACTTGTTAAATAGCGAACCGAAGCTTTCCTATTTAATTAACGATTTAATTGAAGCGAATACGAACGATGTTAACGTACATCCAACTTTCTACCGCGCGCCAAACGCTTGGAATTAATAACACCTGAAAATTATCACAGTTGGATCTCCAGGTGCCTATAAACGACACGCGTACACGTATGTGCAAGTTTCCGCGGTATAGATAATTTCATCCTATCGTTACAATCGTTCCAGCGACTCTCCCGTGTTTTAACGTGCAATTATAAGAGACAGATTCGCGCTTTTGCTCGAAATACCATCTCTCTTGTTTGTCCGTGGCAAAGAAACGACGACGAGAATCTTCTTATTGACAGAGAGACGCCTGAAACGTACGGAGATAGATAGATATGTCGGTAAAAAATTATTTCGAGTAGGTTCATTGTCCTTGTTGGAAGCGAAACTGTTCAATGACGCGGTTCTGTAGAAATACAGAATAAAGCCTCGATCGAGTGCAACGACGATGCATTCCGCTGGCCAGCGTATTCGATACGATAATTTGTCATTCCTTTTCGGACTAAAGTTAACAAAAGACCCACTGGTTAACCGTTTGAAACCTGGAAAAGGAAAATACATCGGTCGCGGAAACTGTATTTTTTCCTCATTGTCAAGCAAGCGCTGCGAATCTGGATCTTCTCGTGCGCATCACAATCAGAGCGAAAGAAGACGTCACGTCGCTAAATAGAAGTTTCGTCATTTAATTAACAGCTCTCCGCGAGCGTGTGCCGACTGTTAATTTTCGCGTAACTTTTTCGCTCGTGACAAAGAAATCAAAAGGACGAAACAGAGGCAACGCTGCGAACGTGGCCTGCAACATTGTATACAAAGCGAATCGAAAAATATATAGAAGAAGACGAGTCAGTGGCAAACGGAGCAGTCCTCCCTTGATCAAAACGTACGACGCCGCTGTCAAAAGTTCTAACGTTAAATCAACGATTCGCTCGACGACTCGATTCCATCCATCCCATTTCGTACTCGTGTCGTAACGATTTACTCCTTTTTCGAATTACTGAAACTCACGAAATCTGACAACAATCTTGATACGTGTAACCGAGAGCTATCCGTAGGAATCAGAATGTGTTATCGACAAATTGAGTCGTTTTATGCGTTTTATGCCATCGTATCGCTGACTGGATGTATGAAATTAGTTTTCGACCAGCTTCGTGATTAAATCGCGGTTTTCTTTTAATAGGATCAACTTTTAACTGGGCGTATTCGATAGAAACAGAGCGGATTTTGATGAAATATAGCTACGTTCAATGGCGAAGCTTTATTCGATGTCATTTTCAATTTTGAAATGGGCTCCCAGTTTAATCTTTTCGTTCGATGAAATTTAATGGACGCAAACAAGACACGAATAATTTTTCTGCTAACTTTATATATATATATATATTCAGAGACAGACAGAGAGACGTTTCATCTATTTTCTGTTCGTTCCGATCTCTTATCGGGATTAAATCCGCGTTACAGTTACGCGAATACTATAATTTTTCAAGGGAAACTGGCAAACTTCAGTTCTTGAAACTTTTCGAGGTACTATAATAGTCGTGGTCTTATCAAACCTTAATCCTCTTAATTGAAATTATTCCGATATGGCACGGGGAACATAATTTATCCGGCAAAGTTGCGAAGTAAAACTCTCCGGGATCAGTGTGAAAAAGTATAGAACCGGCAAGCGATTTGGTGCGTATTGAAATACGTTTCTAATTCTGAATAAATCTAAATAAGTACGTTGACAATAGCTATAAATTACTGAAATTGTCATTCCGTGGCTGAACGCTTCGATTCGAATTTTAACTTTGTCAATGCAACATTTAGTAGCTAACTTCTCGATACTGTAATCTTAAACTGAAATTTAATTCCATCGTTTTAAACTCGATCAAACGCTATATACTCGTTTCGTTAAATAACTCTACGTTTGAAGACATTGATTCAACGTACGAAATATTATATAAACGTACAATGACTTTCTCTAATAAAATAAGAATTACATTTACGGAAAAGTGTTTCATAAATTTCTACGCAATCTTTCATTTATTTTCTACTCAGGCTCGATATATGCATAGACGAATTATCGATATCATTAAACGAGAAAGACAATATTTAAAAATATCTTAACCCGTCTGACAGAGAGTAACGTAGGAATATATACTTTATTACACAGTATCCTCGTGTCTTTCGAGAAATTAACTTTAAATTAAACAGCGACTAACATACGTACGAGTATATTCGTAATACGAAAAAGTTCCTTAATTTTATCATACTCTAACATATTTCAAATATAAATACGTTCGCAATATATTTAAGATACTTTCCAAATTAAAGTAGCACGGTGTACGTTACGTCAAACGTACTCGCGTTCGACCACAACAGTTCGTTTACCACTTACAGATACCCCTTCGCCTTTCTCCTAATCGATCATGCGCTTTTCAATATTTACCTTACATTTTGTCCACCATTCTATGCTCCATTAAACCCCTCGTTAAATGAATAATTCCAATCAAATTTCACGCCTTCGGTATCTTTTCTCCCGTCGACGCGACACGGCCTAAAAATTTCTCTGGCCCGCCATCTGTTCAAATTACCTGGATTCAAAGCGCAAATTCCATCAATACCAGACGAATGTACACTTTCGCGTTCGCAGTGGAACGCCGTGCACGCGTTTCCAGAAGAAATCACCATTACTTATGGCAATTCTTCTAACGCCTCTTCGATTCGCCTCGTCGCCGACTATAAAATTCTTCGAGTAACGAAGTCGCGTTCCGGTCAATTCGAAAAAATGAGCGAACCGGAGAGAAAGGGAGGCAGGGAAGAGAGGTTGACTGCCAGCGGCAATTTAGGTCTGAAAACAAATTGAATTCGATCATCTGAAATATGTCTCGAGCGGAACGCATCGACGTGCGCGGAAATGGAACGCGCGCCTGTTTCACTGAGAGCGCGAGGCAAGAGAGTTGCCGTGCTTTTCACGCCAAAAACTTATTTTCCGTGTGTATTAGCGACATCCGCGAATGCAAAAGTTTTGTATAAAATTCGCGACAGCCAGTTTCCGCTCCGCGTCTCTTACGACTCGCCATCGGTAACCGCGTTTTTTCCCGCCGCCACGCGAAATAAACGGCACTTACATCCGCAATCGCGTAAACATATTCCGTTCGACGAAATGCCCGCGCCCGAACGGCCAACAATGTTCGTTACGATGGAGAATGATAAACCCTGTATCGCCTGGCTATATTTCTGAATTTTTCGCTCGTTTCTTTTTTCAGTCTTTCTGTTTCCGGTAGCTCGCAATATCTATAATACGAAGCGCCTGTCCGAAATCTAAATTCCTCGTCTAAATTCTTTGCTCAGATTTTCTCTTTCTTCACTGTGATTATTTTTAGATCGTATCGTATAGGAGAAACGTGAGATTCAATCGACAAATATCGAAATATAATAAAAATATTTGAATCTTTAATTACCAAAGAGGATAGCGCGTATGGCACGGTATCGTTTTAGCGTTATCTTTTAACGACTGATTGACAATTACCCTTTCTCGTCGATCGGTGTTGCACAAACAGTCGGAGGAATAGAATCGAGCGGAAGAATTATTCGAGAGAACGATAGGCCCCGGCTAACGAGCGATGTTAATCTTTCAAAGCGAAGAAAACGGACGAACGACTCGGAAACGCGTGGATTTAAAGAATGTAAATTCTTAATTAACGGCGAATGCTGTCTCGCAGGAGTTAATAAATGTATTTCCATACGAAAGGGAAACATATGCATTACGAGCGAAGGAAACGCGCGATTCATACGTTACGACCTTACGTTTCGCTTTTTTCTCTCATTGAAATCAAGAGATGCAGGATTTCACGATTTTCCACACGGTCAAGAGGAAACCGCTACCCCGTTGGAAAATTAACGATCCGAATGTTCATGAAAAGTTCATTCATCGCGACCGCGCAAATCGATTCCCGATTCCAACTGGTTATTTGTAAACGTTGGTCCGTGATCCAGCGAAACGTTGGTTTCTTGCTTTCATCTTCGCCGCGTTGCATTTATACGAATCGTTTATTCGAAAGAAGATCGATCGAGCTTCCACAGATTCGAAATAAAATTACTAAATGCAAGCCAGCGGTCGGATTCCAATTAAGGTTTGTCGTTAATCGAATTACATTCAGATTGTGTGAGCCGGTTCTAGTCACGGCACGAGTAGCGGCGGACGACTCGTTGGCCTGATTTGTGCAAATTGAACTGATTCGCCTGTTTAACGTCATTGCATTCTTAGAAACTCGCGTGGAAGTAACGGAACTTTTAT
Source organism: Bombus superbus (assembly GCA_014737385.1). Lineage (NCBI taxonomy): Eukaryota > Metazoa > Arthropoda > Insecta > Hymenoptera > Apidae > Bombus > Bombus superbus. Next base: position 11,395,817 of record JACXIK010000019.1, on the reverse strand, counting down.
CAATTACACCGAAATAACGAAACGCGACTATTTACATTTTCTTTGTATAATTTCGACTCTTTCGCGCGTTTCTCAGACAGACGATGTAGCGATTAATTCGTTAATTTCCCGTCCATTTACATTACAAAACTCTGCTATTTATCGTAATATCGTTCTTACGAAAGGAAATTTCAAGGGCTTGTTATTCTCTTCGTCGACGTTATCTTTTTGGAATTTGGAAAGATTGAAAAGATATTTACGGTACTGTGACACGGTACTCGTGTTTAAAATTACGATAAAATATTCCCGATGTCTTTGACTCGGGTCTTTCTAATACATTTTTTATATCTTTCTATAATGTCGCGATCGCGCAACTTTTACGTATTAGATCAAACGTGCGTTTCCGCTAGAAACTTCGATCAAGCCACGTAATTTCGATTTAGATCTATAAAGGAAAAATCTATAAAAGAAGCCGATCGAACAGCTTAGACTATATTCTCATATAGAGGTAAAAGCTAAATCATCGTCTTCCACTTCGATCTTTCTCGCTAATCGCACGTTTTTACGAAGTTAGTTTCAATTTTTACACTCGTAGAAGTGCAAAGTGAAAGTACGAGCGACATTTGCATTTTCCATTTCAATCTTTACACTTATAGAAATGCAAAATAGACAAGCGAAATTCTCGTCCTTCCCGTTTCAATCTTTATATTTATAGAAATGTAAAACAGACAAGTGCAATTCTGGTACGTTACTTGCAATAGAGAAATTCTTTTCTATCGTGTTCCCTATACAATTCAGAGCTCGGTCGGGCAACGTTTAACCACGTAACCGTACAAGACGAATAACCCGTCCTTTGTGGCCACCGCTTGCACGCCGAAGTTTGCGCATTCGCCAGAACACTATTTTGGCAAATGCCCCGCTGACATTCTCGTTTTTCACCTTTTTAATCTTGTTCAAAACACGCGTGAATTAAGGTCGGGGAATCTTGCATAATCTTACTAAAATTCGGCTAAAACGTTGCACGTTATAAATAGACCGTAGAATTTTATCGAACGCGAATACGATTAGAATAGTGGAATCGAAGTAGAGATCTGTTTCATAAATTCAACATTACAAACAGTATTTTATTTTCGGTATTCTACGCATCTATGCGTATTATGCGCATTCTGCGCGCTTTCTGGGAATTTGAAACTATAGAAATACTTTATTTGCTATATATTATTAAAAGAAAAAAAAAAAAAATCTCAAACCGGTTTAATAAGCTCCGCAGTACGAAAATCTACCGAAACGAGGTACGTAAATTGCAATCGGTATACGCGACATTAATTGGGAACCAGCGGAACAAAATTAGTAGAAAATTCCGCTACGATCGGACAAGGGAGTTCGAACTTGCGATAACTAGATACCGTAGACGCCGGATTTCTGTCGATGACGACCCACTAAGCGACTTATAAATTTTCCCCGGGTATCGCCGCAAATTGTTTTCACGTTATTTTTACAAACATTCGCATCATAAATTTTGCCGTTACTTACGTACACTTTTCGTCAAAATTCATCTGTGAAAAATAAGCGCAGAGAATAGTTATACACGGTGGATCAAGATCGTTGAATTAGCTGCAAGGAACGAGAAATTAGCTTTGGAAAGTAACTTCCTACGTAGCGAAACCGTCTGAAACATATTTCGGTATAATTAAGGGTTTCGACGATACTTCGAGTTCCATTAAACGTCTCGTCAATGACTCGGAGAGTCGATATAAATGAATTAAACAATCTGTCCTCGAAATACGTTACTAGACCGTAGAATATTTGTACAGCTGTGTAGAAAATTGAAAGATGCGAGAACAGACGCGGAATGCGTGCAATATGCGGAAGTACGTAAAATATCCACGGTACTACTATTCTCGTTGTAACATTTCCACTGGCCGAAACAAATCTCTGCCTCTTGTATATTGCACGGGATTAAGTATATTCGGAAGGGAATTAGCGTTTCGGTGGTATGTAATTGCAACGTTAATTTCTTCGAAATGAAAAGGAATTTTCAAAATTTACCGTGGCTCGATACTCGACCTAAAGATGGTTTTTCTTTTACCAGCTACACCACGAGAGCGGGTGGAGATTGAAAAAAAGCACGAGAAACACCGTCGCTAAATTCCCCAATAAACAGATATACCCAGCTACTCGTTCTCATTTCCCGGTTTTTCAGGAGCACGTGGAATATTCATGAAATACAGAAACCCTCTTATTGTTCTCGGCAGTGGAAAACGCCGGCGAGTCAAGGTTTTATCGTCGCGCCCCTTAAATCCGCGAGCTTCGTTCGCGATCCGCGAGACGACGCGTCGTTCTAAACTCCTTCATTTTCTCGCCGATCTTCTGTCCGCGACCTTGTTTAATTTCGCGACATCAGCCGTAAAGTCCGGGATATACAAAGGCGTCACCCGACAATGCGACCAGCACGGAACGAAAGAACGCTACTTCTTCGTCCTTCATCGTTTCCAGGGGACGCGTTCCGCCGTTTCATGTTCCCGCAGTGGCGGAGATTTTCTCGCGTTTATCGACGCGATTACCGTCGAGATCGAAGTAACCAAGCGGACCAGAAACACGGATAGAGAACCGAATTTCAAGTGGCGAGTTGTTAGCCCAATGGATTAACGCTTGGGAATGTAGAGACGAAAGGTCGAGAATTTTTTCTTAGAGCAGTAAGATCGTCTGAAGAATCGCGATCGGATCAAACGATGGAAAAATCCAGATGTTAGAAGTTACGAGGAGAAGGTTTTATTGGGAATCGATTTGTTAAATTCAAGTATCAACCGGCTATGTTGATTAAACACGGAAAAGTTCAAGATTCGATCTTCCCTTAACGATTTCCATCTGTCGTTAATAGCAAGCTGTTCAGTTTTATCTCGGTGATCGCGAGCCACTCGAGTCGGTCATTTTCTCGTCAAACTGCATCAAATCTTTGCGAGTACATTAATAGGCGGATCGAGCAAGATCAAGAAACGAGTTACGCCATTATCCGATCTCTAAATTTTGCTTGTATCTGCCTGCAGAAACAGAAGTCGAGCCACGATTTCATCAGATAAGAATCACGTATCAAAGAACAAATGCCGCGTGCATAGATTTTATTCGAGATTACAGATCGTAACGATTGCATGGCATCTTTCCAAAGAAATTAGTAGAACAGGTTTGAAGATAATTTCATCCTGTGGAAATCAAGATTATAGTTGTTGGAGATACGGCGTAGACATACGTAATTCCCTCTTTGGCGAAGTTACTCTATTGACACGATGCAGCCGGTTCCTTTTTCACTATCGTGCTTTCTTATGGATTCCTTTGAGAAATGCACAATACAATGAGTTTCCTCTCTGACACTAATACCTCTTATCTTTGCGCCTCTTTGAAAGAGATACGAGGACCTGGAAGATTCTTCCCTTGTGCACCATATTGAAAGAGGTGCTAGATAGCGAATTCCCTTTTTAATATAAATCGCATACCGCGCGCTGAAATATTCTCCCTATTTTATGTTATTTCGAAATTATCGTAAGCTTACGCGTATAAAACTCTCAGGCAGCATACTGAAACTTGGACTCTTATTTAACCGACATATATTTTGTTGTATCCGGTGGTTAAAAAAGAATTAAACGCGTAAAATAACAGGTTTTCTGCTGTTACGTTATACTTTGATATCAATGCCTCTTTTCCACCAAATTAGGAAATTCCACGTATAATTTCAATCGAGCGACTAATAACCTATTGTAGCGACCGACGCAAGTGTAAGCAATCGATTAAAAAGAAATTGAAACGAGGAGATATCGAGTAAACGACGTGACCAAGAAACCAACTTCCAACGCGAAAACGCGAAAAATATGAAATTTCTTTGATCGACGTTCTCAGATGTTAAACTACAACCATCGAACGAGCATACTGCTGAATGTTTGAACGACCAATCGGGAACGAACAGAGACACCGAACGATAAAAACAGATCAAAATATCGAACGTAATTAATTTACGAAACCGAAATTTCTCTAAATCGCTAAAAGCGACAGTTATTGTCCGCGAGTTTTTACGCCTATCGTCAGCTTATTTTTGAAACAAATGTTAGTCCCAGCCATTCGTTTTACAGCGACTAGCCAAAAACACATAGATAGTACTCCCTTTGCGAAGATTCCGGCTCTGTTAAAGCGTAATGAACTGCATCTGTTACGTTTGGAAATAGCCTCCACCGACTTTATCCTCGGCAGATGTTGCTGATCATCTTAACACGACTAGGACGTAGAAAATTAAACGGTCGAGCTACGTTAGCATTACTCGAAGCGACGAAGAATATGAATTTTGGGTCAAGCACCGATTTATAATCGTTACGAGCTTCAAATAGGAACGATAATTTATGAACGATAATTTCGGAGAAACGCTGAATTTTTATAGGATTCATTTTTAATTCTTGTCTTTTTTCTTTTTTTAGAAGAACTGTTTTAGGTTTCAATTCGATTTAACAAAATATTCGTCAGAAGAGTTGAATACAATTGAATAATCAAATTGAGCCTCGCGGTTAAACGAAACATTTTCAAATTAACATAGCATAAACAAAGTATAGTAAACAATTCGCCGGAATCGAACATTTTTAATCGATTAAAAAACAAAAGAGGGAGAAAACACAACGAAACGTCTTATTTAAAAGTAGGAATATTTTTCCTTGCCGCTAATGTTATTCCTGACCGACATACCGACGTTTCTGTATGTGAGCAAAAAAGGATGTCAGTCGCTTGGCAAACACTGTTGTGAAATGAAGCGGATCTGACGGAGATTATTTTCTCGGACCAATCCATTTTCTTTCGACGGTAAGCCGTTATATTCGTAATTTTTAAACAGTGTCGCTTCTCACTGCTAAACCAAGACGCTACCTAGAAAAATCGAAAAGTTTAACAAGATAGTTTCTACAAGCCTGTCGATTAACCGAAGCTCGATGCCAAAGTTCATCAACTATTTACAAAGGAATTTATACACGCTGTTTACTAAGAGCACTTCTGGCTACGTAAAATAGTCCAGAGGTATGCGATCCACATTCGATCGTTCGTCTAGAAAATGAACGATTCAGGAAATATCTCGCGGAGAAGGATAAGATTTCGCTTACTGGCGTATATTCACCATGCCGTATATATTTTACATCTGTCGGTTTAATAAACAACGAAACCGAACAGAAGACAGATCGTGCCCGGTTGGCCGAGTCTCTGCGCCTGTGTTCCACGTGGTTCTCCCTGAATTTAATCACGAACTCGTTCATGATTATTTCACGCGGTATATCGGAATCAAAGCCAGAGGAATAACGAAATTGAAACGAATTTTCAGCGAATACACCGCAAGGTCCCTTTCGCCGGTGAAAATAAATTCGCGCGAAACTGGCCGAGGATATCGTGCTAATTACTTTGGCGTGCGGCCGCTCTCGCGCGCCTACCGCCGCGAAACTCGCACAGCTGCATAGCTTAACGGCTTGTTTTCGCTAATAAATAAAGAAGCTGTTCAAAATGCAAATTAAACATCCGAGGAAGTCGAAAATCGATGCGTTTAATAACGGAGGAACCAACAGCGACATCGATACTCCGTGCAGCCCCTGTGGTCGTGTTTATGCGTATGTATATATATATATATATATATATATATATATATATATATATATATATATGAAAGAACGTGAAATATGCAAAACGTTGGACTTACAAATTCATAATTCACCAGGACGCTAACATTTCGTTGGCGCGATGCAATTTTGCCCGGCTTAATGAAACCGACTCCATTTCCCTGAATAACGCTATTAAGCATTTTTTCCCCTTTGGTCTTTGCTTTCCGTTTATTCATCCGCGTAGGTGTGTCTGTATAGATGAACCAGTTTGCTGGGTTTTCCCTGTAGATATTCATCGGCGTTCCGTAGAAAACAAGAGGGAAATGTAAAGAGTTCCGGTGAAAATCTAGCGGACAGGAACATCAGAGATTTCCAATCCTGTTTTGTGTTTTCGACGGGGATTCAGAAAATTAACGAGGCCACGAGTTGCCGTAGGATTCGGGGGATGAGACTAAACGTTCTGTTGCGAATGCTCCGTGATTTCCGCGCAGACTCTGCTACTCTCGAAATAATATGGTAGATTCTCTATGGTAGTTTATCGAAACTGTTGGCATCCACTGGCAGCCAAGTGTAATAATAATTTTTGCGATATTTAAGAGATAAAGCGATTCGTTGCCCAAGTTCCACTTTTCTAATTACGCTCGTACAAATTTGATAAACATCCGCCATCTACCGACAACCATTCGAGAGAATCTATGAAATAATTCCCTTCGATCCGATAGATCAAATATCTCCGCAATGCAAATCCTATTACATTCCTTCGAACGATACTTTCTTCGCTGTGCCACGCGAGCGATTCGTTTCAAGTTACTTGGCGAGCAATTTATTAAGCAACTCTTGAATCGCGAACTTCAAAGACCTGAAACCTTCGAAACCACTGTGTCGAATTAGCAACGAGACGTTCTCTCATTTTCTCGTGTCTGCAAGCATCTCTCGAATAAAAACGTCGAAACCAATCGAATTAAAGGAACAGGAAACGCTTACGGGTTCGGTGGCACATGCATTATCCGGTTATCGGCACTCGAACGAAAGAATGCACGGATCAATTACTCTTCCACCTAATTAATTAACGCCGAAGGACCACTTTCTACGGGGCTCGTGGCCCGACGATATTGAATGGTTACCGATGAGGCAACCAATGCAACGAGTAATTGGGTGCCACTGAGAATCAATTAGAATAACTCCGAGGTATTTGAATCCGAAATTAATCGACCCCTGAAGTCACTTTGTCTCCGCGCTTAATTACTGTCCCGTTTTATTTGCTCAGTCATAATCGTAACTCATTTTAAATCCTCCCCACCCTCCCCCCATCCACGCTCCCGGCGTAAGTAAGTAATGCGTTAAATAATTCATTCTATTTGCCGTTTGTCCTGCCTTTTTTACATTGCAGATACTTTGCCGAGCTTCTGCGAGACGATACAAGTGCCAAAAAAAAAAAAAAGAAAAAAATGATAACGTTAACCAAGTAATATACGAATATACGTTTTTCCTTGAACGTTCGGTTTTTAAGAATCAGTAACTTCAAACAAGTTTTTGAGAGAATATTTGGTTATTTTTCTTATTTAGAGAGTAAGTTGATCTTCGCTTACCGTAAGTTTTAAGAAGCTCTTTGGAAGAGATTTTTTTTATTGCGATGAAACGAACAGTACGTAAGATCGCGCGAAAATTTGTTTTAACCGTAGAAAAGTGAAACAGAAGAATATGAAACGAAGTTATACGTGCTCTTAACTGCGTTAATCGATTTACCGTGCAAACGTTACGTTCTCTCCGGTCATTTTCGACCAAACTGTATTTCTCTGACGTTAAAAATTGTTAAACATCTTACGTCGTAGATACGAATCTTTTTTGGAAGCAGGATCGAGATATAAAGAATACTACCAGTTATAAATTACCAGATAATAATATTATCGGATATCAAAAATATTCAGCTATTTGCATCGTAATCAGTTTATAAAAATACGTATACGCGTAATACAGAAACATCGTGAAGGAAGATAACGTTAATGCTTTCTCGCTTCTTAACGTTAGACGGATAATTAAGTAGCGGACGGAAGAGAAATCAAAGGGACCAATAAATCTGTGGCGAGACCAAGAAGCTGCTACGTGAAAAATGACCACTAGAAATCCCGAGTTGAAGCATCGCTGAAGTTCTTATCGATCGTGCGATCACGGTAACTGGAGTTCAATTACTCGCTGGCCTGATTACAGAAGGAAGAAGCATCAACTGTTTGATTTCAGCTGCGCCACCATTTTCTACGATCAGACGTATATTCTGCGACTTTCTGTACTAACTAAAATATCTATTACCTCTTACGCGCGCAATTAAACTTAACAGAACGACAGGAAAATATCGATGTTTATTTTGTTCTAACGAATCAATCAGCTATGCAGCTCGTTGGAAAATAAAGAAAATAGGAGTTTGAAAGAACGAATAATAATCTTCCGTTGAAAAAAAAAAAAAAAAAAGATAAGAGAACTAAATTCGGACTTACGAAAATACGACTTTGTCGCAGCCATATGTCGGCTATAGCGTAACTAAAAATTCCAAAACGAACTTACAATCTTAAGAGAATTTTCAAAGAATCGTTCAAATTCTAGTCTTACAATTGGCAAAGTCTTCGGTAAATTTACACTCGACGATCGTTTAGAATCGACGAAAGTTCTTCGTCTAATGGTTGTTTTAATTAATCAAAATCGCACTTTTCGAAGAACGATCGCTCGCGTTCCCTCGAAATCTTTCTCCTTCGATTCGTCGTCTCCTCGACTTTTTTCCCTGGTGTTGCTATTTAACGCTTCGCCTTTAAGAATTAATCGCGCCCTCGCCAACCTTAATGGTTCGGACGATTTGTTCTCGTTTGACCGGCTGGTCATTCGTGATAACGGCAACGTCTGAAACGTACAAAGCTTTTTAAGTCCTCGGGGCAACTTCGTACAGAAGTTGGCCACGGCCACGTGAACCGCTTGGCTTAACTTTCCAAAGCGTGGAACCCGCCGGAAAAGATTCGAATCAGCACACAGTAGTAACCGTACCGATTCCACCCATTCGCTATCGATACTGCAACTACATACTAGGTTGTAACACGTGAAATATACGTTTTCCTAGGTCCATACAAACGTTACGTAAGAGTAATTGAAGTATTTGTGTTATTACATCTACGCTATTGATATTCTTATTCCATATTGTTGTTTTAAGTACCTACTATGTACGTATATTCGTCATTGTAATAAATTGTCAAGTTTTATAGTATTTAGATTCGTTATATACCGTGTCTTCTACTTATTTTCTTATTAGTTTCAAATACCACGATTATGATTAACGATGGTCTTTATTTGATTATGTGTTTAAAGAAACAGCGTGCCACGATAAAGGAACTTCAAGTGGTTTCAAACTTTAATCCTTCCAATTCCTGGATTCTATGACTTCGAACTTTTGGACATTAGCACAGTGTATGTGTATCGTATCGTGCAGACATAGATTTTTATCTACGTACAAAAAAGGACGTAAATTAATATTTAATTTTATGCAACCATAGCGCCAACGTATGCGACACGTTTCCAGACATAATCTGCGTGAAAAATCTAATATACGTTCAAACATAAATTTTACGTGTCACGATCTGATATAATATCGAGGAAGGCGAAAGAACGTGAATCAAGCGCAGGAATCGGCGATATTTTTAAATTACTCTGACCATTTTTTAAATAGTTTTATGGGAATCTAATTCTCGATGCCTGTACGTCATATCGCTTTTCACTTTCATACAGAGGGTACTGTAACTGGATTAAATTTTTATAGACTTTCTGCGAAATTATCCAGAACGAAAGATACGCGCGTTCGAATCAGATACATCGAACACTGGTTTCCGTTCTACCGATAATTCGGAAAGCTGTAGATTAATTCACTGGTTCGTGCAGAATTTTTAATCGGCCTTATCTCGATTATCTTTCGAACGACTAAATTTCTCGCAACGAAAAATAGACGGAAATGTCGGCAGACAAATATTTATTATGAAATCCGATTCGTAAAATCCGACGCGTAAAATTGCTTTTCGTTCGAATGAATGGAAAACGAAGCAAGAGAAACTTCACTTATAAATTTTTGATCCTTTCCTGATACGATATACAACGAAGTACGAGCATTTCTGTGAGAATGCAGCACGTTCCGTTATTGTATGATAAATAATACCTGTAAGCTATACAATATATACCGGGTAAGTCAACATCTGCTACGAGTCAGCATCTCTTAAGTGAAACGAAATATCGAAAAACTGTTTATTCTCGAGGGATCGCCAGAGATTTTTCTTTCAGAGATTCAAGGTTACTTTGATTTCTTTTCTATCGAAAGTATCTTTTCCTTCCTCCTAACAAATTGGAAAGAATGTAGAAAATCGTAAAGCGACGATATTACACGCATAAAAACCATTTAGAAACGCGCGTTCTAGTCACGGAGATTCGCTTCTTCTCGATTCTCCAAACTCGGCTCAAAGTTCACGTTTGTTCGAATTTTCTACGCGTTCAGATTTTTATCACGAACATTTTCGCACTTCTGTATGTGAAATTTGTACGATTCGTTTATGAATCGACGGAAAATTCTGTTATACCATTTTTTGTGGTTATTCAAACAAGATGAGAGGTGGAAAGTTCGTACGTATACCGGATTAAAATTGAGAAAGGAATGACGAGAGAAGACGTGGAGTTTGTTTGAAGCTGCAGCTGGGATTATGCAAACCGTTGGTTCGTGTTTTCTATATCGCGATTAATAAACATCTGATATGGTTCTAGTTATCTGTAATCTGTACTGAAATTGCCTTCCAGCTTTCGCTGGCTCATAGTATCCCCTTGTACAAGATTACATTTACTTCCTTTATGAGTGTACATTTACATATCTCGAATACATTATTTCTGCTTATCCGTTCTATTTGAAGACGTATTAACTCCACGGATGAGATCATTGTTCCTTCTTTCGTTTATAAAATTAACGTAATTCTTGCGACAACAAATTTTAAACGTTACGCAACTTCGGTTGAATTGGAATACAGCTTAAACGTTACAAAGTAAAGCTTCTCGTAAATCTCTTATTTAGCTTCGAAGTAAATTCGCCTGTAAATTATACAGAAATTAAAGACGAAAAACAAGGTAGGATAAAGATTATAATTACGCTATTGCCGGCTTAACGATACTAGAAACAGCTGGCAGAGAGATCGACGAAGAGAATCGCCGAGCTTTTAAAAGCAAATGCTGCGCTTGAAAACTTTACGAAGCAAGGTAATAGCTTTTCTTCGTCTAGCTATTGTATACAGGTTAGGCAGCTATCGGATCTGTAAATCACGACCAACGCTATACGCAATTTTGCGAATTAAGCTTCTGATTCGCCATCGCTCCTTTTTGTCTCGCCGTTATTTCATTTTTTAGAAAATTATAAATTTTACCTTAGTTTATTACTCTACCTTTCATATATCTTACGAAACGTATTCCAACCTTTTAAATAAATATTTAGCAACGTTACGCAGTTACCATGTATATTAGAAACACTACAATTTTACGTCGCGTAATACGCAAGAAACGATAAACGACGATAATCTTTGAATAAAATGTATTTTACAAAATGAAACTCGGGGGAAACGTTTTATCCATTAAACGCTGTAAAGAATACCGTACTTTGGATATTTTAGATATTTCACCGTATTGCACGCTACCTATGCGTCTCTTTATTTTAAAATTTCTCACGAACGCATAAAAATCCGTAGGCTAATTATAGAATAATATATGTTCGAAACGAAGGCCGCTTTTGTCTCTAAAACAGGAATTTCCGTAAAAGAAAGAACCGACATAATAGCAGAATAATTAGTAGAAAAGATCGAATGCAGCTATTAAAAGAGCGTACAATCAACGGAAACACCGGCAGTTTAATTTCTGTTCATATTCATAGGGTGGGTCCGAAACAAACGCACAATAACAGCAATTACTGCTACTAGATTCTGATTATCATCATTAAGGATTGTATATCGGATGCCTGATTACGCGCGCAGTTTTATTACTCAAACGCGGTTAAATCGATTTATGCAACATCGGCGTCCGGTTAATTGATTTACCGGTCCTTCGGCCAGCTCGATAAAAGCCGCTCGTTTTGTAAATATTCGCCGTGTAATTTACGGGACAAGAGAAACGACTATAGCACCGGAAACGAAAATATTATTGTTATTATTATCACTACTATTATTTTATAATTAATTTGCTTAATTACGCGATAAACGAGATACCCGCCAATCCTTTAAACCGATCGATTCGATTTGACGAAGGTTTCGGATTACGCTCCAACTGGTAAAATTATTGAGTGTAAAACGACTGGTACGTTATATGAGAGTCAATTTTGCTAAAAGTACAGGATCTAGTTGCAGGCTTTAAAGAGTACGGAACTTTCACGTTACAGTGTCGTTTGTTTATCGTTTTTCTATTATTCTTTCCTATCAAATATTTCATATAACACGTTATACTACTAATATTTTAACGAACTGCAGGTAACATATTCTTCGTAGTTGCACAAAATTTACGGCCAGTAGAAACCGATCAAAGTACGATAATCTGTCAACCAACGATATCAACGAATCAAGAAGCGGCAGGTTGTAGGTGTAGCTTCTATAACTTTGGAGTTTTACGTTAAACGAAATCCACCTGCGCAACGTTACCTGTTTCGTCGCTAAAGAATATTTCTTCTCGCGAGAAAATTTACCCCAGCGCCGATAAGACGTCGTTGGTTACATCTTTGACGATTCGTTCTTATATCTGGACACGTGTTACGTATCCCTTTAAAGAGTAACTGTCATCGACGACGAATAGCGACAGACAATTGACACAACGAAACGCGTGACATCTAATATCAAATATAATTGCAAATATAGTACGAACGTCTCGCACATAAGCTATACTCTTCTATGTATAGATCACGAGTGTCCGCACGCTTGTAACCTTTAAAATACCACTTGCGGATCAACTGCGCTGTGCAAGCGGTATCCAGATGAGAATCCTGTGGCACTTGTCGCGAGCCTAACGACAAACAACAAGATACGACCAAGCGTTTGATATAATAACCAGACGCTAATTCGCGTTAAGGAACCGATGCCACGGTTCCAAGAATATTTCCCATCAAGCCGTATTTTCCAACCGCAAGCTAAGCAAATTGCCATTCACCTTAAAAGCCCTTACGTCACGCTCCAAGTCACTTTGCGAGATGAATATAAAAAGTCATTGGTTGTCTGGCCGTTAATGGTATCGTTTAATAAACGCCGATTCGAGGAAATTACTCGCTCGTCTGGTCGAGCGCGCAATAAGCAAATTATCCGTTCGCGTGCACAGATCGTGCTCTACTTAAAGGAAACGAACGAAACAGAAAAACAACAACGGCGACCGGTGGACAAGGGAATATACGCGTACGCGAGAGCAACGACATTTGCCGCGGATCATCTCTAATTTGATTGAAATCGCGGCCAATAGGAGCGTTCTATCGACGATACACCGAACGCGGCTAGCCTTTCAAGTAAATTAAAATCGCTCGATAAATTCGATAACGTTTAAATTGTTCCTCGCGTAATCGACGAATCTAGTATGCTTTTGTCGTTGGCCGTCGTCAGATTTCACCAGGCATGCGACGCGAACGACACTGTGGACGCGAATAGAGAGCTCGATGAATCGCTACGACAACGGTGCGTTCGCTTACAAGAGAACCTTTGTACACGTGTCTACACGTGCGTTGTATACGACGACGAGTATACATATTGCGAGTACTTGCCATTATGGTACAAAGATAGAATACAGTTAACGCGATACAAGCTACGAGCCTAATATCATTGTACGTGTATTATATGTGTAGAGAATACGAGTGCTCTTAATTCTTCGGCCGATTCTTCTTGATTCTTGCTGATTATGAATTAAGAAAAGGAAAGAGCTTCGCGAAACGTCTCTGTATCGCGATTGATTAAAACTCGTACGTAAGTACGTATTGAACGCGGTCCCGTTAAGTGAATTCGCGTGGACTAGACTCGCATAATATTCTTTTGGCCCTTTTGCATCTATGGATGAGATATATCCTGGATAACGTGCGACACTTTGCACGAGATATCTCGCGTGTCTTTTCATTAGGACGTGAGATATCTCGCCCCAAGATTAGGTGTAAAGATCGGTTTGCGAGGTACCTTGTTTGTAAATGTGAAAGGGTCAACGATGCTAAACGTAGGATATTACGCGGTGTAAAAAATATACACGATTCTTTATCTTCCTTTTACACGAAACGATATTCCGTTATAAATATTGAAAGACAAACGCACGATATATCTCGCTTAAAGCACGGATATGGATATCGAGGGCGGAGATATATTCTAAATAACGAGCGGTTAAATTATTTTCCTTCTTCGTCTTTGAATACGGAAGAATCGAAAGAAATTTAGCACTTCGAGGAGCATAGTGTTGTAACGAAAAGCGTAATAAACGAAAGCGCGATATGGATTTGGAAAAACTTTTGGCTACTAGAAACGAAGTATGAACAGTGCACAGACCATTGCGGGTATTATCAAACGTCGTAACATTAATTTCGGATAATACGCGTAATGAATATGAATTGTGATATATGAAGTGAAACCGAATGTAGATCGTGAGATATACTTGGAGATTAAGTTCTTACACTGTTGTTTACGATAATTCAGGTCTCTCAATCACGGTCGAAGTTCTATTGCTCTGTTCCAAATACGTTTTAATCGTATCCAAAATTGCACCGTAATAAAACACACACGCAAACTCTCCATTAGTTATTATTGATTTCTGAAAAAAATTTACATGCTACAAAGAGGTTGAAAGAGGTGTGGTAGAAAAAAGAAATAATTTCCTTATCAGCGTGTAACGTTTTACGAAGTATACGTATCGAGGACTGATGGCGATAAAGGTATAGAAATTACGAAACGACCTAATAAATAGATTTACTGTCGGCTATATTATCCTGAATGTTTAAGATACTCCAGAGTAATCGTGGTACGAACTAATTGAAGGTCAACTGCAATTAACACCGAAAGGTACGTAGCGGAACTATGCTGGATTCGCTATACTTGTCCAAAATCCCAAATGTATCTTATAGAAGAGCTTATTAAGATCCTGAAATCCTTGATAAAGTCGATGTCGGCTGAAATAGCTTCAAAGGGAAATCAAAGGCGACAGTGGTCTCCTTTGGATCATTAATTATACGGTGTATTGATTCTGCGAACAGAATCGTCAGATTCAACGAACAGGTTCGTTTAACCTTGCCGAGTATTCCAATTGCTACAGACATTTATATATTGGTATAGCGTGGACAAATTTTTGCAAACCTAATCTAATATTCTGATTGTAGACACGATCTAAACAGATTAATCGATTTTGTGTAACCTAATATATTATATAAAAGGACGCTGATCGACGTAAATTGTTGCCAGAATATGAACGATAATCGAAAGCGAAGAAAAATTAAAAAATAAAATCTCCTCTTCTTCGAATCAATGGCGACGCGCAACTTCTGCGACTGTACTCGCTCATCCATACCAATTTTTTCACCGTGAATACATATATGGACGAACCGGTACAAGACAGTGTTCGTTAAACTGAAACTTTTACCGCGCGTTGCGTCCTAACAAGCGAAAAATTCCAATACAGTTATTTTCCGACCAAAACTCTCCACTCTTCGAAACACAAAGCACCACGGTGCCTCTCAGAATTGACTTCACAATAGAGAAACCACGCCAATAGATTTTAATCGCTTGAAGCACTCCGGAAATTTCACCGATAGCATTCCCCTCGATACAACGTCGATATTATATAAATACACAACCACGCCTATCGGCAGATTTTTTTTAAGCACGACTTGTAAAACACTTGTAAACGCCAGATTTCTATTTGATTCGTTAAAACGCGAGGAACAAAAAACGCGAAAAGCTCTCCGAAACAAAAAGATCTCACGCCCGACTAAAACTCCGTTACCGTGTACAATGTAACGTAATCATTCGATCAACGACATTCGACGCTGCGAATAAAAATTCCAACATAAAGAATAAATTCCGGTAGAAACTCGATTAGAGCACGCGCGTAGGACGTAAAAAAGATTTTGTTCGCTGAACGAAAGCCAAAGGCGATTCGGATCGTTTGCAACGATAAATAAACTGGTTAAACGGAGATGCTGTTGAAGGAAGTTTAATCATCGGAGAAGGGAGGCTGGTTTCCCACAGTAAGTCAGAGGCTTGAAGAAGAATCGTGTGGTAACCGCACGATCCCCGGAACGCTTTGCGCAGCGTCGATTGTCATGTGAGGCACGGTTCCCGCGAAGCAACAGGAAGAGGAACTACGCTTTAAAGCTACTTTGATTACGATTCCGAAACTCTAGAATCCTTTCGCGAACCTGAAGCGTACCGCGAGCCTGGCCGAGAGAAAGGGACATACTGTAATATTAAATACACTGCGAGGCAATATTTCTCACGATACGTGCATCGTGTCCAGTTTTAACAAAGTACATGAAAATATATAAAAATCCAAAAATCCAAAAATCGTGGATATCCAGACGCCCGCTCGTTTTCAACGAGATTTTAATTACAGAGTCGCGGATAAATCAAACTTACCTATTATTGCGTATTACCAATTATTATCGTTGCTATCGTGAAGCAATGATTTTGTTGCTCGTTATCATCGTACTATGTCGTTGCGCTGTAGAGAGTATAAAATTCATCTGCCAAACTTCGTTCACCTGGTCGCTCGGAATCAAACGTGCAAACGCTTGAATCGTCGGTTTCGATCCAAATGAATCGCGTGGGGTGTGGGATAGCGCGATCCGAATGCGCAAATATTTAAAATACCGGCTGAACATGTGGGCAGAAAGATGTAGCGAGACACGCGTGCACGGCAGTGTACGCACGAAGTCACGCGAAATCATGATTAAGAAAATGTATCGGTAGTACCGGTGATAAATCGTGGAAGAATATGTAAGCACGGGTATCTGGGTATCGCTAATGTCGCTGACCCTTCTTTTTCCTTTTTCCCTTTTTTTTTTTTCTCTCCGTTTTAATCGACCTTTGTTAATTGGCTGGACTTCGTTTGCGACGATTATAGATTATCTGGACGATCGCGAATGCATGCAAATGTTGTGTATATTCGATAAATAACCGAACGCGGGATTTGCGTTCGTACGAAGCGAGGAAAAATTGATGGTTCGAATATTCAAATTAGCTTATTCACGATATGTTTTCATTCGTGTATCGCGAATTAATCATCGACGTTCGAGTCACGAAATTGAAGAGTTAAAATTCCGCGTAGAGATTCGTATCGCGTGGCAATTTTTAGTATCGAAGATAGAATACGAAAATATTTGCGCGATTACCACGGGAAACTCTCGCGTATACACCGTGTGTGTTATGTACAGGATTTTGAAATCTCATCGTCACCGTGATAAGACGCGATTGCAAAATCTTGAAATCAATCTGGAAACATGCATACGTGCGCGGAGGTTACGAGATGTTTTCCGCAAACGTATATTCAGAAGAAAACGAATGTGCAACGTGAGCAGTTGTTCAAACGTTTAAGATTTGTCACGAACTTCGCCGGTATCTCGACAGTAGCTTCCTCTCGTCACGGTGCTACTGGAATTCCGAAATACGTTCGTAAAAGAATACTTCCGTCAGTTTGACCCGTTTGGGTAATTCCAAATTGAAGATGCTAATTTTCCAAATTGACTACCTTGTGAGAATTCTTGTCAAATTACGCCGTATTTCAATATCTGAACTTTAGAGACGAGCAGTTTCATGAACCTTCGTTGGAAAATTTTTAAACGAAGACCTCGAATGCTTGAAAGACGCCGATAACGATCACGAGGGCTATCCGTAGGTTCATCGGTAATAAAATTTAGTTTGATCGATGGGTTGCTGGTTCGCTGGCAGCGATTCAAAATTTCTGCATGATCCGGAAATTCATCGAACGACGTTGACGGGTCTGTACGACAAATTTAATGAAAATTCGCCGAATGTCAGCGTTGTTTCCGAAATACCGTGAAACGTAATTTCTCTCGTTTAACAAAACATCGAATAGTTCCGGATAATTGCCCGAAAAATAAGCCATTAGTTTGAAAAATGCGATTAACCCCGTCGTCCCAAATTAATATCGGAACTTGCTCTATATTTAAATGCCAAAATGGCTAAGTAGAGACAAATAAAATCGAGCCGAAGAAGCAGGCAAATTCCCGCCAATTCCCAAAAGCTTTTATTCTTATAATATCAAATACAAATCTAATTATATGACAAACATCAAATACAAATTTAATTATATGACAACGTCAAGTACAAATCTAATTATACGACAACGTCTTAAAGCCCATCCAATAGCAGAGAAAAGTTGCGATTAAACAAAATAGAGCCGTGCGTCGAACGAAGGAACCTCTCCCTCTTTTCCATCGACGACGATAAAATTACGTATTTGTGTTAACTGTTATCGTAACAGAGCCCACAGAGTGGCTAGAAAAAATATTTATTTGCACGCGCCTTTATTTTCCAAGGAGCAATGTGTTTCGTTCAGGGTCTACGTTTCTCGTTTTACGATATCAAATTTTTCTAGTCACCCGACGGTATATACTGGTAAGCGATACCTAATTACTTAATACGTAAATGCCATGATAAATACAATGACGCGCAAATACTTTTTCCAGCCACCGTATTTCCTAAAACCAATCCAATTACACGAAACTGTTTACCGAACTAAAAAAAACTTCTTTCCATCCTGATCAGCACACGGCGTAACAAGCTAATTAACATTTCACCAGGAACCAAATGAACATCCCCGAGACTCTAGCATCGCTATTTTCACTCAGCCTCGCTCTTAACCGGTTCTTAATAATTCATTCGACAGAGGAGAAACTAATCTGCGATTTAACGACCTCCACGTCGAAAAAACAACGTCGAGGAATTAAACCTTCCAGGGACACCAACGATGGTCCAGTTTCTTCTTCCTCTGAAAACACACGCGTGCACCGTTAGAAGTGCACGTGTGTGTATGTAGTTTGGTCGAGCGATTCTCGTTAAACCGATATGTGCGTCCAAGGATTCGAACTTCCGGAACTGCGCCGGGAAACTCCCTCCCTGTCCTCCGCGTTCCTGTCCCTCTCTCCCTCTCTCTCTCTCTCTCTCTCTCTCTCTCTCCCTCTCTAGGACCACCGTCGAGACGAGCTTCGCAGGAGTTTGATTAAAAATAACAGCAGAGCGCCCGGCTGACCTTAAATAGCCGCATAACGCGCCACGAAGATTAAACCGAAGCGATGCGGCGGTCCACCGAAAATACCATTCGCAAACCCGCCGCGCGAGAACACTTCGCTGTTTGATGGCGTTCCATGCGCGTTAATTGGCCAACCACGTTGCCTCGCGAAACTTCAAATCTCGATAAAGGCGCGTGAACTTAGATTAAAGGAGCCCGCTGCGAGTTTCAACGTGGGGATACTGTCTCAATATAGGGGTACTGCTGGCGGAGCGTTGCTGATAAGAATCGCATCGTTACTATTAATTATATATCGACGGAGATACGACAGCGATCAAAATGTTCAGTTTCTAATTTTTCGTTGCGTTGAAGCGGATATCGTTTCTAAGAAAACTCTGCAACCGATCTGTTTAGTTTTCTCAATCATCGAAGCCATCGAGAGTGTTTAAAATAAATCGAGACAGTAGACAGGCGACGATGGCAGACTATAGACAATAGACAGGCGACGATGGGAATTCAGTTAGAAAGTAACACTGTCAGCGTGCGGATCTGGACCAGGTCAAACTGTATTGATATTTGTACTTTCACTTCTTTGATTAAATATATTTTCCATTTTAATCCTCTATTCGCATATCCGATAGCCTCAACACGTTGAAACTTCGTGGGTTCGCGCGATACGGTGAAATTTAGGAATTTCGTACGACACTTTTCAGGATGATACAGCATCGCTAGTGAAGAAGTATTCTCGGCATTTTGACGCGTAAGAGTGGCGTGTAGTACTTCGGGCGAAATTACATTACGCAGACTGTTGTGAAGCAACGATTGAGCATTCTAAATTGAACGGAGAAACACGAAAACGCCACGAAAAGTAACAAGACTTTAGGCTCCTCGGATGTCCCGAAACGACGGACAGAATGTTTCGTCCGACGAAACCAGAACACGAGAACTTGGAGAGTAGTGAAAAACGATCGATTTGTAATATTTCGTGGAAAGTAGATTCGTGACGATATATTTTTAGGATGATACAGTTTTCGGAGAATAACGCGCGAGAATATAGCCGGAGTATTAAATATAATTCTGTTTAATTGGAACCAAGTATCCTGCTAGATTAAATAAATTTTGGTTATAAGCTATAGCACGAGATTAAAGCCCGAGTTAAGGAGGAAAACGTAAGCCGAAGATGTCCGAGATGATTTACGAACGATTACGCGAATCTTCCAAGCTTATACCATCGATTTATGCATTTTGACGTTACGACGAACCGTCTTATGACCTATTTACAGAACTGGATTATTATCAGACAAATATCTCGCAATAATTAGATAAACCAAACAACAACGTACGTCCGAAACGAATAATATTAAAAGATGCTGATAAAAATTTGTACGCGTTATTAAACTTTGTCTATAATGTACAACCGTATACGACGGTTTGTGAAGTAATTTTTCTTCTGGAACGAAAGATCGTTCGAAGAAGCTGCATTCTACGTTTCTGATATATAATACTTTGTTACGAGGAATCATCAACTTCCCTGTCGCGTTACGACCTATGTCGCGCCACTACATCATGCATTCACTGCCCTCGTATACACCGTTCCTCCATTTATTTTGCAGATCTTGGAAAACACATTTCACACGATCCGCATACGGAACTTGCATTTTTTCTCTGTTCAATTTTCGTTGTTTGTTCCTCGGGATAAAATACGTTATAGTTTCGAACAAGCCACCTCGCGCTTTCCTGCAAAGCAGTATATGCTTTAGCAAGTACGATAACGATACTCGATACACGCTTTTTGCAATTTCAATGCTTGGCGGACCGCGTCCAATCAGATACTTCTATAGAACGTTTAACGTGTTTTCATGAACTTTACGCGTCGTTTTAATAATCTCTAAACTTTTATCGAATCAAAAATTTCTGCGAAATTTAGATTTAATTAAATTCTCTTCTATCCTAAAATTCTCAATTGATACACTGCGAACTCTAGTAACTTTCGTAGTGACAGCTTCTACCATATCTATTCTATCGTACGTATCATATTTATTCGTTGCTCTTGGTAAACGTAAATCCAAAGTAAATTATTAAAAACAAATTGCAAAAGCTTTCTCCTGCCCGCCGCTGTAAGTTGGCTAAAAAAAAAAAATTTATTTAGCACCGCGATATCACTGCTACCGCACGAATCACGAATGTATTAGAAAAAAGAAAAAGAACTAACGACCGTGGGAGAAATTGCTCGCAAATATCTGGAACAATGAGCAAGTTGCACCGTTTCCAGCAAACATCGTCAACTAAATTACAAAGAGCTCGGTTCTTCGTTTCTGGCTTGTTCGTTGGGCTGACTCGATCGACAGCAAAAAGCTCGAACGTTTCCATAGAACACGGCAAAAGGGGTAGAAGAGAAAGAGGCGAAGTGGTATCGCGAGAAAGTTACTGGCTGGCCACCGGTCGAAGCCCGGTGCGTGTATTTGCTCGTGGCAAGAGGAAGTTCGCCGCGCCTTCCGTTCAAACACCGACCGCGCCTAAGGATTCGAATTTTCCGCTTTAATCTGTGATTCGCTGGTCGCGCGTCGAAGCGGCAGTTTGATTAAAAACAGCCGCGAACTGTGGACCGAACTTTAAATGACGGTAAAAAAGCTGGTGAAAAACGCGACTATCTTCCGCATCTATATCGTGTAAAGATGATCCTCTAACGCGTTGACTGCCGCAGTGATCATCGGTGATCTACGTTTACTAAAATACGTTTGAAATAAGATTTGTTTCGTGGGTTGAAGAATGTTCGGCAATACGACTGACCTGGATAACACTGTCGGAGAAAAGTGCACAAATACAATATAATATTTTACGAGAATTAATATGTTAGGTTGTCCGAAAAGTTTCTTTCGTATTGTAAGGAAATGACGGATGCGTCGCGTTCTCTGTTTTATATTATTTTTGTCGAATCATATGTATGCTCGTAATAATAGGAATAGAAGAAAATGGATTGGATAAAATAATATAAAACGAAAATAGGTTGCGCGTCTATTATTTCCTTAGCGAAAGGAAAGAAACTTTCGGGACAACCTAATACAAGTAACGCGATGCTGCAGTATGTTTCGATCTTGCGGCTTTCAAGCGAAATTTATAAAATTCGCCTGGCGACCAACGCGTTGATACAAAGACGTATCGAGAGTTTAAGAGTCGCGTTAAACATAAATCATGGTTATGAACGTAAATATCGCGGAGAAGAAGAGCTTGGAATCGTTATTATACGAAAACCAGTACCAAATATTTAATTCGATTGTAAATAATATACGTAGGAAGGATCGGGTTTCACGAGAGGAAACAAGCGGAGAAAATCTCAAAGGCGATGTAACAAAAAGAACGCTTCGGTACAGTACAAATCTATTTTCCCTACGTGCCAATCGAACACTGTCTTTTCGTTTTTTCCGTTGGCCGCACGATCGCATTCGCACACAGGCGCACAGTCATCTCCGGTCACGACCTGACCGTCGTGACCGGCCGACCTCGAAGATGCTTCGAAGTCGAATTTCGCCACGGTCGCCATTCCTACATATACCGCACGACTACAATCGTATTTATGTGGAAATATTCTGTGTCCAAATTTAATTGATCGGTATGGAATGCATCGCTTTGGAAGCTTCGTATGCATACGTAATATTAACGAATAATTCAACGAACTCTGACGTTATGGCTTCGGCTTGCATGAATTTTCAAGAAATTTCTACCAGCATTGTGAAATATTACAGTCCAATTTACGCTCGACGCGAAGATCGTTTAATAAACAAGCGTACAACACGTAATTGCGTTACAAGTACCGATAATATATTAGCGCGATGGAATGCTTTCAAGAGTTTATCAGAAGTTGTAGCTACCATTCCGGTTGATGAAATTAATTGAGCGTTTGGTCGCGATTTACGACATAATATAGAAATTAGAATACGCGAGAACAAAGGACAACGTTGCTTGTTACTTACTATCGGAAATAGCCGATTTTACGCGTGTGAACGACAAGTTTCAGATTCTGTATTTCTCGAATTATTTACGTTCGATCTCTCGTTTCTTCGTTATAGTGTCTAAATCGTCGATAACGCAAACTCGATTATACGACTATCGAATGTTAACGACCGATTATCGAAAACTCGATAAATCAATTTTTAATCGCCGACGGCCGATTTCGTTCGCCCGCAACCGAGCGTTTTAGCTAATTAAACGTTGATCGATGATAATTCAGTAGCAGTAGCCGCTATCGAAATTACTAATATTTAGAAAATATTTTCGAAAGTTAATCGAGCGTTTACTCGCTAATCTATTTATCGATGAATTACTAACTATCTCTCGAAATGCCCGTGCGATAAATATGAAAACATTAGCCACGAGACATTCGAAGAAATATTCCGTTTTTAACAGCGAATTATAAAAAGAAACCAAAAATGAACAGATCGTCAGATTATTCGATTTAACGTAGAATTATCGCGGACCAATTTCATTTCTCGTTAGAAATTGAAATTTGTTTTAAATCGTAGTAAATCAGAAGGTTGATTAATTCGATCGCAGGTAATGAAAAGCAAAGTTCTTTCGAAGGTCTTTTATACGAACAGTTCGACTTGAGAAAACGATACGTGGCTGAACGTTCGTGTTCCTTGCGATCGAATCTGTCCACGAAAAGTGCACTCCATGTTAATTACAATGTAACTCGGACGTCGGCACGTTCGTTACCTGTGCGAGCATTTAAATTAAACGACCCACTTCCTGTCTATTTAAATTTACTATGTGACAGTGACGGATTAATTATTATCCTGAATGCGGTTATGTAAATTTATCGTGGCGAATAAAAAGCTTGGAAAATTGTGGTTTCACGGTGACCCGAGCGCTTTAACCAATCGACGATACATCCTAATGCAACAAACAGTCCCGTTTTGTTGCACAAACACGTACTTTCTTATTGATAGCGATACATCCGATAGCTTTTGTTTTGTACGTTTTTAGCAACGTGTTAGTTATTCCGGATACGTCATGGTCATATTCCTGGATTTAACGAATATATGTGGAGCGAAGTGTTCAAAACGTAAATTATCGGAGTACCGGCCCATTAGAAATAGTTTGCCATTAGAACTATTTTAATCGTTAATCGAGTCAAGCGAATCTCTACGTAGAGATTCAAATATATCTTAAATTCGATCATTTATATCTACAATAGCGGAGTCGAACTTAACGTTCGCGTTAATCTATTCAATCGACATTACAAATTTTGTCTACCGGCAAATTTTGATACGAATTTTCCATAAAGTAGGACATCTATTTAGACTTCCGAACTAAACGTAAAATTTGTTCATTTAATTAATGAAACTACTCTAGATACGTGTAAGAGTAGAATATGCATTTATTGGAATAATAGGATAAATCAAGGCATCGTAAAAATTCTCCATTTTTTTCACGCTGGATGTCCGACTTATTTTGGAAAATTTTCAATTGGAATTATTCACGATTTCTCTTCTTTTCCCTTTATATTCAAAATATTGGATCGTTGTTTATCATTTCAAATGGAAACTATATTGGTACCCGCAGGCAAATCATTATCGAAATTTCAGTGATAAACAGATTTATTAATACGTTAGAATATGTAATGTGTCTGGTGGATTGGAAACAACATCGTAATTGCAACAATGCTGCTAACGATATAATAAATTGGACAGGGATACAAACGAAACTATGTTGCGAAATAGAATCAGGTAATGTTAATGGAAAATAGAACCGATTAATTCGGCGGCCGAAACCAAATCACTACCAATATAAATTATTTAGATATTTGAATGTTCCAAATGCTATCGCAGGGCAGTTCTATCAAAAGTATAGGGATCAAAACACGCGTGTTATCGAAGTCATGAATTTACCTATTTAACGGCTATCAATAGCTATTAAATAGAATTATTTCAATTGTATAATACAATGTGTCTAAATTATATACGAAATACAATATAGCTTTTATTGTTTTTAATAACTAATTTATTTCTGATTTTTATCTCTAATTTACCAACCGTAAAATACAACGTTTCGTTTCACGCGCCTTATCGACACCTGCAATGTTCGTATCGTATGAGTATGCAAATGAAGAATTCTCTGCAAACGCTATTCGAGCAAACCCAAACCGCGGATTTATTATTTAAATAACTCGGTGTTACAGCTGGTACAGTTAACGCGTGATTTAGGGTTACGCCGGCCATATACTTATTTTTCACAGATTCGTCTCACCTTCGAACAAGGAACAACGGTCTGGTTAAATTAATTTTTTCCTTTCGTAAATGAACTTTCTCCATTCCTGTGTCTGGTTGCAAACGTCGCGTTACAACGATCGAGACTTTCGACTTGTTACCATAGTTAAAGCACGAACAAAGGAAAATGAAAGAAATCAGTTACGCCTTCGACGGAACTGCGCATCAAGATAAAGAGAAAAGAATCGATCGGAGGTCACGAAATATGCCGAAGGAAATATTGTACGAATGACGTTCATTCGCGACAAAGGCATCGATCATTTGCGTAATGGACGAGCGAGATATTCTCTCTGTTTGCCTTCACCTGCAAATATCTTGAAAGCTTCCCGATAGCGTCCGAACGTGCTTCCACTGTTCGAACGGTCGATCAATCGTGAAAAAGCTAACGCGTGCATTGTTTCGGACAACGAGACACGACTATTTATAAATGCGAACTCGAGCAAGACCCGACGATTGACCGACGTCAAACTCTTATCGGCAAAGTCGACAAGTTTCCTTTCGATATACGATAGAGTGGAAGTTGATCCAAGGCGAGCGAAACTGTCGCGTCACGCGTTGCGTTCTCCTTGATCCTGCATTTTTCGATCAGACAGTGGACCGAAGCGATATACAACGCATTTTCAAATAAATCGTACTTCGAGTACATTATATCGTCAGATACACTTGTCCGCTGAAAGTAACGTAAACTATACAGAACGCGTTACGTAATTTGTATACGTTTTATTATTTATTATATATGTCTCTCTGTAGCAAGTACATATCAGTGTCGTCGATTCGTATTGTACGAATGATACAATACACTAGTAACATTTTTGCTTCCTCTATGATCTCATCTAAATATCAACATCGATCGTGCGAGCAACGTTATCGGAATTTATCCGACGAGAAGAAAAATTCTTATATCCCTTCGAGCGTGTTGAATTATTTGTCTCTAGGTAAGTACGAAAAATTATAGTTCCAGAGGCAAAAAAAGAAAAAAAAGAAAGAAGGAAAAGGAGGAACAAGGGGAACGGTTTTTCATTGGAGTTCGTTGCGAAAGTATTTCTATCGAACGATGAAAACGTGTCTTTGATAGTAAAGTTGCATTAATCGTTGTCCGAGGAAACAATGAAACGCGGGATTTCGAGCGAAAGGGCATAATGTAAAAGATGACACAATGCGCTCTCTGTTCCCGGCGATTTTTCCATCAACGAATCGCGCATTAAACGCGATTCAGCCGGAAACGAGCGCGCAACAAATTGCGAGGCCATGGTTGAGATAACATTGTAAAATCGTTGTCAAACAGTGTTTTATTCCATTCAAATGGCGGGCAGAATCGAACCTCGTGTCGCTGATAAAATGTATTCACTGCAAATCACCCAAGTCGTAAACGAAATCAAAAAACGACACGTTTCCGTTCATCGATTTCCGGGTAAAGCACGAGCTTGATATTCGTCGAAATTATGAACCGTACAAAACGCTTCATTAACTCGTTACAAACGGTCGACGCGAATTTAATCGCGGTCGCGATGTTAATTGAAAGCGTTTCGTTTCTATATTTCGCGAAAAGGATATTTTACGCAATTTTTTATACGGCGCGCGCGTTGGAGAATATTATACAGCGACTAAATCGCAGATGTTTATGCAAATTTGTAATTTTCCAAATACAATTAAGAGAACGAAAACTATCCGGATACGTTTCGCTCGAAATTTTACGACGATTACTATATTTTCAATATTTATTGTCATATGCATCTCTCGTCTAATCTGCAGATAAAAGAAACAACGAAATACGAACGTGAAAGAAAAATACGGTTCGACGTTGAAGCGTAAGTAGAATAGAACGTCTATTGTCAGACGCGTCTTGTACGAGCTAGCTGAGAAATGAATTTATCGTGCAAGATTGCGCGCATCTTATCCAAAGTCCGTTTCATGCTCTATTCGATCGAATTAATGGTACCATATAACGTATTCAAACTATAGAGTATCGAGAATAAAAATATACAAGGCTAATTATATCGCGGATAAGTGAATTTCTCTTACGTACACGCAACATTATATTTGAATAAGTTATCAATTAGCTAACCAATAAAACGTATTTGTTTTTGGACGAAATCGGTCTCAAATTTTACTATATTATATCTTTTCCGCGATTTAAACGAATTTAAACAATGCGATTATTTTTACAATTAATAACCAACAAACAGCAAGTTTAGATCGTGATAGAATTCGCTGCAGAAATCAAGCTCGCGATGTCTGTTCTTCCTCGAAATGTCTGATTTCCCTACCAAATTAACGCGACTTAAGATTTACTATTTTTTCCCTTTTTCGCGTGACCATTATCACATCGCGGAACTTTGCTCGACCAAGATAGGATCGTAAAGATAAAAAAGAAAAAAAAGAGAAAGAAAATTTAAAAAAGCTGGATTCGATCGACCCAAAATAACGGTCGTTTCGAAAATGGAAATCCTTTGACGAATCGGTCACGATATATTTTACATTTACTTGGAACCGGTTCGATGTTGTTTGCGGTACAAATGAAATTGCATAGTTCCGTGGCTGGCGCACAGTCGAATCAAGCAAATAATTCTGTTGATCTTGCGCAATGTTACTTTGCACGAGTCATTTTGCCCCGTTTACGAAACTAGTTTGCTTTTAACTTTTAAACGTTCCCATGCAACCCGGCGAGCAGCTCGTAATCGAACTGTCAGCCGTCCGACCGAGTAACAGGCCCTGCCCGCCTACTTTGCGGTCTTACGGAATGAAATCTTCGTGCCTAGAAACACAGAATTGTTTAAACCGTGATAAAGTCGATGGACTGTAAAGGAAAACCAATACAATGTTCGATAAACATTTTCGACCTGTGATACCTTTTAGCGACGTACCTTTCGTTTACGATGTACACGTACTGCGAAGTCTCGAGTTAATCAATTTTACCTTACCCACGTGTTACAGGATATTGCGGTGGTTCATTAATTTAAGGTTCGCGCCAAGGACCAAGTCTCTCGAGTCAACGGTTAATTTGTTTTCGTTGTATCGTAGCGAAGAAACTATCGCGACGACACTTATCGGGCAAGATACGATAGAATAAAAATTTGTAGGACAGTCGTCGACGTCTTGCCTTCCGAGCTCAATCTCGAACCGATCAACTGACGTTTTTCTTACAATTGTTTTCCATGGCGAAACGATGCTACTAGCAGAGCGGATACGCCGCGAATAAAAATTGTACGATCCAAGCCTGATGTAAACTGTCGTGGTCAACTAACATCTAAGAATCGTGTTGCGCGAGGAGTGGAATCAACTTTCGACGTAATTCGCGATTCTTTCGATGTTCTTTCGGGCGAAACGTATATCTTCTGGCTGCGAAGGTTCGACGAAAAGTTAAGAATAATTCGGTTAATATCCGAAAGCTGTATTATCGAAATTTGGTAACTGTTTAGCCTGTTCAAACGTCGGATTGATGAAACGTGTCCCGAACTATCCTAAAGAGCCCGAAGCATTTCGCGGTATTCTGCAAAGCATCCGTAACTCGTGTTTTAACAGCATCGAGCGTATCGCTCGTCGACAACGGGAAAAATTTCACCAGTTGGTAATTTCTCTTAAGGAGATCTATCGACGAATTAGATTCAAAGAAACACCGCGATAATTACAGAACGATCAACGATATAGATCAAGCGCGGATTAATCTCGTGGCGTTCCATCGCATTTTGAGAAAAGTCACGCGATAGTCGGATCAAAACCGTACAATACGCGTCCACGGTGAAGAGTAATAAATTCTGTCTAAAGAAATGCAAATGAAACGTTGCTGATGCCTTTATTTATCAATCTTCCTCTTTGAAATTCTAATAAACCCTCGACCTCTTTTACTTTCCCTTTTGTCCTTAGATAGAATAGTTTTCAGCCATTTGCAAGGAAAATTCCCTCCGAGTATCCGTTTGACGGATCTAGACATTTCCACTCGCAGGCTATATTTTACTTATCGAAACATAGCATCTATTGTGAACGCAGCCATCTCCTCGACGACGAAAGCTAGGTAATTGCTAAACGAGAATTCAATAAACGTATACAAAGTATTCGTTTCGTTAAACGCGAAAGACGAGATTCATAAGTTTAAGCATAAATAACGTTCACGTGCCAATTTCCGTTTTACCAAGCCTCGCGCGTGATCCGCTAACTCCTGAATCTTAATTTTTATATCAGCCGCGGCTGACGATCTTCTTGGCGAAAGATATCCAAATATTTTGGACGCTTGAACGTTTTCCGGACAAATGGAAAAAAGCATTGTTTTCATTTGTATCATACGCTCTTCCCTTTGACGCTTCCCGTGGTACCAGTTTTCTGTTCCGATCTTTAGCAATCGTGGCGTAAAATATCGACGAGGGTCGAACCAAAGTAAGAGGGTCGAGTCAAAGTGCTCGAAAGTCGTCGGACTTTCGTCACAGATTAGCTCCGAATCGTTCGACCAACCTTTTCACCTGTGCGAATACGCGTGTACAGTCGAGGCTACCTGGTGGTGGATACAAGTAAATTATCCATCAACTGGCGAACCATTTGACACGAGTTCCTGCGGTTCGATGTCCAACGACGATCATATAATTTCTGTCGTTTCGTATCGCGACCTAGACGCGATAGCGGAAACCGGCGCGCGGCTTCCAGTTGCTTCAATCATCGTTGCCAGTGTGACTTCGATATTTATCGAAATTCGATGTAGCAAAAATTGCCCGTCACGCCGCGTGTTTTCAATAATATTTTGCCGTGGCGACGCGTCGAACGTCGTCGCTCGACAAAATTCGTTTCCAGCTCGAGCTGTCGTCTCCCGTTCCATCTATTCCCTGCCTGTCTTTCGACTTCGTTACACCGTTATCGATTTTAATTTCCGCCGAATGACATTAGACAATTAGAAATTTGAACGGCCGGCGAGATACGTCCGGCTCTTAATGACTTTGTCTTATCCAATGTATCAGAAGCTTTTGTTATCTCTCTCCCTCTCCCTCTCTCTCTCTCCCTGTTTCGAGTTCACTATTTTATATCTAGTTCATTGGAACTGTGTAACGGTCGTTTCGCTTTTTCCTGCTTCTCGATTAATAATTCGATTGCGTCTCGGACCACGTCGATTCGGCAACTGTATGTCGAAAGATAAGCGCGGCGTAGAAATCCGGGTATCGTCGTCGTGATTGTTATAAGAATGAGCAAAATGAGGCGAACGTGAGAAAAGAGATGAAATTTAAACGGGGATCCGTTTCGTTAGTTGATCTTTGTGCTTTTTGCTTTAGACGTTTTAGACATTTTTGTACATTATGCGCATTCTGTAGACTTTTCCACCTTTAAGTTTCCTATACCAGGAAACAATCACGGTTTACTAATAAGTTGGTGAGAAATTTAACATTGGAAAGTATAATTTTAACAATTCCAAAATTGAGAAACGAATAAAGATTAAACTTTGCTTCTTTTGTCCTAACTATTCACAGAAACATACCTGTAAAAGTCTATCTCTTAGAAGAAATCTCTACCTTTGTATTTAGAAAAGCGATTGAATCGTAAAACGGTTACGCATTTGGCAAATTTACGGACGTTCGTCCAATTGATACGATCAGAGAAATTGCAAACGTTTTATTATCTATTTGCCTTCAAATGAGACCTCGCAAACCTACAAATATTTTTTAATCGATCGATTCTCATGCCCGTTATTTTATCGGCAATCTATCGGCGAAACAAACGCTAGTGAAAACGAATCGGACAATGCCGTTCTGCTTCTCGATGGCAATTCGTTACACTGGAAACCGCCACTGAGACAACATCGATCAAATCGATGTATCGATCTTTCTCTCGTTGACCGTTTCAATCGAACGCCGATCGACGCAACGTTCATTTCTGGTGGATAACCACGACCACAAATTTTTACAATTTTCCACGGTTCGATTCGTAATAACTCGTTTTAGCACGAAGAACTCAACAATTTAATATTGCACGATCGTGTAAGAGAACTCGCGGTTCTGCAGTTAGTCAAAGGCAAACGTCTCCAAGAAATCGGCAGAAAAGGAAAATTACATTGTTGCAGTTCTATCGAGTTTCTTTTAAAATCGATCGAGAAATAAACGTGGATGTTATTCGATGAAAAAAAAGAAAGAAAGAAAAAGAGAGAGAGAGAGAGAGAGAGAGAGAGAGAAGTGTCCATACATTTCGTGCTTCTAACGCCTAACTATACGAAAGTTATCTTTGCCAAAGATATTTACAACGTATCGTTAGAAATCGACAAAGTTCCTTTCGCGATTTCGCGCATCTTCCTCCCTTAGAAAAGAAACGCTCGAGACTGAACAAACAAAAATCCAATTGTACCGTATAGTACATTTAATCATACTTAAAGCAACGAAATACACGCACGGTACCTTCCGTGATATTAATTTATGGATGTACAGGAAATAAATAGAAGGATTAAAGCTCTCCTTTGCGATATTGCGATACAGGCGACATATTCGCAACGCGCTCGATATTGCATATTAGTACCAACAAATAATTTATACGTAATGATATAACAAGCTATAAACGTACAGATAATAAATAGAATACTAAAATCGTTCTTTCAAAGAGCGAATATGTCGGAGAGCATTGGTAAAGAGAAAGGAGAAAAACGTATAAAAATGCGCGATTTTAAATCGTGAAATGTAAAATCGTTCGATGGTCGAAAAACATCGGACCGTGCCTTTTTCAAGCCAACCGTCGAACGATAGCGCGAGTACCGTTTTTTTCAAAGACACAAATTACGTTAGCGCTACTACCGACGCGACGAACGTTTCCTGCAATTTCTTGTGATCCCCGAATCACAATATTCGATTCGTCTTTTTAGCGTGCGCACACAATGCCGAGCAATCCAATTCTACTGGTAGTTACGAAGGGAACAGCAATTCCCTGAGAGGGTTGCTTGCAAAATTCGCGTTTCCCTCGCTCTGAAAAAAAGTGTCGCCACGTTTGCGCTCGATGCTCCGTAATGTATTTACGTGACGTATGATTTCTTTAACCGTCATCAAAGTCCACGTAATTTCACAACGAAAAAGAATATTAATAAAATGAAGGAAATCGCGCTCGAGTATCGCAACACGAGTAAATGTCTCGCTTAATTAACAGAAGAATCGTTTCGTTAGTGCTAACTAGTTCTGCCATGACTCTTGCGATTCGTTTTATTTTGTTTTTACTTTTATGGAAACAAAATCCTTTATGTTTTCATGGTTCGCGTAGAAGATTTGAATTTCAAAATTTCAAGGTTAAGATAGAGGCCAATACTACGAGCACACGGAGCGGCAAAATCGTTGAAAAAATCCATCGATCTTAATTGCGCGATTTCTCGAGAATCGATAAAAACTTTTCACAAGATGCAACGGTGGTATAGAACGGCGCGTGTTACGCTTTCTCTGATTTTCCGTTTCTTAATTCGCAAGTAATTGATCCACAGATTCGTGAATCGTACGACTCATCGAACGAATTCAAACGAAGCAAGCGTTTTTCATAAATTTGAAAGTTTAAGAACTTTGCTCGAGCTATTCTCAAAGGAGACGCAACTTTTGCTGCGACCATCTAATTTAAGTTCTACGTAGGAACTAATCCTATCAAATGCGAACCCAGACTCTTCCACTTCGCGCGTAAAAATGATCTATCGTCGAGAACGAACGAATACGCGAATATACCGGATCTTCTAATTTTCCGGATTACGCAAAGCTTCACGCTTTTTCAATATCTTCTTCGTACGATAATAAACGCACGGAACGTGACTCTCGATCGCCGAGACTTTTGGCAACATCGGCACTCTTTACCCGAAATAAAGGAACGGTTCAACCGGGCTTTGAATTTCGCTCGAATTGCGCGAGGCTTTGTATCTTTCGTCCACAACGATCAAACCGAAAATCTGTCGACGCGTCCGTGGGAAACTCGAAAATGTAAAAGTGCGCGGAATACATCAAAGAATACGAGATACTCCAGATACGATACATACTTGATGATACTTAAAGGACGAAGGACACTTCCCAACCTTCTATTTCCATAATTGATAAATAAAAGTGTAATTCTTGATAACAGCAAACGCAAATACAACGCGACTCTCCGCCAACATGCTCTCTGCGTGGAGTTCTTTAGAAACAACTCGCTTTCGCGTTACCGATTTCGAAAATTCGTTGCATTTCGGCCGGAGCGACCGATTTCCCGCGTCTGCTCGCGGAACGCTGAAACTTCAAATATAACTTTTAGCCGGAAAGACGGAGTACCATCGCCGTTCGAAAGAGCGTGGCGCGGATCAGCAACCGCGAGCATCGACTTTGGCCTTTCGGCTGGCTCGGAGGCGACTCGCGGGGAAAAAATGAAAGAGAGACGCAGACGCAGCCGATCGCCTATAGATTTCAAGGAAATAGAATTTCTTTCGGCGCCTGGAAAGTGCTCGTTGCAGGTGACAAATTCATTCTGAAACGACGAAACTTGAACCGAGAGGGCCTATACGCGAATCCTCGCCACGAACCGATCGATCGATCGTGCCCCGACGACGTCGCGTCGGTGGCTGTTCCATTCGCCTCGACCATTTCGAAAATCGCATTTGTCGAAGTCTGCCGGTCTAGGGAGCCTTCTTTCCCCCGTTACGATCCGCAACGACGATTGATACATACTCGGTGATACACGTTGCACGAATCTTTCGATGATCACGGCTAGCCCCGCAGTTTGTATCCGCAGG
The DNA here is from genome assembly GCA_014737385.1 of Bombus superbus. Classification (NCBI taxonomy): domain Eukaryota; kingdom Metazoa; phylum Arthropoda; class Insecta; order Hymenoptera; family Apidae; genus Bombus; species Bombus superbus. The sequence goes on along the minus strand of JACXIK010000019.1, from coordinate 11,362,026 downwards.
GAAAGTGGCCAATTTGCGACCGAAAGATATACTTTTCTAGGATTTCGCTAGCTCCGCTTTTCAACGTTATAAGAGATGCTCGCGAAATAATCGATTCGCGCAGAGACGTAAAAACGATCTTTCATTAGAGCAACGAACCCATCGAGGATCCAGCGATAGTCTATCGTAATATTACGAATGCTTGGATTTCTTTGAATCTTATAAAATTGTACAATCTGGGTGGAAGAAATAAGGTTGGCGCGAGAGACAGCGATAGCGACTGACGTTAACTCGCCTTTATTCGTTATTAATTCGATAATTGTAGAAGCTTCGGATAATCGCCGGGTTATCTTTATCCTTTGTCGGCAATGTAATCCTTCGTCGCTTGTACGATCGTTCACAGACGGACGAATATCGCGGTTCTGCGACAACCGGATGTGATAAGCGGCGTTTAATTCGATACTTCTCGCTGCAGCGTTCGACAGACGCAACGAATAAAGAATATCGCCCCAAGGGTTTGGTTATCAATTGGTCGTGATATCTTCCGACAAGGAACAGCAACGAACGTTATCGGTGGCTTTATCAACGGCTGCAAGCAAATCGCGGAAACGAAGACGAAGAGAAAGGATAGCCTGGTTGTTTCGTAATTAACGATGATTTAAATAGAATTTATTTGAAGATCGTTTGGTTGGCAGACGGCGCGACTTTGACCGAATTCTTTTTCCTTTCCCGGCAACATTTTAATCGCTGTTCTTAATTGCAAGATCGCGCACTTTAGACGCTATCCTTAATTATAAAGCTGCTCGACAGCACAAGCAATTGTGTTAAACGGGGAATAGGATAGAGAATCTTTTAAATTGCTTCCAGCGGAGATAGAAAAAGAGCGGCAGAGTGCACGATTCGCCGTGAACTCGGCTCTACCCTGTTCCCTCGACTCGTCGATTTACCCAGCCAGAAAGTAACGTTTACGAATATTACGGTTCTCTTAATTTTCGCACGGAGAGTTCACTTCATAAAGAAACCTATTAATTCGCAATCTTCGCGAAACTCTGTAAATTAATGTAATCGTCTGAAAAACGTGCGACTACCGTGCGGTATAATTCAAACGTACGAAACCTGCGGTAAATATCTTTAAGAACCTTTCGTTTGCAATTTGTATCCTTGAATTCTAACGTTCTCTGCTCGTCGCCGGGATAATTTCGAAAGATGCGTACGATCATCGTCAGGACGCTGCTTACCTCGCGACGAGATCGTTGCGCGACAACGTGGAATATCGAAGCGAAAAGACTTGGCCACGATCTAAAATCCCACCGAATCCCAACCGACGAAACCAGCCTGAACGAGAAACCATCTTTATATATATAACCGTTTATTTGGCCAGGAAATGTAGATTACACGTACGTACATTCGCATAAACGATGAATTACATTCATGAAATGTTTTTGGCCGGAGTACCGATACGTGATGGTACGACGTAGCCGTGCAGTATTTTGTGTCGGATTTGCTTTTCCCTCGTTACGGTTGGAAGCTAGATTTAATTTTAATCTCTTTTATTTTTTGTCCTGAAAATCTGGAGTCAAAACTGGACGATTCGGAAGCCTTCGTTTGGTTTCTGGGGGGATGGGGGCAGAGGGAAGGAATAGGGGAGGGGATGGAGGAAGGGGAGGAACGAGAAACGATCGTTAATGTTGAAGTGGTTATCGCTTCTGAGAAAACTCTACGTCTGATTTCTTTAGTTTTCTCGATCACTGATAGCCATCTTGGAACACTCCTTGTGCAGATGACGATGGCAGACTACAGACAATAGACGGGGGATTCGGTTAAAAAGTAACATCGTCAGCGTGCGGATCTGGACCAGCTCGAACTGTATTCGTACTTGTACTTACGCTTCTGTTTTAAATATGTCTCTATTTTACAACTTATCCGCGCGTCCCTCCATTCAAATATCCAAAAATAACCTCATCAGTTAAAACACGGTATCCGAATGCCGGCTCACGACTGCGGACAACGCGTTTCAAACGTGTCGCTACGTTCGAAACGAAGTAAAATTTCCGTTTCGCTAATCAAGCCTCCGAGTTCGAGTACACGCGGCTGCAAATCAAAGTTCTATCGCGCGCAAAACGCCAAACCCTCGGCGACGGTAACGTTTCGTTTTTCGTCAAATCATCGCAGGAATTTGCTAGCCAGGACTTGGTCAGCCGCTGGTCTCGGCGATCTTCGTAGAAATTCGCGCCAACGATCGTGAACCTGTATCGTGACCTGACTTATTGCGAGGTTGGTTATCGTAAAGACGCTTGTCGGGAAAAGCGGCGGCTTTTTTAGGCGCATCTGTTCGCCTGGTCGAGCCGACTCCACGGAACCAATCGAATTTCGATAAAAATTACGTATCGCTTGTCGAGCCGGCAGTGTAGCGGGTCGCGCGACGCGTCCAATCGACGAGCCGGAATCGCGATAGAGTAGCGAGTTACGGGATTGAGACCGAGCAGAGGTTTCCGTATCGAAAATTGCGTTCGATGCTATTGCGAGGACGTGGCGAAAGAAATTAAAGGCGGACAAGATATCGGGCTGTGTTACGTTCGTTCGGCAGAGTTTGTTGTGACAAGGGGATAAAAAGTGATTCCTCGTTAGAAGATTAGGAGAGGGTGGAAGATCTCTGTTTCTAGATGTATGTGCGTGTACATTTGCCATGTATTTGTACATCTTGCGTCGAGTGCTCGCGACAACACGATTTTATTGTTCCGCTGCAAGAATTTGTGAAACGAAGATAAATTCATTTACGGTAATGGAGAGCAGAGCGACGGAAATATGAAAGGAAATATGTAATTCGAACTAAACGGCGATCGAAAAAGTTTTAGCTAGTCTTTGGTATAAAGATACACTCCGCGACAAGTATTCCAACAGGAAAACAAATTTTTTCTTCTTATTCGTTTTATTCCGCGTTTTCACAATTCGTCCAACGGAACGTTTGGTAAATTTTTATATGATTATCGCGAAATAGCGTGTGGATGGTTACCCCCAGCAGCGGGATACCGTTTTCCAGATCGTCTATTTTATTTCTTTAGCGGAGTCAGTGGAATGCTTAACAATATTAAAATAGAAACTATCGTTACACGCGCATTTCTTCGAACGATTATTAAATTAATATACGGAAAAATGGTTGGAAGAATTTGCTTGATAACGTCTTTTACGCGATTTTGACGAGACACTTGCTGTTCGGTATCTACGTATGTATGTATGTACTACGTCTTACATACCTCCGAATGAAACTTGCACATTTTATACGGAGTTGGTACGAAACGGTTAAGAGTCTTGATAAATAGGACGAATGTTTTCAAGGTGAAGATTTTAAATGAAACAAATAAATAGCGCGGCGCTAAATGGCCGCGAAAAGTAGCTTTTAATACTCCGCTGTCGAAAACTACGTGGCTTATCGGATAAAAACATATTCGTTTCTCTTTTCCAATTTTTCAAATATTCCAGTCATGGTTATCGATGTTGAGAAGAAAAAAGGAAAGAAATTGAAACGCGGAACCATCGATAAAGATCAGGATAAAACCGCTTCTACCAACGTAACGCGATATTCTCATAAACTATCAAAGAGATCAAAATAAAATATCCATAAAATATGGGCAAATAAATAATGCAAAGGAAAGAAAAAAAAACGAACGTGCGCCGTTGCAAGTACATAAAATTACTTGAAAAAATTATAAGAATCAAATATCGGTCGTTTCGATATTTCGCTCTGATATTTCTAATGCGAGCGCCGTGCGACGGAAACAAATTACGGAGGGACGCAAAGTCCTGCCGCAAATTTGGGCGTATTTTTACGGAAAGAACCGTGCTCCTCTCGTTTCGACGGCACACGACCGCGAGAACGTCGAGAATATTTCATCGCGCATCAATTCTCGCTGAACGCTGTACGCCGTTTCCAGCGAAAAATAACAGAGAGGAACGCATCAGGAAGAATAATAAAATAGAGGCACGAATCGGATATTCGAAGCTTTCACGCGTTAAATACATTTTATATTACGCGATCGCGAGTCCAGCCACGTTGTTTACACTTACAACGAGTGATATGCGGCCAGCTTAATCGAAAACAACCGAACCAGCCATCGGTTAGGAATAATAGAACGGGGCGAAATTCGAGGAGCGGCTATCCCTATCGGGTCGTATGAAAATTAAAAACGCCACGAGAACTTCGATAAATGAGTTTTTCCCCGATTCGTTTTGATAACCGAATACGTTCGGTTGCGCAAATAATGAAAAACCCCAAGGATTTCGAAATTCGCTTGTATCGTCTAAATACCAAGTTTTGTGGGAATTTTCTTTTTTTTTTTTTAACGTCGCTGTTTCTCCGTCTAAATGTAGAAATTCGAATAAAAGAGTCGCACGCGACGGTGTCCATGTAAATCCATAGGCGCGTGTAAACGAATAAATCGTACAAGAGACTTAAGGTACGTCGTTTACAAGTTAAAATCAAGTAAATCAAGGAGTCGTAGAATCTTTAGCGATCTTTGTTCCTGTGTCTTGTGATTTGGTGATCTCGTGCGCAGCCGTACGGTTCCTTGAAATTTGCTTACGAGATAGAAAAAGATGGCATCGTCGATTCAACTTCAAACACATATATCGGATTTTGATTTGGAAATCTTCCGTACTATGTGAGAAGAAAACTGACGATGAATCGAAAGAGACAATACGACGGTAATTCCGTGCTCTTAATCGTTTAAAAATCAACGTATACAAAAGTTAAAACGTTCCATGGATGATTCTTCTCGAGCGATTTGGAAAGATTATAACAAAGAGATTGTTTGTAATCAATTATCGAGAACGGATGAATCAGACTTAAAATTTGTCACGTAAAAATTATAATAGTTGTAGGAAAATCGTAAAAATTATCCACTCCAAGGTATGAACTGATTATTGAATACGAAATATTTCAAGATTTGGCAGAATCTATCCGAAGACTCGACGTCCAACTTTACTCGTTTCTTGCTTCGATCAGACGTATACCGAATAGATAGATCTTTTTCGAAACAAATTGAGATTCGACCAGAATATACGGAGCTCCGAGTTTTTCGTTTTGTTCCAGGCCAGATTTCCTTTGAAGAGGATTCTTTTAGCGCGGCTTTCTTTCCATTTGCGCTAATTCGTGTCTTCAAAGAATGGTCGAAGAACCGTGCAATCCGTACCGTGAAGTCACGCAGCCGGAAGTGCATCAAAATCCCCGCATACTTATCAGAGCTTCGAACGTCCGCTAGCACGAACCGGCAAGCATGCCGCGGAGTTTGGATTAATTCGAAAATTCGCGAAGAACACGTGGAATTTCGAAGAAACTTCTGCATTGGACGGCGCGAGATTTCCAACTATTTTACTTTTTTCATCTCGTTGTATAAAAATCCTGTTACAAAGTAAAAGTGTTGCATTCGTCGGAAAAAGGAAAAAAAAAAAAGAGAGCGGAGATGAAACGGACAGTTCTGGCCATGAAATATTAAAACGATCAAGGTGGTTCGCGCGAAGCGTTAGATATTATTTGGAGCGGAACGATATCGACTTTTCAAATTAAATACACAAGCAAATGCAAGTTGCAACAACTACCAGTGATATTAATAAGTGACGTTATCAAACTTTCCTCGTTTCAATTACAAACACGTTAAAAGTTATATTAGAATCATAATTTTCGCTTGCGAAAACTTTCGAATCGCTTCGGACACTTTAATAAAAAGAATTTACACGTAAAATTAATTAATAAATTATGCGAAGCGCGGCTTAAAACTTCCGTAGACAGCCACATGGCGTGCATATTTATCACATTACTTTACACCCACCGCTATGTAGAAAAAATCATGTTGTATTTCGATGGAAATTTTAACCAGATACGTAACGGAAATATTTCGGATGAAATAATCGACGATCGTGTTACACGTTCAAAGTTCACAAACAATCGCTTCACACAGAAAGAGGAACGCGGTTGACGCAGAAAATGACTCGTTTCTGTTTTACGGAAACCAAAACCGGATTAAACGAATCGCTTCGCGAATACTTCCATTTTTCAACGTGTCAATTAACCAAAGTACTGTTAATTGCTCTCGATTGTACGCAATTTTATATTCCACAAATGTACCGCCGATAGGATACGCGGGACAATAATGAATGATCTATGGCAACGATACTGGCACGTCATAATAACAAACATTCATTTGCATTCTCGCTAATTATTTGAACAGTCGCGCGTGTCGCGAAACACAGCGAAACAGCCTCGTAAAAATTCAACCACGCAATTACGTTGAATTTATTATGGAATTCATTTTGCAGCGGTACGCGATACGCTAATTCCTCCTGTACCTTTTCACGACTATATTCTTTCCAATCCAACGATCAAACATTTGCTAATTACCGAACAAACGTTCGCTTCTTTCAAGACCGACTTACGTATAATTTCGTATCGTAAAATTCGGACGCTTCGAACATTACAATCGCTAACAATTTTCACGTAATATTTACGATAACGAAATGTCAAATTAAATAAATTAATTAAAAGGAGAAGTAATTTCGTTCGAACGTCAGACTTACAACGCGTCGTTCGTCGATTTTGGACTATTTCGTTTCGTATACGCGTTTCTTGTTTGAAATAGTATCGAAAGTTCTCCTATAGTGTTTTCGTAATGGTATAACGAACACGCAGGAAATTCGATACATTTTCTCTTTAAGCGATAAATTTAAACTTATTGCTAGTCGTTCCGCGATCGAAGCTACGCGTGTAACAAGTATTACAGTTGTTCAAGAGGGTGCTACGACTCTCCAAAATTTTCTTCTAACGACGTCATCCTTGAAAGTAAATACGCGATATTACCTGAAAACGAGCAATACTTTTCGAGATCAATTACGACGATAAATGGATCAACGCTGAGAAAATTCTTGAACAATTTCTCTAAACCGTGACGCGTCATAAAAGAATCCTAATTTCGTAATCGGCGTTCGTAATATATTTGCCGTTTATCGAAGACAACGAATTCGTCCACGCTGACATCGAATTCAACGTGAAACGTATGCTCGAACGGTTATACAGCGTAAGTGGCGAACAATGGACAGTTGGAAACGTTGCGAAAAACATCGGTAGAATCGGCTTGGCGAATTGTACGAGCACAGCACGTTGCAGATTGACAGTGCTACACGCTCCGCAAATAGTTTATGGTCGGTAACAGACACGAATATGAAATTGTACGGGCGAAACCGTACTTCATGGTTTTCAAATGCTTCCTACTAAACACCGTGCAGATGTATCACACACGACGATCTCTAGGTATACCGAAACCGTACAAGACGCTTTGCGACCAGCTGTCTACAGAATTAGACGAAATTTGCATTCTCCGGGCGAGATATCTTCCCGGGTATAAATAACCGTGAATTACACTTCAAGCTACTATTTTTTCTTTTTTTTTTAACTGAGATGTTTGTAAGAATCGATTTAAGGATTTTTACGTAGATTTTCGTATTTTTGAGAATATAATTAAAAAAGAAATAGACCCTCGATAGAGAATTGTTTTACCTATCGAACATCCGTGATTTCTTCGTATTATGCGCATTCTGCGTGTAGTTTTGATCTTTCCAATTTCTTATAAACGCGTATTTTTATAAAAAAAAAATCCGTAGTCCAGTTGTAATTAACGAGGTTCATTTTCTTTCGTCTTACTCCTTGGAATGTTCCATCTTTCGAATTCGCTCCGGATTTTCGTCCAACTTTGCCCGCGAATGTCGTGTTGACTCGAACAAAACTGTTTCAGGCTTCCTTCTCTAATTTCGGATTAAACGGGGTTAGCTTTAAATAACAAAGCTCTCGAGGTATATTAAAAAAGTTGGGAGAATTATAATCAAAACGGAATTGAGATTTTCTATTATAATAGAACGTAGAGACATCCCTTGTGAAATTTCGTTTTACTCTTTAATTTTGTCTCTGAATATTTTCTAACTTTAGTATCGGGTGCTAAGCAGAAAGAAGTACTTTACTACAACTTACTAGATTCAAAGATATAAACCTTTTAAATCTGCGTGACAAATCAATGAAATTTTCAAAATGCTACAGCGAAAATAGATACTCATAGAAATTAAATAAGCAGACTGTCTAGGTTCGATAAGATTAACTGACACGTTAATTCTTCGGTATGCTTCACATATTTGGTATTATTATATAAGTTGGGATAAGTGTTATATTGTAGATAGTTTAAGGGAACAGAGCTATCGGCGATGATCACACGCAGTCCTTGTGATGCATGTAGGCCCAGGCCAAAAAGGCTGTGCATGGGTGTGTGCGTGGGTGCGTATATATATATATATGTTTGCAGCGAGTGTCTTCGCGAAACAAGAGAATCTTAATCAGCGAGTGTTTCTCCTTTCACCTAGCAATGAAACGATAGTTCAGCCTCCCGCAATAGTCATCCGTTCTGTGATCCCCGCGCATATTTATATAATTTCTAATCTGTAATTGAAAGATCTCCAACTAATTTTTCGTTTCTTCCGCCAAAGCATCGTCTGTGATCTTTCACGGAGCCAACGCGGTAGATACGAAGGTGGTTAATAAAAAGAAAAAAAAAAGTGTTGGAGAAGTTGCAACGCGGATGTGAAGAAGTTTCTCGCACGCGAGGAACGGGTAACGAGTTAACAAATTATGCACGGTGGACGGTGTATTTCGTCGAACGGGGGAATACTAAAAATGGAAACAACGAACCAAAATTAAGGAAATTAAAGGCTACACGCATTCCATGCCAGACGAACTTTTTCAGTAAATCCTTTCCCCTGGATAATTAGGGGAAAAACTTTAACCAAAAAATGTCCGACTTACAGGATTCGTTTCCTCCCGTGGAAATAGTCGCGGAACGAAAAAAAAAAAAAAAAAAAAGAAACAAGAGAGAGAGAACCAGAGCGCGCTGCTTTCTTTCCGGCGCAATTTTATATTCAATTAAACCGTGTTAATCTTCGAACGGGCTAAACCAATTACATATTGCGAACTTGAAAAACAGCGCAGGTGCGTACGACTTGTTTATCATAGGAAATTAAATTATCCACGAGGAGGAGAATTAAATTTCGTTTTATCTCTTTTTCTACGCGCTGCTCGTCAACGAAATTCCGATAAAGACTAAAATAACACGTAATTTGTAAAAGTAGAACCGCTCGAAAATAGCAGATATTCGAATCGAACAGAGATCGATAAAAAATGTGCCAGTCTGTCTTTCGCAAGTTTATGTTGCACGGCGCTTCTGAAGGAAAGAAACTCCGCAAAATATGAATCAAATATAAAGTCTCGATATCGTTGAAATCTTATAAATGATGAATTATTCCTTTCGTAGCATTTAAATGCCGTGCCTACTTGATCTGGAGTTATCCCTTTTATCTCGCAAACTTTATAACCCTTTTTGCCCTCTCTCTCTCTCTCTCTCTTTCTCTTTCTCTGCGTTTCTTCCAATTAATTTATTATCGAGTGTAATTCAGAGAAAATGGTCGAAACGAATCGCGGGCCGGTGTTTCGCCGCTTTTATCTCGTCCAATTAGTCGACTTTTCGATTACCCTCGGACCTCCCTTACTTGCAATTACGTCAGATAATCAGACTTCTTTTCTACCTACGGAGTACGAGTCCAACGTGTAACTGTAGAGTAACTGAATAACATTCAGTATTCTAGACGAATTACATTAACACAAATTACCAGGTTTCAGATGGAATCGCGATACGCGAACTTGGAGTTTTTCAACTTCGTTTCAATGGCTTTCGAATCGTTAAAAAATAATCCTCATTTGCCAAGAATGTAAATCGCGTAATTTCATTACGTGCCCTGTTGGAGTATAATTTTCTTCGTTATAATATCGGGCTGCTTTATATTTTGCAAATCAATTAATAAAGCAGTTATAAATAACGAAAGAACGAAATACGGTTGATTCGGTGGTACAAGGACATTGTTACGCCGCGTGGCTCACCATAAACCGTTTTTCTCAACCGTCCTCTGTCCGAAAGAATACACTTAACTACAAATCGGTCATACGACACATTTCGCGTCTCTCGCGGTACAATGTCTGTTCTCGACGGTTCCTGTGTCCCACAATGTCACAGAAAAGATCGCTTTACAAGACCATCTCGTGTCTACAATGTTGCGGGGCGTATCCGATGTTGCGTTTCCAGAGAGTTCGATACCGTTCGAGAAGCCCGATCAATCATAGAAATTTGTCGATCCTTGATCGTACGACGAATCGCGTGATTCGGTTACCAGGATTAACAAGGCGGGGAGGAGAAAAAGGCAAAGGGACATAGGAACCATGATTAGCAGTTTCGAACAGTTCGCTTCCGACGGTCACACAGCAAACGCGGAGAAACTCGATTCACATTCTTAACAATCGACATCACGGTCTTACTTCGCGCTCGTTTATCGGAATTTGTCTGTAACTCGTTAATTATTGCACCGTTCGATATCGTTCTTGCAACGTTAATATATCTGATCGTTTATACGCTTCGTGCGAAAGGTTGTTGGAAATATAGCGTATGTTAAACCTGTTAAGTCAGTGTTACGATCAATCAACCACCCGTATTGTCGTAACCGAAACAGGGGAACGACTGTTTCGTGGCGTCGATTATCAAAATCGTAACGAGAATTTACGCCTCTCGCTGGCGCGTTTCCTCGCGATCGCGTCTCTCCGCGAACGGTCGTTAGAGATATTTTAATATTCCGGACAAGCGAAAGAAACGAAGCGAAGGTAAAATGTAATTGAAACGTAACTTGAATATAGTGGTGTTTTTATAGATGAATTAAGAAAGGTAATGGATTCCTGTCGTAAGTAATTGCCGCGTTATTAATATCTCGTAGAACATGTTCTGCTCTCTCTCTCTCTCTTGATTAAAAGTGCCGCTAACGTGTACTAACAGTAAATTTAATTTCAATTTATCAAATTGCTGTCCATTGCTTCGTTATAATTATCTTTTTATATCGACGTATCCATTCGTTTTATCGCAATGTAACACACATCACGTTCCTAAGAAACGTCGATTCTCGTGGTGCAAACTTTTAAATACAGGCACGCTGAAAGATTAACCTTGCTTTTAAGAACGCTGTCACAGCGTTTAAGACAGCGGCGAAGAGATTGTTAAAATTTGAAAGTAATTAACTTTATCCGATTCGTGATCTTACCAATGGCATTCTAATTCTTGGCCGAACTTGCCGGTTTTAGACTCGTAGTCTCCTGGGTAGAAATTATCTCACCTACCTGTAACACGAAATAGAACGAAAAATTATTGATAGCTCTTCTTCCTACAAAATCCTCTTAGCAGAATTTCCTCGATTAATACGCAATACAACGAGTAACGTAGTATGTGACGATATCGTAGATCGTTCGAAACATTCCGAAAAAAGACCGAATAAAGAAATAGTTGGTGAATTAAGAACGGATAATCGACTCAACAACGTTCTTTATAATCTTTGATCCTGGCCATTCCAACTCGCAATTTATTTTCACTACGTTCCGCTCTTTTTCTAGAACAACGAACTATCTCGCAAATTCTTTTTTTCATCGACAGCGCCTTCGATACCAATTATACCGGTCCACTTTGAGCACAAAATAATAGAAGAATCCTGAAATCACTCGTGCAATCGTTACATTCCCAGCGTCGCACAGCGGAACATTTTTATTAAAATACGACGCATTGAATGAGACGAGTTACTTCGTCATTCGGATTCTCAATAATCTTCCACGCGATAATTCCATTGCTTGGTTACGATAATCTTTTTATTCGTGGAATCTTTCGGCGTAACGTTTAACTTCTCCCGAAGGAAAATTACCCTATCTGAGATTCGTTCGTTCCTTCTTTTTTTTTATTAATTTTTGATTTCATCGTTATAGAGACAGGCGGTCGAAGAACGAAGCCAGTTGAAAGATTACGCGAACAAAAGCGCGCTATCGATTCGATTAGCGATTCTTTTCGAATCGAAGATAATATACAAGAGGAGTTCGGTATTAAAAGTCGTTTGAAATTTAACAAATCCCCCGGTATCGGACGAGCAGCTTATGCAAAAACTGTCACATGATGTATGTACACCGCCACGTGACACGCATGCAAAATTCATTCACTTATCTGCATAAATTTCTGTTATCTCGCCACTGGCAAAGGTCACACGACTGTTTAACATAACGTCGGTGCGACGGCCGCGAGGGACGTCAAAAATTCTTCAATTACCCAACGGAGAAGTATGCAAATATTCACTGGACGAGCCTCTTCGCTTGCAAAAATGTTTAACCACGAAAAGAGAAGGAAGGAAGAAGAAAGATAAAAAGTGGGAAGAAAAATCGACCGAGCAGCTTGAAAATACCATTGACCAGCATTTCGTTCGTCCACCATAGAATCGAGAACGTGCTCCCTTAGTACCTTCGATATTTGCACAGGTTTTTAATAAAGCAGTTCGAAGCAGCCGAGAAATAAATCCCGAAGAAACCGTCGTTTTTCCGCAAGAAGATTATCGCTTCGGCCGATTTTCCCTGTTCGACAATGCGATCGATATTTGACCGACCAAAAAAAATTGTTTCCAGTCGTTTGTATTCTTTTTTCCTTTTTCCTGTTTTTTTTTTTTATTTTTTCTTTCTATTGCTCCTTTTTTTTTCTTTGCCACTTCCCACTGCGCGTCGAGATACGGTACGCCGAGTCACAGGCAGGAATATTCAAACTTTTTGCGGCCCAAATTCCATCCTTTTCCATCGAGGCTCCGACATTTGTCAATACGATATCGCTTTTCGATTGGGTCGGCTTCGACCTTTTGTTTGCGTCGAAGTCAAAGAGAATTAAAATGATTCCGGTATACGCGCTGACCGTTGGAAAGTTGCGTGGGAAATTTCCGTTTGGGAAGCATTTTGAGAATTTGCAGAACGATTTCAATTCCATCTCAACTGGGATTGATGTGGGATTCGTCGTATTGTACAAGTTGCTGTTTAACTCCGCGGAGGGCCAGGCTGAGCCGGCAGATTCAGGCAAAATATTTTTACAAATATCTTCCAATAAACGTATTTCCCTGTGTCGTTGAAAATATCGTTGTATATCTGACGTATACTGGAAATTTGTATGTCTGAAAATGTATTTGCTATTCGTAACGTACGATACTGCAGTTTTATACATCCACCGATGGGATCCAGGAGATGGAATGACAAAAGAGACATCGTCGAGATTGATCGAACGCCTTTACAAACTTTTCCTTTTTAAGAAACTTTTCCTTACGAATACCTTACGCCGCCTGTAACGTTACACTTTACACGAAGATGATGTTGCAGTTACGCTACCAGCTACAACGTATAACGTTTCACTTTCCAACTCATAGTTAAATTACAACAAAAACAGTCATTAAGTATTACCTTGTTTCTTGTGTAAATTAACTACGCCATTATCTCGCGTCAAGCTTAAGTACAGAATCGTGTTTTCATTCCCGTTGAAGGTTTCCTTAAACAACCTTGATAGGCAAGACGTTTCATAATCGAGAACACAACAGTCGCTGTAATAAGTTACAACGTTTCACTATTAAACGCTACGGTGCGGTGTAACGAACGAGAATTACACTTATTAAAAACACTTGCTTTCTCGTTTTATTTCCGGAATCGACGAACAAAGAAGACCACGAAGAAAGGGAACGATTAAACGAGTAGACTATGGACGTCCGTGCACGTTCGCGCAAAATTATACGAAATACTCGAATTCAAATATTCCTTCGTTTCTTCAAACTTCCCGTAAATACCTGTCTCCCGATTCGAACTTTCAAGACGAAAATAACTCCGAACGCGTTTACTCGAAATTGCTTGAATTTGTTCGAAAAATAGAAGCAACCGAGACGAGTAGTCGTCAGACTGAAATAAATTTCTATATGCAAATTCGTGATTTAATCGTACAATTTTGATCGTAAAATAATTGCTGAAGCGACAATTACGTCCATAAAGATACATAGTTGCGTGATTTGACATAGCGTAATTGCACGCAGAGTCCGGAGAACGATAGACTTTCGAACGTTTCGCCTCCTCGATGGATCATATCGTTTTAGGTAATACAACTGGCAGCTAGACATTTGATAACCGATATCGTCCAGCTGTATCGCGTCCTCGAGCGCTATCATTTGCTATCGCAGAACCAATTTCCTCCATATAAAAGGAAGAACCGTGCGAGCTTTATTCCAACGTTCGCGCTAAAGTAGCGAGATATTCAGCGAAATCTGCTACGGAATAAAACACGCGTCACGTGGACGGCATCGCGCATCGCGTCGCGTCGATAATACGATCTTGCGAAACACTGTTACCTAGAAAGACTCAAAGATGGTGTAATATGGTGCAACCGTTCTCGTGCGAACAACACGCGAACAAGTGTGATCTTCGTAACGATATGACGTGGTTGTTTCTTTCGAAGATCGAAGATCGTTTAGTTTATCGCTTCGGCTAGAAAAGCATTAGTTTTTCCAACGAGCAAAGTCGATAAATGTTAGTTAATTCGCATTAATCGATGGAAATTAACGAACGTCCCCTTCTTTCATCGAGTTCATTTATACCGACTTTCTTGCATCGTTGTTATTATCATATAAAATTCTACAAAGTATCGAACAGAAACATTCCCGTATTTTCATATACGCGGCATTAGTAAATTTCTAAGTAAAACTTAGAAATTTGGCAAATTGCGAATTTGTTCGTGGCAAATTGCTACAGATGTTAAATTACATAATAGTAAAAATCGGTCGTTCCTGTAATCGACGATCGGACAATCGAGTATAAATCGTTTAGAAGTAAATTTTAGAAACTTTTTAAATCTCGTTAAATTGTTACAACGCTGGGATATCGACGAATCGATCGCTCTTGCCGCTCGTATTAAATATCAATCCAATAATATTCGATAATATTCGCGATCAAGTCAACAGAATTCCTTCCGGTAATTACGATAATCCTTTCGTTTCTTGCTCTCGAAACACGTTGTTCGATTTATCGCCGATGTTTAATTAGAAACACGTTTCGTTAATATTCCGAGCACGAACACGATAGAGCTCCGGACGGAAAATAAGAGGCGCAATTAAAGATCTATCCGCGTCGAACTGTCACGCGGCCGAACACTTTACAATTGAGAGACATCGCGAAACAACATTCGAAAGAGATTTATTGCCGGGCATGGTACAGCCAGATGCCTGTAAACCTTCAGCCCGACTCGAAAATAGAGAAAACTCGTTCGCTGCGTGTCGTCGCTCTCATTTTTTTCATCCCTTCCAGGTCCGTGTTTTCGTTGAAAACCAAAAGTTGGAAAAATATTTTTATCTACGATCCATCACGCGGGATCTAACGGAGAAAAACGCGAGAATAAGCGGCAATAATGAAA
Source organism: Bombus superbus (assembly GCA_014737385.1). Classification (NCBI taxonomy): domain Eukaryota; kingdom Metazoa; phylum Arthropoda; class Insecta; order Hymenoptera; family Apidae; genus Bombus; species Bombus superbus. The sequence continues at coordinate 11,346,688 of JACXIK010000019.1, read as the reverse complement.
AATTAATTATCTCGTGTACTTCGACCTACGCGTGTGCAGTCCATCTTCTCATCCATGGATCGTTATCGCGGTTCTTGTCGAAAATTTCGAATGTAACGTGACTTGGAAGTAAGGCCAACGGCCACGCTGGTATCTCTTTCTTTTTTTTTTTTTTTTTTTAATTTTGATCGAGAAAGCGAGGATGGAACATGGAGGAACGTGGAACGTAGATCTTAGTTATACAGTCGGCAAAAATGAGATTTCTCTTGGGGGCAACCCTTAGAATTCTGCCACTGAATGAAAAGATAATCTGCGCAAAACATGGAAATGGCGATTATTCGCCTATCGGTAAATTTCCTCGGCCAAGTAAAACGTACAACGTCGATTGGGATACGTCGGTTGTTATATAACGATCGACGTTACTCGAAACGTTTATTCAGAGACATTATCTCAGACGTATTCGTCTATATCTGCGCGAGAGGATTCCTGTGACTCTTTGAACGAGCAACCGCGTCTCTCGTTTTCCTCTGACGAAAGGCTTTCGCACGTCAACGCACGGAGTACCGAAACTGGAATCGCGCACGGACAATCGAAACGTTCACGATCGACGAAACGAGTCAACGCGTTTTTCGCATTCTGCCCACGCGACCGGCTCAATTAACTCCAGTATAAATCCAGCGTCGAGTTTTTGTCCGATTCCCATCCTCTCTCTCTCTCTCTCTCTCTTTCACTCTCTGATTCATCGTTCTCGGTTTGATCCAATATCGGCAAATATAAATTTATTTCAAGTCACGATAAGATGCAGACAAACGGGGATTTTTTTGACAAATAATCGCACGATATTGAGAAGCGGCTCGACGTCGTTTCCATCGGATGTTGGAGTTCGAAGCGCGGTAACAACGAGCGAACACCGCTGCTTTCACCGGGGTTCTCGATATTCTGCGAGTGGATTTTTAACCTTGCTGAATCCCCCGGAATTAATTAGAGACCGGCAGGGAAATCCTTGTAAACAAGGGAGGTGTAATATTTCTCTCTTTTCATCGCGTCCGTGGTTTCAAAGTGAGGCGAATATTATCTTTTCCCTCCAACGGCGGATACGACATGAAAATTCATGGAGGGATTATTTCCGTGGCGGTGCGATTTAATGACCATTCCCGGGCATATTTTCCACGAGAAAAACAATACCTGGAAACCGGTGACTTTTCGTCCCGGAGATATTTGGAATAAGATTATCAAACGCTTGGCTACGTCGCCAGTACTCTCTGTCTCTGTCTCTCTCTCTCTCTCTCTCTCTTTCTCCCTCTCTCTCTCTCTATCTATCTATCTATATATGTCTCTCTATCTTTGTCCGTTTCGATCTTGTAAATTTATCGACTCTTATCGTTGGGATGCAGCATGCATCGTCGTGCAGCGGAACGCGAATATATAGGACAAGGCTAAGCGATGCGAAAGACGCAACATTCCCCTAACCTGTCTGCTTCTGTCTGACCGCAGTCGCTTCAAACCAGCACGAACCGTATATTAGGTTGTCCCGAAAGTTTCTTTCCTTTTGTAAGGAAATAACAGATGCACAACCTCTTTTCGTTTTACGTTATTTTATCGAATCATGTACGATCCATTTTCTTCTATTTCTATTATTACGATCGTACGTGATTCGAAAAAAGTAATATAAAACAGAGAACGCGGTGCATCCGTTATTTCCTTGCAGAACGAAAGAAACTTTTCGGACAAGCTAATACCGGCCGTAAACTTCGGCTGATCGGTGCGCTCCTGATTCGATTCGAGGGTTCGCGGTGGGAGGGGGCGCAGCGAAAAGCATTTATTAGTTAGATGCCTATAGCGAGTAGGATCATCGACTCGCTGCTGTAGAATCCGGGAATAATTACGAAGGTTCGGCAAACTAAACATACGCCTTGCTTATCTCGATAGCTAGAAGGGAGTATTTTAATTTCATTATTAGGGGGGGAAACTTGTTCTTCCTTATAATGGGATATTTTAATTGCATTGCTACCGAGGAAACTTGTTCTTCCTAACGATGCAATTAAAATACTTGTCCGAAAGTCAGAAGATCGACGAAATTGTACTTGCCTTTTTTTCTTCGCTCGCCCATACGAATTAGGAGGAAGCTGAAGAATGGAAATCGGACGAATACAGTTTACTTGTTGCCGATTGCGATTTTCCGACAAATAGAAATCGAACCGGTCGCGAAGAATTGAACGTTGGTAATAGTCGTAATTTATTCGTTTGTTTCGACGTCTGGGAAAATGGATCGACCAAGAAATTAGTAGCGTTCGAGGTTTGTAGAAAAGAAAGATATCGTTCGTCTCGGTTTCGTGTAATTAAAGTGATACGGATATCTGACGGAGGAGATCTATCTTAAATGGACCGCTAGATCCGAATCTAATTAGATTCAGACGAATGAGATACACAATTACAAGTATCGCACGATTGTTCTCGATTAACGAGTCGAATAAAAAATGTGACGAATAGTGGACACATAGACAACGGTTAGAGAAAATATTAACACAGAAATTTTAGTAGTCGCGCGAATCGACTAAATCGAGCTAAAAGTACTAAACTAATTGATCGATCGATTAAAACGTAAATGCTGTACTAAATACCTTTCGTAGCCCACCGTGGTGACAACTAATTTATTGTTCGGTATAAATATTACATACTTGCTTCTCTTAAAACTTCGTTAATTTTAAATCCACTCGTTTAGAATCGTTTAGACTTGAATAGAAATATTTACCAATGTCTTTATCCGTCCACGATTGGTCTCGTTTAAACGGAGAAAGAACATTTTTCCATTTCCGACTTCCGATCATTTTACGTGCGATTATCTTATACCAGAATTAATGCAACAAAAGTATCGCGCAAGATCTTCCTATCCGCATGCACCATTGTGAAAATATTCCAGATATTATCCACGTACGTTTCCTGTTCAGTGCTTTCGACGGCAAACAAATTTCCAACTAAAAATCCCTCGATGCTCTAGCCTGACGAGAAAAATAAGCTTTCTATAGTCACGGAAATAAAGAATTTACGATATCCAAACGGTCATAAGATACCCGACGATCTATCGTTCTAACGCAGTTTTATTTTCTCTAGCTTCGCCCGGGGCAATCTCCGAACCACTGTGTTTTTAGCCCTCTCGAGCCTTTCCCTTCTCGCTTCGCTTCTTTCTCCTAAGCGAAAAACGTATGACACGAACGAGACAGATTTAACGCGTTGAATAACCGCGTTTCGCGGCAGAAACGATCATTTTTTTCGGATACTCTTTCGAAAAATCGAAAACGCCGCTACCGTAGCATGGAAAGATAACCGAATGTAACGCTGTTATCAATAGGTGCCTCGAAAAAAAAAAAAAAAAAAAAAAAACGAAAAAAGAAAGAAAAAAGGAGAAAAACACAGGCACGAGAGTTCAGCAACGTTCAGAAGTGCACCGATGGAATCGCGCGATGCATCAATCTGCGGTCACCTTTCATCGGAACCTGCGCAGTTGCCTGTGGATTTTTGCCGATCGGCGAAAAATCGTCGAAAATTCGTCTCGAACTCGATAACGGCGATTTCACGCTTTGCGCCCCGAATGATACTTTCGCAGAAAGATCCGGCAAACTTTGTCGCGTTTCGTCGCTCCGTGTTTCGTCTTTGTGGAGAAAATTGGTGTTTCGCGTAGAACGAATGTTTCGCTTGAAAATATTACAGGAAACGTTTCACTCGCTATGTTTTAGAAGATATACGTAATAAAAATCCTTATATTTACTTTCTTGCGCTTCGAAAAAATCGTTTGCCGCTATTTTCATCGCTGCTTCCCGGCTATTACCGACTTATATACAAAGTTTATGAATATAGGAGTATATTATTATAATACGCCACGCTGAAGATGCAACAACGTTCCAATCGATAGTCACGGTTACCTTGCCTCTATCTTTGATCGTTACGTTACTCCGTAATTTTAAGACTTTATCTCGTTATCTTGGCTGTGCGCTCTCAACAACATCATCGACGAAGAAAATAGTTCGCGTTAAAAAAACAAAACGAAAAAGAAAAAAGGAAAACAGATAAATTGACACAACCGCTAAAAGTTAACTACGAAACGAAACAGACGATACTTTTAAAACACGAAGAAAGAGGATTAAATTCCAATTCTCGAAAGATCGATTCACCCCCACTATGATCTTCAATCTACCACTTGCTTCGAAATCGGCGATTGAACGTATTATTTACAGGAGACGAATACTTTGCCAGAAGATGGTAAAAGTTCGAACGTTTGTGTAGAATTGAAAAGAACGAAAGATCGCGTTATTAAAGAAAAAGAAAAACGGAAGAGGGGGGGAGCAATCATCCACGATATAATTTTATAAACGACGAACTATTCCTGTCGCTTCGTATCCTTAGTTCGTAGATTTCGCCACGGTTAAGCTTCCCGCGACGGCGCATCGATTTTTCCTCGAAATATCGCCGATTAACATTCGTCGCTGTTGTTCGCTGTTAATCGGTCGTTTTATGGCGGTGAAAATAAGAGTGTAGGGTTCTGTCGCGTCATCCATTCTCAAAGCTTCTGTAAATAAGGCTGCGTTAACTCGAGAAGAGGCAGAGGACGTCGGGCGTCGCTTTGTGTTCAAAAGAATGCGCCCGACACTCTCGCCCTGTGTATGAGGCGAGCAAGGCGAAAAAAATTAATTAACGCCGGGACCAGAAGCCGCAGCCCGCCAAATAGCGCAAAATTCACGTCGATAATGCAATTAATTTTTTGCCAAGCGATTCTTTCGCCGGTCGAGGATGCCTGGCCCGCAAACCCTTTGACTTTTAGCACGTCCTACGTAAAATGGAACGAACAACGCGTCGACGTTGAGCGATAAATCTGCTCGGAACTCGCATAAATCATTGCAATATTTCGCGTGCGCGTTCGCGATGAACTCAAACGAGATTTTCCATCCCTTCTATCCCCTTTTTGTCTGTTTTCTCGCTTTTCTAGCCTTTTTTTTCTCTTTCCTTTTTTTTTCTCCATTCAGGGAGGGAGTAAATTCTCGGGAACGTAAAGCAACGAATTCGCTCGATTCGTTGCGAGGAATATTCCTCTTACTTTCGTGATATTTCTTGCCACTCTCGTTCCGCGAATGGAATGGTTTCGGAAGTTGGAGGAAGCAGAGCCAATGGTTATTTCAAGACATTGCCGCCGACAGGGAGAACGAAACTCGACCGTAGAAAATATTTATACGCTTTAATACCAACTTGTTAGTCGGCCGAAAATAATCTCCCTCGGCGACGCGTTACCAACTTGCATCCAATCCTCGTGTAATTCGGATCTTCGCGAAAAAGCATTTCGAACGGCTGCCTACGCTCGTTCCAAGAGATCGCGCGCTCGATTATAACGCAATTAGAAAAATATTCTCTATCCATCTAGCTTCTAATTTAGAATCCGATGGCTGCGGAATGTCTGTTGCGGTTCGCGTAAATTCGTAGTATCATGTGCAGACGTTTGATCGGTGAAACATTTTCAGGAACAGAAGGCTGTACATTGGGGATACGAAACTTATTTGATCGACCAACAACCGTCGGAAATAAATTTTATTAACGAAGACGCGAAGCGAGTTGACGCTAAGCAAGACCTATCTATTTCGTTGGAAAGGAGTTACATATTTTCCACCTGTTGAGAGATAACATTGCCAGCTAACAACTACTTTATAAGATACATCTCGAATCTTGTCTACAGCGATGCGCGTTTTACAGAGATAATTTTGCCTTAATATTATCAAGGAAAAAATCTTCTCGTCATTTGCATACCATTAAATAGATCAAATTACTCCGAGTACTAGAATTCCACAAATTCCATCGTTTTCTATTTACTTTCACCGTCGTAGTCACCGATAATAGCAACAAATTTATTATTAAATAAAAAAAAATCGTTCTCCATCGTACATAACGTAAGCCAGATAAAATATCGTAAGGTTTAAAACGGACGAAATTTGTTTGTTTTAGATATCGGATAATTTCCGTACTATTAATCGCTAACTGTCGAGACCATTCGTGGTAACGGAAAATTTACATTTTCTGGACTACGTACGTATACGATTTTGCGTGCACGCGTCCGAGCGAACTTGCACGTGAGCATCGCGCATATTGCACGTCGTTTTTCAGCCCCAGGAAAATCCTGAACGCGCGGAACCAACGGTCCGCTTTATGAAGCAGCTTTTATTCGATCTATCGCTGCAACACAATAGTCTCCACGGACTCGACGCGGCCGGAAAGAAAGGATCGTTAGCGGGATACGGCAAGTTCCGCAACGGTCAGCTACCTTCCGACAATCGTGGCATTCTCTTTCTTATCGATAATGCGCTTTCGAGACACGGTGTCGCGATCGCCTCTGTCCCGAGAATGCATATTGGTCATCTCATTTCCAAAGCTGTAGTTTACTTTATTGCATCGTAGAAGTTAAACAGCTTGCGCGAATCGATCCAAACGAACGTAAACAAAATTTATGCACGATCGATTTTGTTGTTTCGTTGGCAATTTGTCGTTTCTTCGTTCGATTAACGCTGTACGAAGCGTTTTGTCCGTAAAAATGCAGAATATTGTGATCTCTGTTCGAGGTAGGTAAGCTCTTTTCCAAAGAACAACTTTCTACTTTTCTGAGAATTTATAGATTTTTATGTACAATGTCAAATTAATATTTTTATTTTCTAAACTAGCGCTGTTACTATTCGTTCGAACGTTGCTCTGAAAATTGTTAACGAGAATTGCACTATCCACTACATTTATTTATTTAGCGACTGTGTTCGCTTACTTTTCGTACTTATCCGTGAAACCTACGCCGGAACGACCGTAAGAAGTGTCGAAAACTGCTACACCTGCCTCGCACCAATAGCAAGACGTTGTCAAACGAGGTTCGTTCTACAACCCATCGGTTCAAACAACAGGTTGATAACAATCAAACAGATGTACAAGACCAAGTTTATCGATCTCGTGTTAAAGGATTCTCAAGCAATTGGAAAAGACGACTCGTAACTTTTAATTAAACTAGCTGCGTGCTGGTCGACGATAGTTTATGCCTTCGGCAAAATCCAGAAAAGTTCCAGAGAAAATTAACGAAATGGATTTTCGTTCTTTGTGTATTCTGATAAAGCTGCTCGATGGTAATTTCCTAACCAGAGCAATGCCGGCTATCGGCCAAATTGATTTAACGATTAATCGTTGCCGTAATCGTCGTTAAACGCGGTTCTAGCTTTTTCTATGTTACTGCGTGAACATAGGAATAGCTTTAAGCGGTACAAAGCACACTTTTTCGCTAGTTGCGTCGATAGTAATTAAATGCTCGATGTTGCTTACCTCAGTACCGACACCGTGACGAATATTTCTCTTCCAGTAAAAGGATACGAATAATATAAACCGCGATTAAATTAAAATTAAAATCCATTTCGATAAAACGAATACCGTTCAGCGAATTACACCCCTGTCTTAGTAAGTAACGGCAGCTTAGTAAGTAACAAGAACAAAAACAGGAGAAAGATAAAAAGAAAAGAGCGATCGGCGAAAGACGAAACTAACGCGTCGATTCCAAGATAAAATAAAATTTCATACCGGCAGTTAAAAATCTGACAGGGAGCTGTAACAAGCACGGGAACAAAGATACGAACGGAAATTTTCAGAAATTGCAAATCCCACGGGGCGATCGATATTTCCGATCCATTTTCCGTTTCACTGGCGCCGAATTTTCGTCCGAATACTAAAAGATGCGTGTAACTGCGAACAATGGCGTTGAACGACGAGTGCGTCGAACCATCGGACGAAACCGATGAAACCCCATAAAATTTGATACGAGCATCTTTTATTACAATTCCAGGGGGCCGAACGGAATTGAAATTTAGAAGGAATAACCACTCTCGTTATTTTGGCCCATTACACGCGCACCCTTACAAAATGTACGCGCGGTACACGCGGTGTCGTTCGCTCGGCCGGGGAAAATGCTGCGCAAGAAAAATCGCCTGGAACAATGAACGGAAAATTGCACGCCGCGATAGATGCTCGAACGTGAGCTCGAACGCGGATCGAACCGAATTGATAAAGCTTGTAATAGGAAACACGCGAAATGAATAAAGCCGTGAAATAATCGCCGAGAAATTTCCTCTCGAACGTACATATTTATCGGGGCAAAAATAATAACGATCGAAAAATTCTGCTGTCTTTCTCCTTTTCCTCTTTTTTTCTTTCTTTCTTTATAGGTAAAAAGATTGACTCGATCGATCGATTTAATCGACCGGTTTAACTGAAATTTCTATCAATTAATCTTCCACAGGATATCCATCGTTGTTTACGAAGAAGTTTTTATCGCCGCGCTGATCGAGAAACGTCATCGTCGCTTCTTTTAGATACACGTATTACGATGTATTATATTCGGGTAATACAATTTGTCGTTGCCGTTGCATGGAGGAGTTTTATCGTAATTTAAGAGACAAATAATCGCGCACATTGCTTCGTGAAATATGTTCAGGGTGACACAATTTCACTCCATCGCGTGACGTAAGAAATGTTTTACGCTAAATTACTTTGTGTCGGGGACGAACTTTATGGTCAGTATGACTCTGCTGGAGATATCATCGCTTCGAAGATACGAGTAGGTTGCACGTTCTTTTCCTTTCTTCGGTATGTACATGTATAAATCTTTTCGTGAATGTATCGTTTATATATGTAGGTTCGAATCTAAGAGAAGCCTCGAGAATTTATACAACGAGTAAAGATCAATTTAAACGAATTTCACAAATCGATCAGAACGATTTTAGTTTCGATCGTAGAGACGACTTCGGGCGTTTTAAGGAAAATCTGTAGCGTGCAATTTGAACGAAAAATCACGTATATAAATAACTATTCTCTCGTACTTTCCTCGAAGCTAAGATACTTTCTAATCGCAGAAAAATACGATTCGATGGAAAATGAGCCGAAGCACGATTAAACGCGATAGATGCGTTATTTGTCGATAGAGGTATAAGAGACTCTAAGATTACGTATAATTCTGCTATCGGTTTCTACCAAAAAACCTTTTACGTGGCTACGAGACTTCTCTGTCACGGCATCTACCTACCGTTATATCGTATATATTCAGCGCGTCGTTTTCGTTGTAGTTCTCAAGCTCGTATATCTGATACCTGTTTCTTCCCACTAGATATAAACAACTAACATATTCACGACAAGAAACACGACGTTCTTACATAAAAAGACAGTTGCGCGCGTGTAATATATCGGTTTATGCCGCTGTCTCGCGCGCACGACGCAACTGAACAAACATAGCAGGGAAGAGACCGAGTAATTTTTTTATACGCTTCTTCTTCGTCTCCGACGGATGCGAGACGCAGGTTTTCGCAAAGATATCGATTCGAAAGGCAAAGTTCGCGTTCGAACGTACTTTGTTCTTAATTGAAGGTACCGAAACTTGATCCCCGTTAAGGAATAAAAATTGCCGAAGAGTTTTTCAGAGAGCTGAAACTCGGACCGCTTTTAACAACTTCTCGCGTCCTTGATTCGATAACTTCAGCCTCGCATGGAACACGGCCGCTATTGTTCGCTAATAAAAAAGAGCCATCGATCGAACCACGTTCTTTTTTAAACCGCTATGACGTATACGCTTGTAATCGTTTCGGACGTGTACAAGTTGAACGGTGTTTACAGGGTCAACGTTTCCTTCCAGTATAAAAATTATCGGTTGGATTCGTACGAAACGTATGCGTGCATCCTATACCGGTAGATATAACCTTCTCAAAAACCCTGAAATTCCGACGACGTACCTACTAAAGTTCGTTTCGCAAAATAAAACGTGAGGCCGAACCGAACTTTCTTATTTCTTAAATAAAATCGCAGACGTCTACAAGAACATATTTTATTTCACTGTTTCAAGGACCTCGATCGTTTCGTAACAAATCTTTGGCGTTAAAGATTATTATCAATTTGAATTTTCCAATGCTCCACTTAAACCCCGAAGCCTAGGCGCAATCGCATCGAGCGAAAGAATTTTCAGTTGTTTGAACGATAACGATTTCCGAGGGGAAGCTCGCGTCACTTTGTACTACATCCAGCTCGACACGGTGCTCTCCTCTCATCCTCGATGGCGTGCTCGTGTTAGCGTTTCGCTAAAACTGTTAAACGACGGACTTGAACAGTTCCCCCTCAAACTGCAAATCGGACGCAAGTTTCACGCGAAAACAAACAATCCATCGTGCAGTCTACGATGCGAGCCATTGTACGCTATATCTCGTAGGTCAGCGAGATCTCGATATCGGCTCGTTTGCGCGATCTTCCAACGGGTTCCCGCGGCAGTGGTTGGTTCGAGTGCCTACAGGTAGGATTATTTGAACGAGAAGGATATTCGAGCCGAGGTAATTTACCTTGTGATTCGCCAAATTCGGCTACGAACAATTTCCAAGTGATCTACGTTTGAAAACCGACTATTTAACTCGTTATTAGTGGCGCGATAAACAGCGAAGTATGTGATAGCTCGACAGCCACGGTCTTCTGCGAGGACGTGGCTTCTCTTCGTCAAAATGAAAGAAAATCGTTCGATCTACCATACGTAAATATTCTCAATCGCAATTACCATGAGTCAATATCACCTACCTTGTTTTTATCTGTTTTAAACGAACTGATTTTTCTTTATTTTCAATTTATTAATACCTACGTAAAGCTTCTCGTTGCTCGAATAAGTCCGCCATAAAATTTTTCCAATCGTTTCCTCGTTTTCGATATATACCTGCTTGCTGCACTCACGCTGCACCAAATTTTCTCATTCTTTCGTTAATACGATAAATGTCAACGACGTCTCATAATCTACGTTAGATATTAAGGATTTTTGAGCGATCGCGATGGTTCTGCTGTAAGTACCAAGCGATCCTTCGCAGTCCGCCTATCAAAAAGGCGTATTTTATCACTGCCTTCCCCACTCCGTGGCCAGATGATCCTCTGGACAAAGCGTCTGTTCTTTGGCAATGAAACGTCGCGTCGGTTCACTCGCCATTAGCGAACTATCTCAGCACGGTCCGAGTCGTATCGTCGACACTCGTCGTAGCTCGCGAGATGCTGGCTATCTATCGACTTTCGAAACGTTCGCTGTCGAGCACCCTGGCGAGGTCTTTATCGAGCCCAGTCATAAATTACGGCAAGATCAAACAACGGCGGGCTATCTGCCACTGTATCGTCAGGAAGATGCGTCGCCGCTAGCATTCGCAACAAATTTCACGATACTGTGCAAGACTGAAGATCGAAGTTTACACCGTGCAAGCTTAAGCGACACGGACGACCTTAGCTCGCTGTGTCACGAATTTCTAAAAGTTGGTTCCGGCGGTGTCGCTCCGGCGAGAAACGGTTCTCTCCGTGTACAGCGACCATACTTTTGCCGGCCGCAATTTCCGATTCCTCGAGAAGGAGGTACATAAAACCGTCGCCGGTACACTTGACTTATTTGCTCGTGGCCGGCGGCCGGCGTTGCATTTATCCGGGAATGAACAAACGGAAGGAGACAAGCACCGGGGGCACAATAAACCAGCGGGACCAAGCATCGGGACCAGAGCTATATCGGAAAGTTCTGACAAGCGCCGCTGGACGCTTTTAAAGGGGAAAAGTTACATCGAAAATAGCCGATCGTCTGGCGGCCAGCCGGCTGGTTGGGTTAATCCTCTGTGTTCGAGCCCTGTGTGACTTTGACACTATCTCTGCGATCGAGTCAGAGGGAAAAGATGAAAAGGGGAAAATTTAAAAAAAAAAAAAAAAGAGAGAGAGAGAGAGAGATCACGCGACTACTTTACAACCTTCGAGGGACATGTTTCTTCTAATAACGGGATACTTTTGACAGCTGAGTTGTGCTACAGGAATTAATAGTTTCCTGTCTTTCCATTCTCGCTTTTATTCTTCGTTCGTCCTCCTTGTTTTACGTCGGTTTATCGATAGCATCGGAATTTTTGTTTAACACTTGTTGCTCGTATTCTAATCTACTCATGGGTGAGTCCTATCTGCGGATATCGTTCCGTCATCGAATCTTTTCCATCGTCGGATCTATGGTTTTTAAAGTTTCATCGTCATCTTCTTTTTAAGGATTGTGCGTGAAAATCATATACTTAATTTACCGTTGTACAGCGACGAGCCATTTTATCGTCGGACTGCCTTGTTCAGCAATAATATATAACGCACGACGCGGGCGCTAATTGCGAAATAAATAAATTACATGGTGAAAAGGCGCGCGTTCTTCGATTCGAAGAAAGATTCAGCTATAAGGCATCTTCTTACTCGAAGAAAGTTATTAGGTTGAACGCTTCGTTCGCATTCGTATCGGTAATACGAATCACGAAGATGAACGCGACGAACACGCACACGCGCAAAGAATGCGAATCTCAACGCGAAAATTAATTTTTACGGAGAGCTGCTTCCACCGAGAACCGAATTTCGGATCAATTTTTTATCGATTGCTCGGAGTGAAACGCACGGGATCACTTTGCAAATATTTGTAGGACGCATCGCACGAAAAATCCTGACAACTATTTACACGGCCCACATATCGATTTCCACTGATTTTACTTTATTTCTTTTGCAAGAGAAATTCGCGCTGGTGTACACGCGAAACTAGCCCTGCCAAGATTTAAAGAGGAACGTCTCGTTAACTTTAAACCAATTTAATCTCCGTTCGTTGCAATTAAACCAATCTACGCTGATCGCCGTAAACTTCGATCTTAAACAATCGGGCGAAACATATTTTTATCGTCGATCGTTCCATGTATATTATTCTCTTTCCTTCGCTGTTCGAAATTAACAAAATTTTCCTTCGGTCTCGAGATCGTTTCCACGAATCGACCGAAAACAACGTTTCGTTGTTTCTCATCGTTTTTTCAAGCGTTATGGCTTGATAACTGGAGTCACGTAAATTGCCGCGAATTCACGCTGTAAACGCGTAAACAGCGTGAAATATTACGCAACGTGATTGAATTCGACGTCATTAAGCACGGTATATCTATCTTTTATAGATTCACATTGAACTCTGTGTACGCAATTTCTACTACAGAATTCTCCCTCTCTCTCTCTGTAAATTCAAATTTTCATCCTATCAAAGATTCGCTATATTCGATTTGCGACAAGATTGTAAACAATCGACGACCAAAGAAACGATACCAGTAAAGAACGAAATGATTACAAATTCGTCCGTCAAAACGCACATTTCGTCTGAAACAAACTCGGTTCGAATAACGTGCTTCTTCTTCTTCTTCCTCCTTCCGATTGGTATTTTCTTCCATCTATATCCAAACGAGTTTCCAGGCGAAATTTCTTTCGCCTTACTTTCTCAGAGACTCGATTTTATGGCGCGGCACCGTAATACCAACTTAGTTGACGTTAGGTTAACCTACAATTGTACGGCGAATAAGCCACTTGGGGGATGAAACGTTAGCGACACACAGCCGGGTGGTGGTCGCCGGGACAGACGCGTATTAATCCAAGACAGGCTTGAAATATTTCAGCTATCTTGACTAACGATAAGTTATCGGTCATTGGCGAGATTATCGAGTCGCAAGGATTCCCAATAAGGGAAGCAGAATGCACGGGAAACAAGTAGGTCGTCCGCGAAACCATTTCGAACTAGACTCTCTTTCGCGATCCAACGAATGTTATTAAGGAAACTTTACGGATTGTGCGAATTACCATGCTAACAACAATGAGAGATTTGGCGCTCGTCGATTTTACAAGCTGCAAACTACCCGACTCTGAAAACCATAGTCCAGTTACATCGTTCGATGATTAAAAAGAATCGATATTCGTTGAAACGAAAATAAAGAAAGGACCGACTTTAGACAGAGAATAATATCCGAATGATAACGTAGTGCATCGTCGAAATTGTTCTTTCCAATTACGTAATTTTTCTCGTGGCAAAACGTTCGCGCTTGCAGAATAAACAAACTATTTTGATAATTGGATTTTAATTAAACGCGAAACATCTCTTTCACGGGCGAGTTATTTAATTATGTAACAGTGATATTATATAACGCCGGGAATGATAAAACAGGAATCTTTGAAGCACCGAGAAGTTAACCTAATTCGACCACCGTTCGCGTTTCTCCATCTTTGGCGTTTCGTGTCTTACATTAATTACGATTCGCAAAGCGTGAATAGATAAGCCTTTGGTTCGAAATATTTCATGCGGTACACGGTTGCCAGCTTCGATATTTTTTAATTAAAGCGAGGCAAGGTACGGCTTCGAGAATGGTATTTAATTCTACCCCAACGAAGGGGTTAATTATTATTATTAAACGAAAGCGGAGCGAGGAGTCGCGTCAAAGCAGCAATGCCGCGTAATAAGAAAAAGAAAAACGAGAGAGAAACAGGCGGTATGCTCGATCGAACCGGGACATGTTTAAACGTTAGAAGATCTAAACGCAATTTTCATTAACGAAACGTTGCCCTGTTTAACCATGAAACGAAATTACATAAAAATCGGTAAATCAAGAAATCGTTTGTACATACATCGGCCTCGTTAGAATATTTTTTTACACTTACGGCAGCCTTTTCCGAATATACTACGCGCTATAAGCGTTTTCTCTAACGACCTTCGCGTACAATTCCTCCATTCGACTAGCTCTGATCTGTTTTTACTTGCTCCTCCTGGATAATCTTCCTATATCGATCCTGCGACTTCTTCGACCAAGTAACGTATCGGATTAAAACCATATTTTCGCCCGAAAGAGAAGTAAATGGGCAAAAAAAAAGCCCCCCTGGAAAAAGGTGCATTCACCGTTCGAATCTCATTTCAGTCGAATGGAACGGTGGATCTAATCGCGTGGCTGAAAATCTAGCAACGGTCATCTCTTCGGTTTCGTCGTTCGATAGAAATTCGATATTGATTCGAGAACGATCCGACGTTCGACAAATACATATCGAAAGCAACAAGGGGCAGCACAGCATGGAGGTAGACGGGACATACGTAACGTCGGAGAAAAAGGAGATAAAATTACACGGGAGAATCGAGGTTTCGCGATGTCCCGGTACAACCGTGTTGTCGCTGTTCACGAGCATCCTCTGGTATCGCGCTACCCTCAAACTACCCTCGCCAGAGTGTATACTGTATGTATGTCGAGCAAGTTTATGCAGCGCAGCTGACTATGATATCGCATCTTTCTGCACACGCACGCGTGCACTACACAGAGTTTATACTATGGGGCGTTTATGCATATGGCGCCATTATCGTGTATCTTGCACCCCTCCTTTCGAAGTCGTCTTTCTAATATACTTCCGCGTAAATCTAATTATGCTCGTTAGTAATGCGTAGACTAGAATTATGCGGTCTCTGTTTGCTTAACGTTCGTCTTCTTGTCGTTGCACGCGCTACTCGTAAATTAGCCTAATTAAATGCGATGTCTTACATCGACTATTAAATTCGCGGCGACGTTCACGGCCGACGCGGAAATATACTGTCAAGTCGACGAATAAACGAGCTGACATTCGATAACGGCGAGTGATTCTCGTTAGCTATCTAATTCTTAATTTTACTTGGAGATCTTTCATCCGATGAAAAAAAAAAAGAAAGAAAAGAAAAGAAAAAGGAAAAGAATCATATAGGAGAGATATACGCGAGAAGTTTTACATCGTACTAATCCAAAACGCGGGAAAGCAACGAAGGAAATTCTATAAACATTTATCCCGTACAACCTTGTTGCCTGGTTGCAGCTGGTTTTCGGTTTCTCGCTGTAAGAACTCGGTTAACTAAACTGATTTCGCTCACGATCAGATACTTGTAACCGACGTTCGGTATTTTTTCTCCTTAACTGCCCCTATTCACGGAATATATTCCTAAGATTATGGTCGTACTTTATAAAGCGATTTCTATCGTCAGAATTTCAAAGAGAACGACATTAATAATTTACGAAATAAAAATCATACGATTCCGCTAACCGCAATAACGAGTACATTTGATATTTAACGAAAGAAGAAACTCAAATTTACCTGTAAGCCGATCTATAATAAAGCACAATGTGATTCGTCGGAACATAAAGTTTCGCAGGATTTTAATAGGAAGTTGGTTTAATTTACTCGGCAATATTTCCCAGAATATGTCGTAGAATTTGACGTAAAAATTCTTCGTGTCGACAGGTGATACCGAACACCGAGGAGCGCTCGTCCATATTTTCACCAACGTATTATCATGCCCAACAATTTTTTTCTCGGAATACTTGAAATGCATTCGCATATAAATTCCCCTGTCTTTGTTAAATACTCGTGGAGACTGTAATTATGCGAGCACTCTCCGGTTCAACCTCCGCTCAGGGGATAAGTCAGGTGTGTTGCGTGCTAACAGCGTTAAAAGATTGTACTTCTAATTCCAAAGCCCGGTAACTAAGTACCGGAACCATAGCGGCCAACTATTTGAGACCGGGGCGAAAGCCACTATTTCAATCGTTTGCCACTTAAAACCACGTACATCAGGAAGTAAATTAGCCATAATTTATGCCGAGCGAAACGGCGATTTCGGAAACGAAAACGAATAGAGACGATAATTTTTAATTACGCGTTAAGTTTCGAAATGCCTGTTCCTTTTATTGGTTGGCTGTAAACCTCGGTTCAATTACGAACGTCCGTTCGAATAACGAAATACCGCGCAAATATCATTTTATCGAGGAACGTAAATAAAAGCATTTACATATTGTTTTATTAGCTCATAAACAGTATATCGGTGTTGTTACATCGAACGGGTGCTCTATCGAAGTTTAGCGTACAACGAGACACGTTAGATCGACCCGAGAGTTTCTTTCGTTTTCTAAGCGTTCTCTGTTTTATATTATTTTCGTCGAATCGCGTACGATCGTAATAACAGAAATAGAAGAAAATGGATCGCAGATGGTCGAATAAAGTGATACAAAACGAAAATTGTCGCGTCATTTGCTTACAAAAGGAAAGAAACTTTCGGGACAACCGAATACAAAACATAGAAATTTTCGTCGAGCAACGGTCGTCGTCGTAATCGGAAAGCGCGAAACATTTAAAGAGAAAAACGTTTCGCATTCGTCGGAATTTATCGCGACTGATATCGATAAAACGGTCCGAAAGGCGGGGAAGGGAGGGGGAGGGGGTTGATCGAAAGCGCGTAAAAAGACGTACGTGGTTTAGTTTTATTATGCAGCGCGAGAACGCAGCCTGACACGAGCCATCCAAATCCTTGTACGAAATTTGACCGTTCCTTTTCTAATTCTCCGAAGAAGTACGTATTACGAATTCCTGGTGCACGCTGTCAAAACGAATTCTCCGGCTGCCTGCGCGTATACACACAAAAGAACGTTCGCGTATTCGCGATATTTTATCCGTGATGCATTGCTCGGCTTGCCAGTTTCTGACGTCGCGGCGGTGCACAAAGCGAGACCGGTCTGAATAAACACGCGATTCAAAAGTTCAAGAGTCTCGTTCAATTTCGAAATAGAAAAGGTGGGAAGGAAAAATGAAAAGAGGAGGGAAATAAAGAGGGGTGACGGGGGAGGGGAAAAGGTAGGCGGGTGCAGAGCGAAGAATGGGAACGAGGGTAGAGAGAGGGCGAGAACGTCGCGTGGCACGTCGCGTGGCACGTCGTCGATACGTATCATTTAGATATACTACTGTGCTCTCAGCCAGTCGGACGACTTATCTTCTATCTCTTTCGACTTTAATCCTCCGTCTGGGCGCAACGTTTTTCCTAACTTTTATTTACCAAGTAAGTTACCTTCTCCGCCTCCTGCCATTGCCTCTCGTTCCTCTGGTAAATCGACGAGCGTTCACGGTTGTCCGACTGCGAATATCATATTTTTCAGAAAATTGAAACGTAACTTTCGCAGGATCGGCTAACAATGGCAACGACGCGACAATCTCTCGTTTCGACTGCTACGTACCGGATAGAACGTGGTTTAAGCCGATTAGCGCGGTAACGAAAGAAACTCGGTTAGAACTGGAACGTCAATGGGACCGGTAGTTTGTCCGTGAACTTCGAAGGGCGGCAATTATTTTCGTTCGATTTGAATCGAGTTCCTTTCAGTTGTGGCGTGGTCTTGCGACAGTCTCTTAGAAATTTCGCTTCGCAACGATCGATCGTTTTCTATCGTGTTTAAGTTCAACTGGTTTTGAAATATACGAAGAGCGTATTCCGATGCGAATGATTCTTAGAAATTTCACGGAAGGACGAGTGGGCAAGTCTTTTATCTAGACTCGTTTGCAGCGACGCGACGTCGCTGCGATGTCGACGGCGATATCGCGGCGGTGTCGCTGCGCGATTCCGCGGACGGCCGTTGCGATGTCGCTGCGATTTGACACGCTGTATGTACGTAGCTATTCATACACGGCGACAGCAGTTAAAAAGTAGCACATATGTAGTATTGCGAGTACGAAACAGAATGGACATCTATATGGAAAGGCGGAAGATCTTCGTCTATCTAATATACAAGTACGCGTACTTTATCGAAGGAAATTGCGGGAAACATAACGTTCGCCTGCTGAAACGCGCATTCACGACGATGCTGATCGTTTCTTTCTGTAAACGTTCTATTAGATGTTGCCGGGACTTCGAATTAGAAGCTTCGAGTCTTAAGATTCTATTAGGTTGTCCCGAAAGTTGATTTCCTTTTGTTAGGAAACAATATTATTATTTTATCGAATCGTCTACGACTCATTTTCTTCTATTTCTATCGTTACGGTCGTGCGTGATTCGACGAAAATAATATGAAACAGAGAACGCGGTGCATCCGTTATTTCCTTAGAAAACGAAAGAAACTTTTCGGACAATCTAATACTTAAAATTCGATTCAAGTTAAAATGTTCAATTCCGAATGCGAATAAAAATACAAATGTCCGGCTTTGAATAAAGCATTTTGATTACAAAGTCTCAAGTATAGCAGACGCTGCACAAACGAGGGAATGTTTAAGGCGATACCGTCGTCGAACGAGCACAAAAATGTCCAAATTACTATTATATCGTTATTATTCAGACAGACACATTATTATGTATATTGCGTACAATTTACAACGCGCAACCAGTTTAAGGGCGATGCAATAAATTGGGGAGAACCGCTATTAAATTAATAACGAAATTACGATCAGCCGCATCTCCAAACGCATTGCGTATTCCGTCATAGTACGATTCGTTACGCGTCCAAATCGTCGATCGGAGAAACGTTCATAAATCTCGCGACATCCACGTGGAAGAATTCGACCGACGGAAACAAATTATTTCGGGTGAAGCGAGCATTTGAGTTCTTGTAAAATTGTAATTACGTTTTAGAGCGACAACAGAACGCGTAGTCGTTTGCCGCGAACTAACCTTTGTACCATTTGATTCTAGATCGATTCGCGTTTTACTGAAATATTATGCTTCCGTTCGCATTTCACTCGCTGCACAGCCAACCGCTTTCGTTCGGAATTTGAAGCCATTCCGTTCCTCCTTGTATGTTTATTATAAATTTAATATCTGTCGCTATCCTCTCACCTGTTAAACGCTCGTCTCTGTCCCCGTGCAGGGATACGAGATCCAAATTTGCTGCGATAATTGCTCTGAAACTTCCTATTCGACGCTATACTTATTTCATATGTTTGAGTATGAAACGAACGATAAAGGAAAAACGTATAAAAGATGCTCGATCGTTTGGATATTTTACGGCTTGCGTGGAACGTTGGGAAAGGATTTTTGAAATTCACGATGTTTTTCGGAAGAGTCGCATCGTCTGTCTCGTAAAATATGATTCGCGAATTCATTATACTCGATTCGTTCGTTGCATTCGGCGTCGAGAAAATATAGTTCACCTTGCTATATTATTACTTTACGCATTTTACGAAGCAATTGTACGCTCGTCGCTACCGAATCATCGTTCTAAGAACCTAACGCGAGTCGTCGACGTAACATCGAACGAATTGCAGTGCGATCGTAATAAAATAGAAATATGCCTGAGAAAATATAAAGAAACGAAAGCAAATATTCCGGGTAGAATTGAAACTGATTTCGCGCAGACTCTTTCTTCGTCGATCGTTAAATTTTTTAGGCAGAACATTATCTTGACGCTGATTAAACGCGGCTTCCGCGCAAGAGCACACGGTCAATTGCGACTGTTTGTTTCTCGTTTGGCGTCGTTGCAGAAGCTTCGCGCAACGCTGCATTCTACGAACGAAAGAAGCGAATTTTCTCGTTTAACGATACACACGATGTAAAACCAGGCTGGCGACTCGCCTTGTCCGAACGTAATCCATGCTCCTCTGCATATCCGTGCAACACTCGACGAGAATTAAACGGAATGTAATCCCTCGCAACATAATATCCTTCTTCTGGTTGTCTTCGACAAATACGGATCTTTATTAACCCATATTCAACAGCGAGTTTGCATAACTCTCTCTTCGTTTTCGTTCAACATCCGTGAAAACGTCTTTTTACAATATTTACTCGTTGATCTTCCGAGCGTTCTCTCGTTTCAGGCCGGATATGGAACAGCAACAGCCGACGAAGAAAGGAAAAGTAAAGAAGAATAAACGCTCGGAAAGAGAACGTTTCGTTCTCGCGAAAGAGATCTTTAGACGCGCTCTCGAATGAAAAAAAAAAAAAAAGAAAAGAAGAGGAAAACTGAAATCCAACCTACAATCAGTGGCCTCGATCGCTCTGCTTCCTTCCGTGACGTTGCATCGATGATTTTCCTCCAAACGTTCAACCGTTTTCTTCCCTCGCGAAAAATTTGTCGGCGAGATTGTAAAATGCGCGCGTCGAAACGAATAATCCAGTCGTTTGTAATTTGTCCGATGACGGTGTGTCGATATTTTTCGAGAATCTAGTCTGTCCTCCTTCGAACGACACGTTTTACGTTCGCGTCTGAATAAAAGAACAAAGTGGAATTAAATTCGTCGTCGGATTCGATCGCAACGTGGATTCGCAGTTGCTTGTTTCGAACACGGTATATTGCGTTTAATATTGGTGCGCGATATATGCATAAAATTGTTTTAACGCGTCTTTGTAATATTTCACAGTTTAAATCCGCGCTGCAGCGTTAAAAATAGGAAAAATGTAACAACTCGTTCGTTCTATTCCAATGCCCCGATTAAGTCCGATATCGCCGGATTGATAATCCCTATTAAAAATTCCAGTGCCGATCGTCGTTGATCACCGTGACACGACACTCCACGTGTCAACGAAATATTACTTTTGCTCTCCATTTACGTACGTCCGTTAGAATATGCTCAAACCGTAAACCGTATAATTCCTTACATTCGTACAGCGACACGGCAAGGATTTTAAGCCGAAACATTTTCCGATATAATGATTAACGTCGACAAAGTTTCAGTTTAAGTTCTAGGCTGACTGAGCCTGTATTCTCTGCGAATTATCGTGAAAAATTGACAAGACGCGAAGCACGTGAAACGAAGCGGAGAGAACCGTATATCAGTAAGACGAGCGTATAATTCATAAAACATCAAAGAACAAGCCGAAAGATCACAGGAGCGCGCGTTTCGCAATCACGCGTAACATGTTAAACCTCGGTCGCGCGTCGCTTCATTTCCTTGCTACGCTTTATTTCGCTCTGTGATTATCGCGATGACTGGGCGCGCTTCATCCCCTAATTGCAGGCAAGAGCTCCGAGAGAAGAGGCCAATGGCATCCGTAATCGACACGTGAATAGTTTACGAGCCATTCGTAACGGCACGATACCGGCAACTTGTCATCGAAACTATTTCCACGGCGAATCGACGATCTATTTCACGAAACATACTCAGGTCTATTACGCGATGCTTCCCTCCGACGCGGTATCGACGCATCAGAACCATCGAACCGTCCGGCTACCGTCCAACCGAGATTTTATGGACTGCCGTACGAATAGTACAACGAGCTTCGAATTTAGTGCCGAGAGTCATTCGTGAACGCTCAATTGCTCGCGATCGAACCAAAGATTGCCGAGTTTTGGCCGTACAAAGCTCCAGCTTCTTAGGATCTCTTTGCTCCGACTGTGTCGTAAGCTTTGTGGCATACGTACGTATAGGAGTACAGGAAGAATAACGTCGAGCGGCCGCTGCGATCTTCTTTCAGTTGCGTATTCTGTTTTCTCGGCCGTGCGGTAATTTACGAAAACGTTTAAACGCTTGTAGCAACTTTTTACGAATATATCGAGCGTATTGCGCGTGCAATTTCAAAGCAGTCCGGAGGAGCATGCAAAAAGTACAAGTCGCTTATCGCGAGTACGTACAGTTCAGAGAAATCGCCGAAGTATTCGAACAATCGATTATTCGTCATATCTCTCAACGATAAACGATCTAAAATATTCTACTCTTCTATCGTCCCTGTAATTGTTGTATTAACGCTAAACCTACCGATATTTCATGCACGCGTAATGTAGCACGAGCGGTCTTAATATGGAAAGAGATTTCAGTCAATTTTTTATCGAAAGGTGAACAACGAAGAAAGTTGCGAATATCGAAAAATGGGTTGTACGTGTATCGTAGGAAAAGTCAGTAAGTTACGTGGCGATACAGTAACGTTGTATGCAAGAAATTCTAAACGAAATTTCAAAAACGGTCAGTTGACCGCGCCTGGCAGGTTCAGTGTTAAATCGATCAACGACGAGAGCAAAACACAGAAAGATCGAAAGCATCGCAATAAATAAGATATAAAGGCAACACGAGCGAACTATGATTAAGAAAAAAAAAAAAGACAGAAAAATCACTGCGCAGCTTCGCGTACGTCTTTCGGCCAAAGTCTTTCGAATCAGAGCATTACCTGGACCAAGCAAATCCACGAACTTGCAATTTTAGCAACGAGATCGTAACTCAGGGGTCACGGTCATCGGATCAACTCGTTTCTGTAACATCAGCGTAGAAGTCATCGCGACAGCGAGGGTCCGCGTTTGTTCGATGCTTTCAGCTTCGCTCGGGGCTGAAGTACAAAGGTTCGCGGCTGCTGGATTTTAACGAAGTCAATTTGTTCCCTTGGTCGTGTATTTCAGGCACGTTTGATAACGCGAGCTCATCTCGTGGCCCGGCTCGGCACAATAATTTGTTAACTCTCGGCTCGTTCGACCCAAGTTTCCATTTTGCGGTAATTACAAGTCGTGGTTTCCGGTCGCTTCTGTTCGGAATTTTTTAACGTGGCGCGACTTTCTCCGCAACGGCATTCTCTCTATTCGTTTCGCGCGCCGTCTTCGATCGGATTTTGCATCCGCGGGAGAGAGGAACGTCGAATCCTTGAATTCGTAGTCGTGAGCAAAAACGAAAGGAGAAAATACAGGACTCTCGGGCACGATGGAAAATAAAAATTCGTTTGAACGAGCTTTATCGTAGTAATTTCTGGTAGAGATACGAATGATTTAACCGGTATGAAGTATCGTTACGAACAGCCCTGATAAATTCACACGCCTGTGAACTTGGCAATTCACAGGTTGATAAATTTATCACTCGTTTCTAGGGTAGCGCTATAGCTGCCAGCTATTACGAAATTCGCGATTCATTTCTTGCTTGATTGCTGACTGTTTTAAAACGAACGTAAAAAAGAATTGTAGAATTACGGAGCTACGATCGCATAAACTACCGATGCGTTGCTGTTAAAAACACGTTGCTTCGTTGTTCTCTGCGCGAACGTATCGGCTCGCGAAACTAATAAAAATCTCTGAAATTATTACGAAGGTTATTTAAATATCCTAACAAAGATTCCTAAAATAAAGGATGTTCGTAGATAAATGTTTTTAGAGAGTAGTACAATGGAGCTGTGTTTTTTTTTAATAAAAATCACACACCAGAGGTGAAATATTTAAAAAAATGGTTGAGTCGCACGACTATAAATTTCTGTCAAAAGCTTGCTTCGGACAGAAAGGTTCGAGCGATGAAAAAAAGCTGGCCGCAGCGGACCAGTGACGAATGAAGCAAATAAAGCTTCTCCGACTAGTAGGTTTAACGAACATCCGCCAAATCGGCATACAACAAATTTCATATGATCGTAGATGGAGACCGGCGACTAAATAGGAATTATTCGTACACGTACGTTCGAATCAGGTGACATAGAAATCATAGAAAACATAGAAGGTATTTCAGTTCGTTAAAAGCCGCTTTTTCTTCTCTCATATTCCAGCAACAGTTTCTTAGTACATTCATAAAGAAACGTGAAATTTTCAATTTAGAAATAGCGATTAAAGCGACTGGATAAATCGAACAGATCGGAACGATTTTAGATATTACGGACTTTGACTTTAAGGAAACAATAATTACATTGTTTTTATCAATCGAATTGGAAATATTTATTGGTAGAATTCAAAATAAGTCCAAATATTCCAAACGATAAAAACCCGACGCCGAACGAGGACAGGGATAAAATAAACTATCGAGCAATCGAGAGAAAATAATACAATTATAATTCCTATGTCGTGTCACGTTTAAGCGCGAGTATTATTGCTTACGCTTTTCTCCTCGCCAAAATAACACTTTTTACATCTGAACAACAACACAAACCAGATATAGGTAGACGCGGCTAATGAAGGTCATTACCATTCACCGCCTGATTTTTATCAACCTCATAAATATTTAAGGAAGCAGGTGCTCGGGCTGATTGCGCCGCTGTAAAGTACCAGAAATAGAGCTATTTTACTTCTTCGCCGGACGCCGAGTTTAACCTACGCTCCGACAATTTCAACCAAAGTATAGGCCGTGTCCTAGATGGGATGATAAACAACGAACAAACACGAACAATCGAAAGTACCGATAGATACCGTTCCAATGGTCCACGACTGTTTTTGCAATGACAATGCAGTGAGCGCGACACGTGGACGCGTAAAAAATAATTTTATCCTAAAACTGCACATTTGTTTTTGACGAAAAGTGAAAAAGGGAGATATTATTCGAGGTTTGCACGATGCGTTTCGCGATGCTTTTGTACCAGGATTTTTAGTCAACGCGATGGATAAAAAATGGGTAAAAAATTTTGCTGGGAAATTTACGGAACAACGATCGACAATTGCGTTATTAAGTCTTGGGGAACAATAAAATTCTTCCTCTCCGCCAATGTTTCTCTTTTAATCTTTTACAATTTAATAATATAACAATAATAATTTACGTTTGTTTGGAAATAATTCGTTTGCTTCGCATTCTAAGATACATATACGATTACCATCGTAGTTGCGACTCCGTTATGCACATAATTCCTTGAAACAAGAATTTTCAAGACGAGTAGAATTCGGTTGCGTCTGCGTTCTTCCCGCTACGTTCTTCGGATCGTTTCTAACGATGTTTTCGTACGGTGAAATCGCTTGCTTTAGAATTCGCTTTGAAAGATCACGTCGTTTTAAGGAAATAGCGATATAACGTGCGTTGAATGGTTCGAAGGATTCGAGGCGCCTCGTAACAGTCGATTAAACGCGTTTATTAAACAAAAATATTTTTAGAACGTTATATTAGTATTTTTAGAATATTCGCTACGGTAGGGTGTCAATGAATGGGAGGGCACGTTAAAGCTGATGCACGCGAGCTTTGTTCGTGCAAGCGTGCTTCGAATTTCCTTGACCGAAAATCAGCTTACACTAATTTTCGAGCGCGACAAGAAAACCGAGCATCGCCCATTCTAATTTAATCGCGTATCGTCGCCGCCGCGCTTGCACACCCGCCCGTTACGCTTATTTTTACAACAGCGTCGCGGCGTAAAATCGTAGCCGGTGTAATCGCGTTTTCCCCGCTTTTCTGTCGAGTATCGTGAAATTTCGCGAATTTCCTGCCTGGAAGCAAAATTCACAGAGGAGTAGAATAACGACGAGAAACGACGCGACCAAGACACCTCTGACTCTCGATTTTCACGGCCGTTTTATTTGTATTAACATCGGCTAAATATTTTTCAGTTTGAACGATGTCGCGACTTTTCGCGTAAATTCGAATAAACTGCAGGAAAATGGATCTTTTGCGCAACGTCCGTCGTTTCGGTGAACATGATTTTTTAACCGGTTCGTCGTTAATTTGCAAACTCTCGTCGATTATGCAGCTTCTCTCGGTCGTTTGTCCGAAATAATTCTAAAACCCAACTATATTTTCCGATGCGAAATAAGCTCGCGACTGATTATACCACAGAAATTTTAGCCTACAGGAAAATTCAGTGAACTTGGCAATTAATCGAGGTAAACTTAACTAACGAACTTCGAAATCAATTTTCTCCAAGACAATGCTTCACTTGTTGCCATACATTTACTTTCTCATATAGAGCGACCTTCTTCTCAAAATTTTATTAAAGCGGATAATAAATAAGACTTCCAACACGGACACGAGATCTCCCCTCGCGTTAAAACTTCCTTCTCGATATCAGCCTACGCAGAAGCAAGAAAACAGAGTAGAGAAAAAAGGGAGGCAGAAAAATGCTTAAAAAGATGCATAAAAAAAGAGATCGACATTAACAAAATGAAACGCGCTGAAAGATCGTTTATAAACGTTAAAAGAAAAAAAACCAGCATAACGGAGCATCGTCTATCGTGCAAATTAATACCGCGTGTACCAGCGACCGCTGATAACAATTCCGCGCAATTTCCACCGTCATCCCGCTGTACAATCGATATTAAAACACGCGACTCGTCGGACCGCGTCTGCCTCGAGATCCCAAAGAAACAGACCCGCGAGTTTTTACCTTGGCGGTCGTTTGCACCTGATTAATCAGCCGTTACGCGATATGGTCGATCGTAAATATTTCCTTCGTTGGTCGACTCGATCGACCCTTTCCGAGACGAAATTGCGTTAATTTTCGGGGCTGTGAACCGGCGCGTCCGTTGATTATCTGCTCTTTTAAACTGGATGGAAAGTTGGCGCAAACAGAGGCACGAGAGGTCGGTCGTCGAAGGGGACTCGCGGCTCACGAACCGTTCGCAAGGTTCACCTGACCCAAGAATCGCGGTTATCACGGATGAATGTCCGCGCGAATTTAGTTACGGCCCTTTAACGCGCGGCCACTCTCTCGTTCGATAAGATACGTTTGCGCGATACGTTCGACGCATCGTGACGAATACACGTGGATACAGGCGTTAAACGTACGCGAGCGTCGCATCCGTTCATCGATGCGCGCGTCGCCATTTATCGTTTGCCGCGGTTAAAACGCTCTTTCCAGCCTTAAACAGCGCGGGCTCTTAATCAACATCCGGCACACGGACAGCTACGGTTTCGACGGAATTTTCGTTAACGACAGGTGATTAAGTATGCGCATGCTGCTGACTTCGAAACGTTAACCTAGTCATGTTCTACTCTCCCTTCTTCGTTCTTTCCTTTTTCTTTCTTTTCCCTCTTCTTTTGCTCTTTTCCTCATTTTCTCCCCTTCACCTCTTTCGACCGTGCTTTTGACCGTACTTTCCCGACACTTTGAATAACGATGTAAGTAAATCGATCGAGGCGGGGACCGACCGACACTATTTTCCTGCAACGCTCTATTAATTTCAGTTGAGTTTCTACGTACGGTCCCCCGTGTTCCGTGATTAATTATCTGCCTGATAGCTTCATGGCTTCATTCTGCGCGGTAACGTGTATCTGACTGAAGTAGAAGGGGCGCCAGAGTGAGCAGCACAGGGTGACAGATTGTTACCGTGAGATTCGGCCAACTTTTTTAGGGCGAACGTTTCGAGTTCCAACGGCAGAGAGTCGGATGTATACGCGGCGATGAATCGTTCGCATATGCTTTTTGCGTTTTAAAGATAGGTATTAGGAGTAGTTTGGAGTAGACAGTTGTGAAATGTTACTCCCCGAGGTTATTCGGACCAGCTTCTAGTTTGCTGCAACATGATTCCGTTTTCTCTTGAATATGAAATATCACGCTTCCAACGTGAATTAAACAACGTAGATTTCCAACCAGACCCTAAATAACTATCGAAATTTTACGAGTAATTCCCGTTAGAAGTTAACCATCTTCTTCGATTGCTCGACAAAATTTTATCACATACATATTACGCTAGCGCAAAAATATTTGTCGATTTACATAGCGGTATGTAATTTATTCGCGCGCATTTACGTTATGCCAAATTGAAACAAATATCGATCCTTTGTTCCTCGAAAAATTCATTCTACCGTTTAAACCAACTATATTTTCGTCGCATCTTGTTTAAAAAGTTGGAAAGTTTCTGCAAGCATTCGTCGATCGTTGCGCTTTTAACTTTTAAAGGCATCAAATGCCATCGGCACAACGGGCCTCGGCATTGCGAGAAGGTTTATAGCACGCCTTGTCTTCTAAAATATTCCGCAGGCAATAATCGAGGGGATTAAGATCCGGACTTCCTGATGGCCAATCTTCTGCAGTGATGAATTCAGGTAAATTCGCTTCCAGTCAACATTGCATCGCTTTGGCCTTGTCGGCAGAATCTTGCCGGAATATCCAATGTTTTCTAGCAAACGAAGTATAACTGAGAGGTTTAATTACCTTCTCTAAAACGATAACGAGCTACCGCTCTTCGAGTCTTTTATACGCAAAGTAAAATCATTCTGTGCGGAAGAGAATTTGTAGCGCGATTACAGGAACGAAAACTAAGAGAAACAAAGAAACGAATATCAAAATTTCTTCGGAGACAAGAATGTTCGCAAAAGCTGGCTCGAATTAAGATTTTCTCCGAGTCAAGAATATCGTAAGAATATCGTATCGATCGGTAACACGACCCAACAACGCGAAATAAGAAGATCGAGATTTCGTCCAAGTAAGAAATATTGTAAAAATGTTACAAAGTTGATTCGGAACGTTAGTGACATTATCAACCGTTTCATCGACGTTTCTTCGTTCTCGTACCTCAACGTCAACCACCTTGTTACATGGGAGAGAAAAGAAATTTTCCATTGAAAAATTTTAATGGAATCGAGGGTAGCCGTACCATTATTCAGTGACGCAGGACAGTTTCAATGCTGCGACATAACGGCCACGATATAATTAAAATTCCTGCGCATCTATTAAAGCCGATCATCTCTAATAAGAGGAGCAACGCGCGCGAAACGTCAGTTGCGGCGCGGGTCAACGTATACACTCCGTTACTAGTGAAATTACAATGTAAAGAGGAACGTTGTCGCTCGAGCGATCGTTTGCAACGCTGCGCCGTGTAATCTAATTACACCTTGCCGCAATTATTACAACAGTCGACGAAGTGAACAGCATTTGTCGATTAGTGTGACCGTCATCGCGTACAGTCCATTACGGGTAATAATTGTTAGAGCAATCGAATCGACCGAGTCTCGTTTTGTTCGAACACATATTGCAAATACAGAAACGCGGAAATATCGCGGAGCGTAGAAAATTTTATTTCGAAATTGATCTTCGTCGTTCCGGCGAGATGCTAGAAAATTTTGCTTTTTAATTTTTACGTTCAATGTCGACGATTTTCATCGTTTCCGCGACGGTTCGATTCTTCGATTTCCGTTTTCTTATTCCGCTTTTACTTTCCTCGCTTTAGTCCCCTTATCGGAAGAATTTTCCTCCAGAATTCGTTTAATCGAACAAACATCTTTCGTGTAATTATAGCAAATAAAGTTGATCGCAACTGCTATTCCAAGAACGATCCAATCGAATTTCGTCGAGCTTGTACAATGTACGTATTTGAATGATTTGAAACTTCCGGTAATATACGCGTAATTTTTAGAGAGAGGAAAATTTAAATGCTGAACTTCTTCGGCATCCTTCTTCCCTCTCGCCGTTCGTGTTGCGCGTTTGGTCAAAAGTAAATTTTTGCCATCGCGCTTTTTAGTTTCGCAACACCGATACGTCAATCAAAAGAGAAATATTTCCGTATAAGTGTGCTTGAATTGAAAAAAAAAAAAAAAAATGTTTTGAACAAATTGCAAATACCTTGCCGCGTTGTTGAATATTAAAAGTTTTAGATTTCACCGGCTGGCAGTGTTTTATTCGTGCAACAAATTGAACATTTAATAATGTCCCGAGCTACCGTTGAATGGCGGCGCTTCGTTTAAAATACAATTTCTATTCTGAAGTGGCCGACAGTTTCAGTTTGAATAACTGTTGTCCGGATTTGTGTTTGCCAGCTGGTTTTAAATCCGCGGTTCGCAGGTTGAACGGTAAAAACAACGAAAACGAGGTTAATTAGGCGCATCGTTTACTCCGATGCGAATGGGAAGGAAGCAAACTAAGGAGGGCCATTTTTGACCTAGTCTCAGGAAGCAACGTAACTCTTTTATACCTCGATGTTAATTAAACGTAATAAAACAGCAAGGCCGAGCGACGAGTAAACGCAGTAAAATAGGGAGCGAATTTCGCGGTGGCGGTAATTAATCTCATTACGGGTGGCGGTAATTAAATTGGGCTTCGATTCGAGCAACAGTTGTAAAAAAAAAGAAGGCAAATTTTACGATTATACGTTAGAAATATACAGAGACGATCTTTTCGAAGGAAATTTTTGTTTCTGCGAACGGATCAAAATATCTTTACCGAAACTGATATTATTAACAAATTTTACGTGTACTAGCCGATACAAGTCAATGCATTCTTTTCTATTTATCTTGTTGTATTTCTATATATATATATATTTATATATCTTTCAAATTTTCAAAGTCTCTTAGATATAAAAAACAAACAATGAGAATTCATATCGCGTCACCGCCTGATATTTTTATATTTTCAATTCTACGAAGGAATATCCACGATATGACACCGCTTCGTCGGAATCTATCGAAATGTTATATATATAATTCTTGTTAAAGCGCGCGCGTTTGCAACATCGTTCTACGATATTAGAATTTACAAATGGTAAAACGATTCGTTAAATAAACGCATCCTCTCCAAACGATCGTTCCAACGTTTCACGTGCATACCGTTATACCGGCATAATTCTCGCAATAATCCTAATTCCGAGTAACACGCTCCATAGTGATTCTTTGCAATTTCCATGATAATGATAATCGCATCAGAGGAGTGAGAGCTAGCTACGGCGGGAGCAAAGTGCGCGGCTTCGTTAGCGAACCGCGCCCTTTCGGATGGAAATAACAAAACTAATAAACTTCCGGGGGAACAAAGTGGCCCGAGCGCCACGTTACAAGCCAGATTTACACGAAGGATTCGGGAAACAGGGAATCGCGTACGGCTTGCGCCCGTTGAATGCACTCCGCGCCCGGATGACAGGGTTAACACAAGACTGCGAGCTTCCGCGCCTAAGATGGCTGCAAGTGCAACCTACAGACTCAATGCAATCTACTCATCCGCCTACAGGCTCGTACTACCACCGAGTGCTCTATTTTTCGTTTTTTTTTTTTTTTTTTTTTTTTTTGTCGCGAATAACGACGCGTGCACGATACAGAGACCCCGAGGCAACGAAAACTCAACGGAAATCGCGAGAATCCGCAAACGAGGAAATGAAATTTAATCTTCGAATAGGGGCCAATGAAATACTCGCTACTTACAGTTCAGCGATAATATGCGAATGTTCATCGCTCGAACGAATAAGGAGAGGGATACACGTGCAAAGAGTTTTAAAAGATAAATTGTAATATTTACACAGCGAGTAAAATATTCTGATATATTTTTCCGTAGAATTTTGTACGATATGGAAGTTTGTGCGTCGTTATATCGTAAACAAGTGAGAAGTATATCTTTATAAGTGGAACATGATGCATGTGTTTTGAATGAATTACGCGTATTGCGTTATTATATAACGCTCTGGTTGTATAGTTCGTACGGAAAATAAAACAACGTACTTCATAAAATCTATTCAAAGCCAAATGCTTATAGGCGTGTTAAAAATTTCTGAATTATTTTAAAGAGCTTCGAACGTTGTTCTGAGAATTCTCGAGGAGAAACTTAAACAACATTCGTTTATGCAAAGTGTCCGGCTGCTGCATATAGTCCTCTTCTGTACATTACGCCACACATACTAGTTGGCACGATTTCGCCATTCGATATTATATAAACTGCGTAATAACTGCCGTGACGTAAGAAGCAATTAATTATAATCGATTATACGATTAATTCGCGACAAAAATTACGAAGGAATAGCAATTAACGTGTTAATAGCAAAATAGGGTCGTTTATTTGTTTGAAGTTTGCTCGAAGGAACTTCGTTACATTCCCTCTTACATCGGGAAACGTATTATGCTTATTCCACAAGCGAAAACGTACCGAGAACGTGATCAATGCCTGCTGATTTACCACTATTCGTTCAAGTTTAATACGCGTTCAGCAAGCAAATAATTGCTTCGGCGATATTTTTTTCAAGCGCGACAAATTTCCTACGTTATTGAACAATAGATTAATCTACGTTCCAAGGAAGTGCTTAATCTAGCTCCTATTAATAGCGGTGTTAATTACGCGTTTACGCACACCTAGGAAAACAATGGCGACACGTACTTCAAAAGCGACCAACAGTGACTTGAACCTAACAACTTTGTCGGGCAAAGTTCCCACTGGTAAACTACTATTCCTGACGATGTATCTTCATTACAAGGGTTAACTACTGTAGCACCATACGATAATAATATAAATGACAATTTCTTCGCAACTGTTACGAGCGTGTTAGTTCTATAATTCTAACGGCTAAACTCTACGCCTATTCGTGTGAATAATTTATTTTTTAATGTTCGACTTCCACGTTCAACGTAATCCTTCGCCCGTAATATATCGGAATTGTCTCGAACAATTTTTTTTTTTTTTTTTTTTTGACGGTTACTACGAACCGTGGTTTAAGCGGAAGATACAATTTTTACTAAATTCCGTTTCGAGCCGATCCATTTTAATTGCAAGAAAATTCCCAACTGCGTCGAACTTGAAACTTTTTAGGAATATCTCGTTAGGACGGTGCGGCAAAAGTCTGAAGCAAGAGGAAAAGCTGAAAGTATACGGTGCATCGTATAAAGCGAATCGGAGCACCGAACGGTTAAAACGAAGTATCTTCGCTAACTAAAATCGAAGTGTACTAAAATTTGGCATTCTTTAAATTAAATACGCGAGACGGAAGGGCGGAAAGGCAGGAATCGGGCGTAACAACCGATTCCTACGAAAGTATATTACAACGAATTACACCGGCTATTAAACGAGGCGGCAGCATGCCCAAAGGATGTAAAACCCTTCTCTGTTCCGTTGCCAAGTTGTGTTTCTTAGAAAGGCAATCACGACTGCTTCGAACATTACATTCTATTAAAGTAAGCTGTCTCGCTTTGCTAGCAGCTTCACTTGTTTAAAGGAAAGCAAATTTTCAACGACCCGTTGCAAGAATTCCCTGCGATCTAAATTTCCTCTTTAGAAACGTTCGCGTTCAGCTTTTCCGCCCTCCCAATTATTCCAGTTCTTTTTGCTCTGTCCCGTGCCACCTAAAACGCGCCAAAACAAAGAACAAAAGAAAAGGTTCGAACGTTTTACACGTTTCGCTTTTCTACATTTTGCGTTTTATCGTCGTAAGAAAACGTCCCTTGTCGAAATAATTCAAGAGGAACGTTTGAATATCGCTAATACGTCTGTTTCGACCAACGGGAAATAAAAATCCAGTTTTAATCGCAGGTTCTGTTAGAAAGCGGCTTCAAATCGTCAGATTTTTTCGAATAACGTTTGTCCTTGGAGCGTGTTAGTTACGCTCCAGATGCCTAACGACTGGCAGAAAATATAGAAGCATATTTTCCACAAAAAACAACGCGTATTACCGTGCTGTAAAATGACGGCATCGCATCTAAAAAGTTAATTAAAACGTCCTAAGGTCACCGCGTGCTTGCACTTTTTTGTTACCCAATTGTATTCACCGGACAAGGGTTGTCCAACTGGCGCGACCTTAATCTAATTTTGTCGAGATTTTGGAGCAGATTTGCTCTCTGTAGTAACTACAGAAATATCGTAGCCGGTCCCCGGCTGATATTATAAAGAAAAACTTTGTCAAAGAAATATGCGGATCGATTGCCATTAATAAAAAAAAAAAACATTTATATTTTTCATTACGAAACGAGCGAATCAATTTTAACGTTAAAACTAACAGAGTAATCGAAATTACAGATTTGTAACTTTCCATAGAAATTTTACAGATTTGCAACCGTGCACTTTTGCAGATTTCAATGTTTCGTTACGAAATATATCGATAAAAGTTTGTTTATTTTCCTTCGATACAAGCTTCGTAATTTAATCATTCGGTTTTCGTTTTAAAACTGGTAAAGATACAAATTTCCATAAAACTGCTACTACTTCGAATATTCTACCGAAACAACGTTATTGCCATTGGCAAATTTCGAATATTTTATTCTGCTATTTCCACCATTGCCGGTGCTAATGCAGTCGCGGGAAAACATCGCGAAAAAACAGCTTAACGCGCTGGTGGATTTTCCCTAATACCTGG
The DNA here is from genome assembly GCA_014737385.1 of Bombus superbus. Taxonomy (NCBI): domain Eukaryota; kingdom Metazoa; phylum Arthropoda; class Insecta; order Hymenoptera; family Apidae; genus Bombus; species Bombus superbus. The sequence continues at coordinate 11,312,465 of JACXIK010000019.1, read as the reverse complement.
TGCAATCATAAAACTTTCACTTATCCAGGCTGCAAATAGAAATTCGAGGAACGCTGGCAACAGACTACGCGAATCTTTGTTAACTGAAAATTAATTTCCATTTTTTACGAACGATGTTTCATGGGCGTGCCTCAGATAACAACGACGGAGCTTCCATATTAACGAGAAATTTAATTTACAATAAGAAGCGTTTAAACCAGTTACGGTAGCGAAATTCGTTTCCGTCATTGACAAATTTCTCTTTCGATCTCGTTGCGGTCTTCGAATATTTAAGTATTAATATCGCTTTCTTTTCAACAAGAGGGCTTAATATTCGAAGAAAATGTTTCTCCATGAAATGGTTTTTCCATGGATTGGAATCGTACGTATCGAAGGATACTCTTATTTCATATTTTCTTCGAGCTGAAACAACTTGTTGAGAATAGAAAAGCACGAAAATAATCGAAAGCACGTGGCAGAATTAAATTCCTAATAATTAATCGAGTTTAACTGTCTCTGTTGCTTGTTTTTTTTTTTCGTAACAATTCGGTACGCTCTTCTTCCCGCTGAATAATCCGATTCCCAAGGGAGTTCCATGATACGTACGTTCGATTAAACGGTCAATAATTTCGCGAACTTTTACGTTCGACAATTTTATCATTAAAACGACCACGAGGGAGCAGGACGTCTCATGAACATTTCTTATCTTTCTAGGCATTTCCCGTGTCTCATTTTCCTTATCTATCTTCCTTTACCCCTATCTCCCAGCCTTTTTCCACGTGAAAAACTCTCCCCGCGGCTTTCTCGAGTTCGAAATAAAATTTCCATTCGGTTTCCTTTGAAAATCATTCGGAACCACTCTCAGAAAATTGCTGTCCCCTTAAGTAAGTCTCGTGCCGTGTAGTAGCAGTAAGTAGCAATCAGCAATAAGCAACCGAATTACCTGCTTGCCCATTGTATCGCAAAACAGTCAACAATATCGATATACGAAGGCGTATTTCCTCGAATCAAATGCACCATAATACGACTACGTGCACTTTGTTGATTACTAATCGAGGTAAATGCTAACGAAGAAGCGTTTAATAATTCCACGACAAGACCGCGTAAATTCGAACAATTATACTAAACCTATAGATACACTGTACATAGACTAGCCAGTATCCGCTGTTTATCTTTTGCAACAAGCGCTATTTTAGGTATTGAGTAGCGCAACGTAGACCCTTTTTCATTTGAACGTCTTTAAAAATAGAAATAAGGTGGTCTACTTGACGCTATTAACTGCATTTGTCACGTATTTGGTCACGCATCGAATCAAAGCGAGACATATTCGTCAAGCAAAAGTTAAATATCGTCGATTAAGTGTCCTCGTAAAGTTCAACGAGCTAAGTAAACTTAAGCTCCGTGTGCTCCGTTAAGTAATTGACTTGTACGTCGTTTCGAATACGCGTCCCCTGGGATCCATATTTATTTTTCGAAACACTGCCAGCCTCGTTCTCTGATAAACTGCTTGACCGATACGGATTTACGCCTTAACTGAATTAACCACAAATCGCCGATTCGAAATTTACGTATAATCACGTTGAAATTTTCAGATCTTTTCGCTACATACTCTTAACAATTATTTTCTCATTGCTTACAAGGTGTCTATAAATTAATGTTGAGCCTGCGTGTTAATTATAATGATTAACCCACTGTAATAACGATGCTTGATTAAAGCACGGTATGCAATAAAATAACGTTCTTTATAGTTTGCGATTTAAAATATACTTTAACGAGTGTCCTTTCCGTACAGATGATTTTGGTTAATCGTTGCACGTTCTACGAGTGTTTGAAATTCCAAAATGGAAGTGTACGTTAAAGGTAATCTAATGGAAACGGAGAACCGAATGAAAGTTTACACTCGCGAGAAACGCGAGTGAAATCAGTAAGCAAAGGAATAAGGGAATAGCGAAGCGATGCCTGCCACAAGCGAGTAAAAATAATTTCATCTGAAACAGCGTCGAACGAGAAGCTGCGCTTTATCATCGGCGCATTAACGTATAAGGAACGCGTCGTAACCCTTTGTGCAACGCGCGCTCGACACCCTACGCGAGACAGAAAGCAGGAACAAGAGAACGGAAATACGATATAACGAGATGCTCTGATACAGCGGTTTTCCACGCAGTTGCAAAGCATTAACACCACGACCATTCGCCACATTCGACGTTTACGTGTTCCAAAACACTGTACGGCTACGTCGTACCGTCGCGTATCGGTACTCCGGCCAAAAACGCGTCATAAATGTAATTCATCGTTTATGCGAATGTACATACATGTAATCTACATTTCCTGGCCAAATAAACCTTTATATAAAAAAAGGCCAAGTGTTCTTTTCGACAGAACTCTTAAAACGCCTTTGACCGCGACCTAACCTAACCGAAAACTACGCGCGGTAGTCACGAGATCCGATCCATTTTTTACCCTGACTATCGAATTCTAAGTTTGATTCTCGGGCCAACGATCCGCATGAAAAATCAATTTCCCTTCGTGAGAAATCAGATTTCCTTGCAAAATTGAAAACGATAAAAAAGAAAAAAGAGGGGAAAAATAGGAGATAAAGTTAAACGAAACGCAATGTTTTGAGACAAGACTCGATTTCAGAGCTTGGCGCTCTGTTACTGGCGCCGATTACACGGAATGAAGTTCAACGAAACGAAGGGCTCAAACGTGAGCTCGAAACGAGCAGCGCATGGTTAAGGATACACGGCCAACGAAATTGTTAATTCCCGTTCGTGGAGCGAAAAATAACGGGCCGAAAAATTTCAACGAGACGAGGAAGCCTCGCGGGACATACAGAAGGGACTTGGTCCATCAGTTCGTGTCATCGTGTTAAATTCCATTTTATGGCGGATCCTTTGTCGAGATTCAAGGTACGAGGTACAATTTTCTTTTGTCGAGTGTAATTTGTCGAAGGTCCGCCTAACCATTTAAGAGACGGCACGTGGGTTTAAAGATTGAGCACTGAAAGGATTGGTTTAACGCAGTATGTCTGACAATAAGTGCTACGTACTATCTAGAGTATGATAAGTACTGTGTGTCGTTAACCATTCTTTAACAATTTATTCGGTTACATCGATGGTACAGGAAACAATTTTCACGTTATCGTACTAATAGTTCAAACTGTATTTCTCGAAATAATACACTGTCGATTTAGCGATGCGCTTTAACAATTTATTCGTTTACATCGTGGACAAAATGCATCGTTAACTGCACTATGTATTATTTCGAAAAATACGGTTTCAACTACCAGTACGGTAACGCGAAAACTGTTCCCTGTGTTGCTTTAATCGATATATTAACAAATATACTTTTACAACCATTTTTCCAATTTGTATCTCTTTAACTTCAAAATATTTCGCGGGTTAGGAACTATATTAATCCTACCGATAGTAATAACGATAAATATCGTACAAAATATGTCAAACGCGATTAATGCGATTAACGCACAGTAACAAGTGCGCGAAAGGTGACTGAAGAAATAATCGCGTCTATACGTTAACAAAGATAGCCTCAGAGCTAATACATATTACGTCACCGCCGATCTTTACAGATTTCACAGGGAGCAGTCTGGGAAATCGACAATGAACACGGAAATACATGTATCGGCGTATGTAACAATTACTCTGCAATTTAAATACGCGGCGTTCCGTTTAAAGAGGATCGTTCCGGAACGGTGTTTCGTTGTGCATGAACCCTCGAGCTGTGTCGATTAGCACGTGATGCACAGTGAATGGAAAACCCCGCATAAAGGGAAACGATCCTAAGAAAAAATGCGCGCGATTGCTCTGCCCTGGTGCTCACCTCGCATCGTTCAGTGATAAGGTTACCTATGTCTATAGGTACGTCTGTACACGGGGGAGAAACGAAATAAAGAAAGAAAGAAAGAAAGAAAGAAAGAAAGAGGAAGAGAGAGCTTTGAATAACTAAAGTGAGAGTTAACAAGAATCTGCATCGACTATCCTGTGTTAGTGAAACGAGCGGTTTCATGATAATTTCACGAACGTTTTTCCCGGCGCCCTTCTGTTCAAGAAACGCGGGAAAAAGTTTGCATAATGAAAAGACGCATTTCCCATAGAGGTCGCTTCGCCGACAAAGAAGCGAAAATTCGCGAATTCCGACAAATTTTCTTCGACCGAATTGCTTGACCGTAAAGAGGGAACGTGGAAACGAGCTCTATAATTATAACAGAAAACTTGAGGCTTCTACGCGCGGTTTCTGTGTCGATATCTCTTTAATTATATCGCGTTGCAGTTTAACGCGGCAGGATTAATGAACTCGTTACGGCCGCTTCTTCCTCCGAATAGAAAATCAATTTCGAAGTTGGGTTCTATTACCGTGTTCCGATATCATCCAACTTCCTTTGCCAGCGAGGAGAAAAAATAAAAAATCCTACACGAGACGAAGGTCGAAAACGGAAACATAGGAAAATTAATTTTGCAGAATAATTTGTGCCGTTTATATTTTTGCACTTTTTCTATTTCTCGTTATGTATTGAGACAAAAAATGGCAGAAAGGAAATTATCCTGCTCCAATTTCATATCATTTAAATGTTAAATACAGCGAGATATAATATGAATATTACTAAAATGAAACATATTATTCTTTAAATTCTTTTATTCACAGTTGTCAAAGTATTAAAACTAACGAGATAAAAATTACTTAGAATTAGTTTACTTCAAATCTTCAAACAATATAGAGCAATAAACTTATCGAATTCTCGAAATTAGAAAATTCTTTCTGCTATATTTATTTAAACTGATTTCATTTTATTAATGATTTATAGTGCACTCTCGAGGGAAAATATTCTTTTACATCGCGTGCGTGTGTTTAGGAAAGTTCAACTATGTACGATACAATAGCCTTAAAAGTCAAAGAAAGAGCCGATAAAAATAACTTCCTTTTATTACAAAATATCCTTCGTTGCAATACATTAATTTTTATATCGCGAATACCAACCATATTTGAATTTAATTTGGATTTTCATAATCGAAGCCACGATATAAACCATAATTATCTATTCAAGCAAAGTATATATATATATTCATAATTCATATATTCAGTACATATATACATTCTGACTATTGACAAATGTAACTAGCAAACTCTATTTACTCGAAAATCCCCGATACACGAAATACCGAATCCTCGATATCCAAAATAGCCCACGTGAAACGAAGCTATTGTACTATAAAACGAAATTAATATTCGCCATACTTCAAACTTGTTTTTTGTTCTATTTCCGAAACCTATCAAATTAGATTGCCTTGGTAGAATCAGGCCGCGAGAACGGTGACAGCATCGCTGTTTCCATCGTGAAACAGAGAAACGAAAGCGCCACCGCGACACGCTGAACGGAGAGAACTAATCGGACCGGTAGACTGCAGCAACGTTTAAAAATAGCTGCGAAAAGGGACGTGTCGTGAAACTTTGTGGGACGATGACATGGCGATCGAATAGGAAACACGGAACAAAGTGTGCCAAGGATACGCTCGGGGCAATTTGAAGTGCCAGAATTTTCTCGATCTCGATGCATTTTACCGCGTAGTATATAATTCGTGAATGTGGGAGTAAACGCTATTTTGGAACGCTCGACGCGTTTACACAGGCGCGAATCGTAACACAACCTACCTTCCCGAACGCTTGTCGTAACAAACGTAACGGAAAAAGTTGACTCTGTGTGTGTGTGTGTGTGTGTGTGTGAGTGTTAGGGGGAAGGAAACAGCGCCGTTCCGTTTGTGCGATGCGGTGCCAAACGCTCGACGAGATAGCGCACGTGGCCACACATCGCGTATACATAGACGCTTGCAAAAAAACATGGAGCACGGGCAACGAACGTCTCTCGCGGGACCCCGCAAAAACTAGCGGCGCGACCAGAAACAATTTCTTATCGTGCAACCCCATTGGCCACCTGCGATCGCTCTACCACATAGCGCGGAGCAGTGCGACATTGCACATGGGTATAAATTGGTTGGTATTGTTGTTGTTGGACAACACAGTTTGACGACAGTTGGACGACAGTTGGACACTGTCCTTGTACCATCGATGCAATAAAAACTTGATGACTATTCTCGAATCGATGGGTCAAGTTCGAGATCGAAACTCTTCGATACTTCGTCTAATGAAAAGGTTACCGGGAATCGAACGACTCGCGACAATGGTGCCCGCTTAAGGACGCACTCGAGGTATTAACGGTGCGATACACGTGTCTACCGATCGTTCTCCGTGAATAATAACCATGCACACTAACCTTGAACGTATCCCAGCAGAAACAGGCTGCAGAGGATCCAACTTCGTATCATCGTATTCATGGTCCGCTGGCACTTGACACTTTACTCGCGGCAGGATACACCTCTTCGTCACTAACTGATCTCCGTTCGTATCACGACCACATTCACACACCTTGTTGTCGGCGCACGGCAACTCGCGTTCACGATTCTCTTACCGCCGGAAATGGGATACTGGTCGCGATATAGACTTGGATATGTCGGAAGGAAGGAAATACAATGTGCGTTAAAACTACACGGTTCACGGGACAACTCGTACCGGTACGTACCTTTCACAAGGACGAACGAAAGCAAACTGAGCCACTGTTCCCTATCCGAGTTCGTATCCGCCGGACTCCCTCCCTGCGACCCGCGTCCGCCGCTAGCGCCCTCCTACCTGCACTCCATATACCCGAGGCCTCCCCTCCACCTCCGCGAGTCCCGCTCGACACTCTCACCCTCTCTTGGCCCTCTCTCACCCGAAACCCCACCTGACGCTTCCGACAACCCGTTTGCATCGTCTTCCTCGCTCATTTTTCCATCGGGCACGATCGTTCTACCTCTTTTCTGTTTCCTGCGATCCCTCAACCCCTTTTTTAACCGACCTTATCGAGCACCGCCGATGCGCCCGGCCGATGTCATAAGCCCCTTCCCGTGGCCGCTTATTCCTATGTGTCAATTTATCGCGCTTTTTAGATTATCGCGCCATGCGGATCACTCTCTCGTTTGCCACGTTCTCTGTCCCTCTCTCTATCGTAGGTCGCGCCTGTGCCAGTTATCTCCGTCGCCTCGTTGCCGCGAAAGGGCCCACCTTCCATCGCGTCGCTTCGAACTGGGTTAATACACGGGAAACGATTGTTTGTAGCGCTAGCCCGCCGATACCAACGGTTCTAGGTTGCGCATCGCGCAATTTCATATCGATACCTCCGAGTTCCCACTAATTCTCCGATTTTACGAAAGCAACTCCGCGACACTCGATCGCGATACCTTACGGTATAATTACTATATTAAGGCAGACTATAGTAGGTCCGTTGGATTCGCACAGTTTCGCCGTTACTTGCGATTGTCTCCGCTAATTTACGAGGGTTTCTAATCGTCCGCTTTTGCGAAAGGCTGGAAGGATGACAGTGGTTTTTATTATTTGGTAATTGTAGTATTGTAATTTATTTAGCGTAACGTTATTTGACGTATGTGATTTTATACGATGCTGGACATGATTATCGATGCTTTTAACTTCGCAAAATAAGGCGACGCAAATGTCTCTTTTCGTTTCGACGTTCTTCCTCTTCTCGAAAGCTCATCTGTAATTATCGATTCGTTGTCAATATTTAATCCGTAATCGATACGACGGTTATTTAATAAGTGTTCTATAAGCTTATTATATTCTACTTTAAAAGATCCTTAATTTAGGTAAAGTCTTATTTATCCTCCAGTCTTTCCCTTTTATCTATCTTTTATCATCTTTTCGGTATAGAAATCGATAATGGTTGAAACGTATTTAACGTTACACGTTGAAACCTTATTTAAGACGTATGCGGTACGTTTCTCTTTTCCGCGAAAGAAAAGTTTATGGTTTGAATTCCACGAAAATTGTATTCAATCCGCGAAGCTTTTACGATCTAATCGATAGTACAGTGTGTGGAAAGCAGTTATTCCAATTTGTCAGCTGACCGACCTCTTTAAATATCATAAATTTCTGATTATTGATGCACAAATGCGTTCAATGTTTAATTTATTTCCAATGCTATCACCAAAAATAAACTACGGAGAATGGCAATTTCGTAACGTACGATAGATTTCGCGCGAGAATTTAAAGGCTGAAAACGAATCAATCAAAATCAAAAATATTTTTCAAATCTTGTCTTATTCTCAATAGCGTATAACTTTCCCACTACGATATATTTATGTTCGTTCGATTTCAAAATTAAAAAATTCATCGTTGTATCTTCGCCTTCGTGCTCTTCTTTTTTCTTGAAAAAAAAAGAAAAAAAAAAGGAAACAACAGGCGTTCACGCCAAATAACGCATATTTTCGGAGGTAACCTCCAGGCAACTGTTGATTGGCCTGTAGTCGCCGAAACTACCGTCGATTTTTATCGGGACGATATCAACGAAACTCCATTATTTCTAAAATGTATTCACGCTCGGTTATAGTGCAGACACACGCTAGAGAAAAAGGATACCTACAAAATGCGCAAAATAATATAGATATCCCTCGTAGTTTGCACCAGTTAGACACAATGTATTTTTGCAGAGCAGCCACTTGTCTGTCATTTTGTTCGAGTATTATTTCGTTGCTAAAGGGTCTTTAATATAGCGTCGATTTGAATCCACGCTACGACCATTTCGGGGTTGTAAAACCAGCGTATTCCACGGTTAGACCATTCGCGCGCATCCATTACCGGTTTTTTGCAATTTACGAATGGCATTTTCGTCCCATTCAGGGTCAATGCGCGCAAGTTACATTCTTCTTTTATTTTCATTCGTTTCTATGCATTCGGTTTGACAATATCGAAATAATCGTAGCAGTTTCTAGACGCAACGTCGGAACGTTCTATTCTATATAGGAATACGACGGTGCACTATGTACGATGGGATCGACGACGATTCCGCTTAAATTTCAAGATCCTCTCGGTGACAAGCTTTCAAGAGCGTCTCGCTTCGAATGAAAAGCGGAATACTTAAAAATAAAGAATTTGGAGAACCCGATTGTCGACGCAAGAACGGTATTGACGAATTTGTCATTCTCGTTCAATGCTCGGGGTATTTCCTACGCGAATCCTGACGCTGACAGCTCTTTACCGCTCCTCGCGGATTCGTGCCCGCTCGTTCTTGCTTATTTTTCCTTTTCATCAAAACGATCCCGCTTCTTTCATGCCGACCACCGAATTCTTTCTACTTCATAACGCGCTTAATCGAAATCGCGACGCGCGTATCGCGTCGATGCTTCTGTTTCCTCGTGCCGCCACTTCGCGTTATCCCATATACGTTATGTCTCTGGTTACTTTGAATCGTTATGTAGAAGACCGCGGTATGTAGAAAAATATTAAATTATTTCGAGCGATGTCAAAGGGGAAAGAGATCGTATTTTATGGAGAAACATATTTGTCCGTCGTTCCAAATAAAATTTTTACTTTTTGGAACATTTTATTTCTAGATGCAGCGCAGGTCTGCCTTTCTTTATGTCAGATTTATTGAATCTTCTATACGATTTCCACAAACCAATAAATGACTTAACAAGCATAAAGTTCCCAGCTTTCCGATCTTTGTTCGTGCATATTTAACAAGTCAATATGAGAATGGACGTCTAGAACGTAAAGAAAATCGGTTGTCGATATACATAATATACATGATATAATTACATTGTATCAAAAGTATCTGTCCATCGAGTACTTGATTTTATCTACTTAAAAATCGAATTGCGAATCGACAAGCTTTGCGGATAATCCAATATCTTCAACGAAAACGAATTTGTACGAATCATGTTCCCTTGAAACAACGTTATTTACCTGATCGTATACGAACTATCGAAAATAATATATATACGTATATTCTTAAAGATCACACGACTCTCAGAGAAAGTCAATCGCGAAAGCATACAGCAAATTTACAAAATATGTTCTCCAAACTGAAGAAAACAGCGGCGAGGAGTGACTACAAGCTGGGCCGCTTGACATTTAAGCTTTGACGCTGGCTGATATCCTACGTGTCTGAGAGTATAGCCGCCTTTAAAGGCTATTTATTTCCGATCTCCCGCGTTCACTATCTTTTATACCTCCCGGGAATGATATTCACCCGGGCGAATTGATCTACGGTAAAGGTTACAAATGGTCGAAACGGGAAGACGATCGGTATGCACGATATTTTACTTCCGCGCCACGTCCGTTGATCATTGTTAGCGGAGTCTTATCGTGAGCCATTGCCTTCGCGAACTCGGGACGCAATACCTTTCGACTGTTCCTCGAACAGCCTTCTCTTCGTACGAACGACAAAAGTCGATAAATAAGGGTATGCTTTTCATTTGCATTATATTAACCCTGGCGCGTGAACGTCGATTCCATTTTCCACGGTGCCAAGTCAATTTCATGCCGGGAACGTACTTGTCCGTGTGTCAATCCTAATGACTAGTGGCGTTTCACTCGTTACATGATTACAATTTATCCGGATGGAATGAATACTTCATCGGTGGATAAGTTGGAGAGCCAATTTCAGGTCTGTCGTTTTGTACCGTCTGATTTCAAACAATGATCCTGATTCACGATGGATATTGTTGGTGCGTTATTTTTGAAGAGAATCGTCCCGTCTCTGTGACGAGCTGACTTTCACGGGAGCGAATTGGAGTGAGTTGTTACAGTACATAGAAACGTATAACTGACAGTTCCGGATTTCTTTAGGCAATTACGATGTTTCAATGGGACAATTTGTTTGCTACCTTTTTTTCTTTTTTTTTTTTTTTCAAAACGTCAAGGAGCGGGTTCTGTGGGTTAACGGAAAGCTGGAACAATTAAAAGTTTAACTTTCTAACCGTAATCACGGTATTACGTGAGTCTCGGTTGTGCTTTCGCGAGAATAATGTTCTACCGCGCGGTTTTATATTTTATAATATGTTTTTCTTCCCTTTTCCGCTGCTAAAGTTTCAATAAACGTGAATAGAAGGCTACAGAAAAGATATGAATAAACATAATAGAAACAGGAAATAGTAACTCTGTAAACAGGGGTCCATGCAAACTTTACGCATTCGCTTTATAATTTTATCAAATACAGTCGAGCTCTATGCCGACGATTGTCACTGGCATACCATTCTTCTAAAAAACCTTTGTACAAACTTGTCGCTTTTATTTGAACTCCCTTTTACGTCAAGTACTATTACGCTGTAATTTAAACAGAGTCTCGATCTTTCAAATTTAAAGGTTACCTAAATGTCAGAACTCCGCGAAGAACGGCTACGAAGAATCCAACGAATCGGTACCTTTGTCTACAACGTTCTTCCTGTCTCGCGCTTTTTGCGCGTACCTTGCCCGATCAAACTTTGTTTATTCAAATAAATATTTTCAATGTATAACGAGTAAACAGTTGGAACGAGGGATGCCGATCGCGTGGCGATTCGTCGGTAATGAAATCAATTGTTAGGACAGCCCGTGTGTCGCGTGCTTCCGTCCGCAGCGTCGATATTTCAACGATGCTCGAAACAATGAAGTGTGTTTTACCAAAGTTAAGCTCACAATAGCTGACGAAATCAGCTCATTGTTCGGCCGGGGGAGGTTCGTTAGCAAATACGCAGTGTCGATATTTCTGAAACAAATCAACGGAGGCCTGGAGCTCGCGCGTCCAGTAACGAACTTTCAACTGTTGTGCATTTCGCTTCGGAAGTTTCACTCTCGAAGTCGATCGATCGAAACTTTCGCGACGTTCGCTTCGAATATTCTTCAAATTTCGAGTACCTGCGTTTTCTCCTTCTACTTCGCCTGCTTTTTCCAACGATAACTTACATCGTCGAATGGCAGAACGGAAGAAAAAAGGAACGTTACTTTTGTTCGAGAACGTCGTGCTTCGAGGAGTTGGCAATCGAGACAGAGGAACAAATCTTTCGACGAAGATTCGGAGCAACGATCGTCGAATCTTTCGCCTCGCGTTCAACGTACGACGAGGTTGCGGTATTATTGATTTCCAGGCGTTGGCGAATCATGTTATTAATCGTTTCGGCAAACTGATACGTTTAACCGCAAAACCATCGTAAACGTCCATATTAAGCGCACAGCGCGGCGAGGACTGTTCGGTGTTGTATTCTTTTCGGTTGTACGGGTCGCTTTTAAAATGGTGTTAGCCGCGAAGATTCGTTACGAGGGGAGGAAATCTCAGCTTTCGCGGCTGGAGATTCAGAAATGCTTCCTTCCTGAATTATAGATATCTTTTGCTCGCTGGAAAGTTCCGCAAGAACTCCTGGAAAGTTTAGAGCATTGTGACAATAGAATCAGTGTGTTCGTCTGCTGTGTTGAAAGAATCGTTGGAAAGGAACCGGTGGAACGATTAGAATTTCTGAGAAAACAGACTTTTCCTTATTGTAATACACGCAATAAAAAATATAGTTGCAATTCGAGAAGAAAGTGAGAAGGAAATAAAGCTGCATGTTCTATCTTCTTTGCCAATGTAATCGAGTATTTAACGTTACTTTCGAGCATCGTGTTCCTTAATTTGTTAAACTCTTGTAATTTGATTCTATATACTTTTATGAGAAATTAATTTTCTAGTTTCAAAGTTATAAATTCTATTTTTATACAAAATGAAAAGTGGATTTTATCGAAGGATTAATCGTTTAAACAGAAAATTTTTCCCTCTCAGCTACATACTACGCTTCGAAGATCCGACCTCTTTGATATCGAATAGATCGCAATATTGCAAAACTTTTTTAATCACGGACCATTTGTATAACGGGGCTCGATATAATTAAATGAAATTCATGAAACCTTTTTTCTACGTAAAGATATCGACAATTGTTCAAATTAATATTCATCTTTGCATAATTAAGTTGTTTGAATGCTTGAAGCACGAGATATTGAATTCAGATGATTCACATCGCAATATACTTTTAATTATTTATTTCTATATTTATTCCATCTCGATTTACAAGAATTCGATACCTATTGGATTTTTTATATAATTTTACGTAGAACCAGTATGCGGAATAAATATGTTTAAAACATCCTGTCCGACGTATCCTCGATAAACTTCCCGTTAGAACGTAATTGCGTTTGATTAATTTCGAGAATAAAGCCGGAGATAGTGGTCAAGCAACTGCGATCTAAGCAAAATTATTGTTGACCGGTAGAAAAACCTTCGATATCGCAAAACAGAGCACGAACCAATATCGAGACACCACTAATAAAATAGCAATGTCGTAACGTTGGTAATACATGGTTGTACTATTGGAAACTACTAAAAATACAAATCATAATCGATCAATGCGAAATCGATATAAACTCCGCGACAAAGCAAATATCGAGTTATCTCTGTAGTTTGTACAATATTTCTTGCAGTACAGAAACACGAGTCATTCAAATTTACAATCATAACGCTACAATAAGCTGTGAGAATCAAGGGATCTGATATTCTTAAAAATAACTGCAATAGTAATCTCGAAGCATATGCGATTTCATAGTTTTCTTTTTTTTTTTTTAAGGAAATTTTCGTATGAAATAGAAAAGAAGGAAATAATTTGATCGAACTGCATAAGAAATTTCTCGTTTCGATCCTGTTTCAATTTTCTCTCAAGTGGGCGCCGCTTCGATCAAAAGTTTATGAAAGAGATGGAAGCTGCGAGGTGTGTCATATCCGGTAGATAAGAGACTCACGAGGGGCGCAAATAAGGTTTCTTCGTGCAATAACGATTCTCGATACTCGCATCGGCAAATTATCCCGTTGCGAAATTCATACTAAACAGCGCATCAAAGTACCGAATCACGGCTGAATAAAACTTTCCTGCAAATTCTACCAATTCAAACGATAGTTCGCCATTGGGTGTTGGGCAGTTTTACTTTTATCACTTTAGTTTCTGTGCAAAATGCTTATACGTAATTGTTCTCGGAATATTTCGTATCAAAGAAATATTACGAACTTTTTCACTACGTAATTAGTTTTCACTGATTAGAAATCGAACGAATAATTGCGATCGGTATGTGAAACATTTCTGACGAGAATTGAATTAAATATCGAACTAAATTCATAGAATAAAATAAGTCGAATATTAAATATCGTAGAAAACTGTCTTTGAAAGAGAAACTTCGTGTATTTATATATATATTGCTATGTTTCTATCGAACAAGTATTAAAAAATCTATCGACAAAAGATAAAAAGAACGCTAAGTAAAAAGCAGTTTAACACTCTCTCGTATTTTCATATTTGTACGTCTATCATTTCGTCGTACTAGCGTATATTTATTATATCACGAATAGAATGAAATAGAACGTTAATCTCATAAAAAGCTAATCGCAGAATTACACACAACTATCGTTGTGTTGTTATTATGTGAAATTATCGTATAATAAGTATCATAGGGTATAATCCATTGCAAAATAATCTTTACATTTTTCAATGTCGGTACGTAATATTATTTATCCTATGTAATGAACAGAATAATGTTAGACAATTTGGAAATAATAGAAATTTCAGGATTAACGAACACCAGGAGCGAAGCACCAAACATTTTTGCGTAATTCACCGGACGAATTAAATTCCAGCGGCAATCTCCGCTCGACGTTACAATTAGCCCTCGCACTATCAGCTCGGGCGGAATGAAACTCACGGGTGCACACATGCTTCTTGTCATCCCACCGCGTCCGTGTTTAATGTTAATTTAAATTCGCACCACCGCGACCGTCTCGTCGAATTCAACCACTCGAGTTCCTTTACACCTCGCGCGCGTACGACTTGCGCGCACGTTCGAGCGGGCAATAATTTCCTTTGATGTAAGAAAGCTTTTAATTACGTAGCGCGAACAGGTCGACCGAGAATATGGTCAAAACGCGGCTCAACCATACCTCAAGAAACTTTTCCCTAAACGCCGCGTTTTCCGCACGCAACCATGTCTACCAACGTACAACCTGATTGTACCTATGTGCTACCTGTATGGCAAGTATCGCTTGAACAGAGTTCGTCTATGCGTTCGTACTCTCGTCATGCTAATTACTCTGTCTAGGTAATGACGCGGTGAGTCTTTCCACCGGTGGAAAGGTCTCTGAATATCTGTTAATTGTAGCGTGTCAGAAAGGACGTCGCGTCGTTGTACAGGAACACTGTGTTTTCACGTTGGCTGTACGCGGGATTTACTTTTACGAGTTGCTCCAACGAGCCGCTGTTACACGATGAAATCTTATTTAACACTTCAACCGTTGGACGCTTTAACAGCTAGACGAGTCTTGTCCCATTGAAACTGACGCATTGCATTTTAAATAATATTTCACGATTTCAGATTGTATTATCGTTATTGTTATTACTATATTTTGTTATTTGCAAACCACAGAAAGAAAGACGCGATAAGTCTATTTTTGTCGATTTCCTGCTTTCCGTGCTATTCGATGACAAGATAGAAGGACGCGTTAAAATCAAAGATAGAAGTCTTTTAAAAGTAGCCGATAAAATGAAGTTTCGTAACAAATCGGTGACTGTGTTATTTGGCACAATTATGACGATCGGTATCTATTTTTTTTTTTTTTTTTTTTAATAATAATTAAAACGCGAATTTCACATTAGTTGGCTTATTTATGCGATGTCGACGAGGAATTATTATTACATTTTTGAATATAATTTGATGCACGTTTCGAGTTATATCGAAATATAAGAAACAAGAGGAACCTGCCATAGAAGCACAACATGATTTGGACAGAATTGTTCAATGAATTGTTAGATCCTTTATTTCTTCTTTTCAGAGGTAAGTGCATCGAGTTCTTTTGGAACAAAACTGTATTTCCTCGACGA
Organism: Bombus superbus; assembly: GCA_014737385.1. Lineage (NCBI taxonomy): Eukaryota > Metazoa > Arthropoda > Insecta > Hymenoptera > Apidae > Bombus > Bombus superbus. Next base: position 11,296,713 of record JACXIK010000019.1, on the reverse strand, counting down.
GGACACGAGACAATAGAAGGGACGAATACAACCCTTAACAACATTTACTTTCGAGTATTTTTCCTTGGCCTGTTGTTCCAGCGAAAACCGACGTGTAACATATCGAAAAGATTCGTAATAATGGAAGATCGAACGAAAGGTAAATAATTTGAAATAGTTAAATATTTTGAAAACATCGTCCCGTTTTGTTTTTCGTTGCATTGCTTTTTCAGATGTTTCAACAATCAATTGTTTTCACATTTACGTAATATTTGCTGCCGTTTTATGCCAGGTATATTCGAATATTTTCCAAATTATTTTTAATCTCTGTGTTATGCAAATTGTTTCGAGCTAAAATATTGTGAATTACAGAGTAACATTGGTACAAAATAAATTGGATATTTCCATATTTTGTAAAATACAAATAAAATAAAAATTAATAAATGTCGAGAATCGTTGCATGCCGCGTGTTACGATTTCATAACGTTAAACTTCACGTCGATAATTATAAGTTATTTCTCCGAAAGTCACGATAATCGAAGAAAATCATCTACGGCGGTGATCAGATTTATAATACGAAATTAAAATATATATATTTCGGTCATTTTCAGTTAACTCTTAAATTGTTGACAAATCCACAACTCCGATACATTATCGGGATAATATGATATCGTGTTGCGGAAGATAGAGAAATTTTAGCAGAGACACGAAACAGTTTTGTTGATCCGGCCTTCTGCCTAAAATAACCAGTCTTTCCGATCGAATCATATCGAGAACACCGTTCTGACTTTTATCTAACAGCAAAATCAGAATCTACGAGGTTTCGTTCGTAGTTTGGGAAATCGATACCGATTTTGCGAGAGACTGTGCGCCGAAACGATTGCGTCACTGGATGTTAAATAGAATCGATATTAAAATGCATATAATAAAAAAGTAACGAGAAGAAGGGCTGCAAAAAAGGAGGTGCATATATTTGTGCGTAAGAAGTTCTTAACACCGTCGTTTATCCTACTTAAAAGTTAAGAAAATTTACAAGAACACTTGGGAAATTTATGGGTGATATATTTATTTATTTTACAGCGTAACGCGTCTATGGGAAATAGCGAAAAATGTGAAAAGATGCGTACGTGCGCTTATACGTGAAAAATCTTCGACTCTTCGTTTATCGTGAAATTTTTTTCAATTTGCGAGGATGCTTTTGTAAAAATTATCAATGTCCTGGTTGAATATCAGACACGCGACAGGCATCCTTTAAACGTCGCTGTTGTTTAACTTTTGACGATAATGTCGGATTTGATATCCGATGGTCTGTATAATCGACACGCGTCGTGATAGTATGTTTGTTGATACGATTTCAACGCGATCATTTCGACGACTCGTTGGCACAGTTCCTGGTAAAAATAGGAATAGATGAAATCGCGAACGTCCGTGCCGAGTTGTTGCCGTGATCGCTGCTAACGTACATACATCGCTGGATAATCGGCTGGAGGCCTCTGTCAGCATAGCAATCTCGGCTTTTCTAAAGCCTAGGAACATGATAACCTGACACGCAACAGGAAGGATACGTCGCGAGGATCGGGATAAGATAGGTGCACGGAACAACTGTGAACTAAGAGCCAGAAAAATAAGGAGTTTAGGAGGAAATTAGGAAACGCAATCTCGTGATGATTGAAATCCGCGAAACCGCTCTTCATTTGTAAATATACATGTTTACAGTATCTAGTTTCTACAAATTCGTTAAATCGCTTGCGCGATAGTTGGCACATTAATTGCTTGATAAACGTGAATGGATATATCGCGTTCTTAATGCGTCTTCCCTATGATCGATGAAAATTATCTGAAGATGAAAGTTTGTCTCGTAATTGAACGAATATATCGGAAGATCCTTTCTTCAACTCTTTTCTTCATTTTGCATCTTCGTTTCGAAACTTTCGTAATTTGAACGTGCTATAAGAATATATCCACGCATAACGTTAGATATCAGCTTTTACATCACAAGTTATCGTCTTCTTCGACATTTTTATATTATTCTTCTTAATTTAATAACGCCGAGTAAACTTCAAACGACTTCAAATCCCATTTTCGACGATCGTCCAGGTATATATCGAAATATGCAAGTCACTCTATAATATGTACAAATGGTACAAATTACAAAATTATGACATTAAGCTCCGATGTTGAGTACGAAGTATTTTCGACACTTTCACGGTAACTTAATCCTTTCGACGAAAATTGTTGCGCAATCTGTGTGAAGTCGTTTCACCAATCCTATTTACGCTTCATTCATCAGCGCCGGCTATGAAGTGCTCGAGCCGCCGCAAGAGTCCCGCGACGTTTAAAGTTCCGGCGCGAAACTTTCGAAGATACTTCGCCGTGTACCTTTGTTTGAACTGGGTTGATTTAATTTCCGGGTACCACGTCACGCGAGGTCGGTTACAATGGCGTAACTAGCAACTTGCGATACTCGATGCCAACTTTTCTAACGGCGTTTTAACGTTGATAAAATGTCCGTTGCTCCGTTCTATCATACTTTCGTCGTGACTCGTCTCGCCGTTATACGTCGAAAATGGACGTAGAATGCGGTTTTCTGAATCGACTGGATGAAACTGACTTGCCCGAGTAAATGTCTCGTTTTGCTCGTTGTCTCGACATTTCTTTTAGTAAGAATTTCATTGGTAGACTAAGAATTTCTAACCGAAAAAGACGAAGGATCTTCGAAGAATGGACTCGTGAAGTTACAAATGGCACAAGATTCAATTTTCGATATATATATATAGTCTTTTATCTCCACTCCCAATAATCACATACTTCTTCGATTAAAATATTTCTAATTACCTTTCTCTCTATCATTAAGATACGTGTTACTTATCCTATAACGACAAATATACTTAGTGTACACTGCCTACGCGAACGTTTAACTAATTTCGTGTCAATTTCTTTAAAGCTATTAGTCAATTTGACATTCTAAAAAAAGAAAGGATGAAAAGAAGCCATTTGTGTCCGAAATGCGGTTAGCAGTAACAGAAACATCGTGATATCGACAAATGTTTAAAAAGAAACAACGCAATGTTGCATTAATAGGGAAATGGACGAGCTTTTTGCGATATTTTATCTCAGTGGCCGGTTGTTCGGTCAGCGTACAATAAATCATTTTCAGCGATAAATCATTTCTCTGTATCAAATTACGAAAACGAATAATTACGGGTGGTCGTTTGGTCAAGTGGATCGGCCGAATTTTTGTCCATCGCATCCGAGCTTCTGTGAAATACACCGTATAAACGCATCGGGCCGAGAGAGAATCTTTTTAAAGTGCAGTAATCAATCAATTCGATGTTTAAAGTTCAGTGAACAATGCGGCAAAGGGTAAAAGAACGAACAGTTTTTACTGAACTCCGACATTCCGATAGGGGTGGCGCAATTAAAAAACGAAGAAAAATGATTCGAATATTTTAAACCGAGGTGTTTTTTTTTTTTCTTTTTTCTTTTACCCAACCCGTCCACGATACGCCGCATTAGTTAACGTTTCGTTGGCCAAAAAGAGAAAAGGATCCGTTAAACATTTGTACAAAGTCAAACGCAATGGTCCTGAATCGCGAATAGAGATTTGCAACGCGTACGGACCTGCAACGTGAGAGTTTGTCGAGGCAAAGGACAAATATACGAGCGATATAGATATTCTTGTTTATTTTATTTTATTATCGGCCGAGTTATATAAGAATCTTGTTTGTCAAGTGAAAATCTATTCGACGCAGTGTTTCAGTGACATTATCGATATTATTTGAATATTATTATATTAATATTCGTATATTGGATTAACGTTGCATTAATATTACCGTGTTAATGTCGTATTAATATTTTAGTATTATTATACTTCGATATTATTTGAATATTCATCCCGTGCGCGGATGTGCCGGTGAATTGTGACAAAGTAATTGTTACTGCCTGTAAATTAATATCCATTATTAATTTAAATTAACGAAGTCTCAGATCTGTTGATTTTAGATTTGGATATTAGACATTTTAAGGAAGCAGAACACGTACATTGTACATATGTTAAATCTAACTTCTCTATTTTAATAGATACAATTATCACCGATATCATGGACATTGTTACATGTCCAATACAAAAATTATGTTCGACGTTTCGTTTAACTTTAATTTAATTCAATTTAATTTTATTTCGTTTGATTTCGTTTTATTTTATTTCGTTTCATTTTATTTCCTTTTATTTTATGCTCTGTATACATACACATCTGTATACGTGTAGTAGGTACGACACTACTTTAAGCATTTAAATGAACACGACATCACGCGATCGTAGAAAATAAAATTCATATATTTTTAACTCGAATTTGTGACCTACGAACATTGTCTTATTTCTCGTCTGTTAGTCCATATTTCATTTCACAAAATGTTCCTGGCGTATTGTTTCAATCGACGCGGATTCGAACGCAACGTGTTTCCTCGAAATTTTTGATACACGTTATTTTACAAACAGTGTATCGATAACCATGTGCTTTTTCTTTCCGCATGCGAAAAATTGGCAGGGATATTTTTGATCGGGGTCATAATATTGACAGGGTGCGGGATCAAATACAAAAAAAAAGAAAGAGAAAAAATAAAAAATTGAATGTATCGTTTTAGCTTTTAATTGAAAATGTCAAAAATCCAAGCGAATGGTATGTTTGTGATTTATTGACAACGGCAGTTTTGGAACGATGGAAGGCAGCATGAAAATGACAGCATATCTATTGACGTTGATGCTTTCTTTGAATCGTATTTGATACAATCCCTTTTTTCCGCTATTAAAAGGCTCTTCAAGTTTGAGAGACGTATGAGGCAATCGCTTGTTCCAATTAATTTTTCCACGAACTCGTGTTTAAAACATCGAAAGTGTTGTTGTTATTCAAACCGATAACGAGACTGTGATAATAAAAGCTCAAAAACTATCGTTGACTAATATCGGTGGAAAAGATTATACGAACTCATCTTGATCTTCATGGCACGCGAGATATTAACGCATTTAATAAAATTTTCAAGTAACGTTGAAAAACGTTCAAAGTAAGGTTGAAAGAATTTTCTGTATTTTGTAGAGTAATGATAATAATTGTATAT